>CM052085.1:184603-214813 GCA_028453745.1 Agapostemon virescens
GATGATGATGATGATGATGATGATGATGATGATGATGATGATGATGATGATAATGATAATGATGACGATGATGACGACGATAATAATAGTTATAATAGAATAACATTAAGATGATAATATCTTTCGCGCGATACCAAGCGGCAGTCCTCACGCAAACAACTTTCTATTGCCGATGATCTATAATATGTAAAACGGTAATCGCGTTCCGAGGGAAAGTAACGATCCATGATCGTGGAAAAATTCTTTGCGCTGAAATCTTGAAACGTGCAACAACGAGACGCGCACATTTTGATTCGTAGAAAAAGATATGTTATTTTCATGATACCGACCGTAAATGTAAATTCATCGCATTTCGAACGTTCTCCGACGAAAAAAGGCAAACGAAGAAAGAAGAGAAAGGAAGAGAGAAGAGAAGAGAAGAGAAGAGAAGAGAAGAGAAGAGAAGAGAAGAGAAGAGAAGAGAAGAGAAGAGGAGAAGAGAAGAGAAGAGAAGAGAAGAGAAGAGAAGAGATGACTCGAAAATAGAAATAAAGTTACAATTACGAACGGTAACAGCAGCGTAGAGACCGACGCGGCTCGAGATAAATGCTGCGCGCGCAAACAGGATACACCGATCGCATACAATCACCGTTTTGAAACAGGATAAATCGACGCGAAAACGCATCACCGATAAATAATTGGCCGGTGTCCTGGTTCGTGCCTACATATATATGCCTAACAATTATACTAAGGCTTGAACTCGACTGTTCTTTCAAGGCCGAGGGAAAGACAACCATCGAACGTGATCAATTGAAATTGACGTCCTTTTCAAGGAAGCTCGACGTTATCGTTGGGTTTCTCGCGCTTTCGCACGCTTATACGACGTTGGAACGTTGAAAACACTGTATGTACACGTATGTATACATATCGAGTCCCTCAAGGCACTTTGCGTGTATAGTTTCTACGGCGGTTTTCTCTGTAGATCGCATACAAAGTTCGCAGCGCGATCGACGATGGACGACGCTTCTTAGTTTCGCTTCTTAGTTGCAAACATGGTTACCTTTATAACGTAGGATCCAGCGAAAGCGATATATCGTCGATGAATGGGCTTTGCCCGCGTGCTCGTTCCGGAACGAGTACGCTCCGCTCGAACCGAATCGTTGCGCGCGAGGCGTACGGATCGACTAGTTTGAAAAGAACGCTTCGCTCGAGAATCGTGTACGCAGGCACGCGCGCGATAACATCGTCGTAGCGTTTCGTCCGCTGCAGGCTGGTCCTTCTCAAACTCGACAAACGCTATGTACATATAAAATATGTCTTAGATGTAAAATATAATCGAAAATAGAGTAAAATACACGTTGCGCGTGTATCGTGTAAAAATGTCCCAGTTCATCTAAAAACAGCTGTGTAAAAATAGATAGAAAATATTTTGTTATAACCCTTTCGTTCGGGGTATTCGACGACTTTGGAAGCCCTATCCATGCTGTACTCGCGAAATTTTTCGAGAATCGAACTATCTTAGGAAGCTAACTGTGCGGTAAACGTACAAAAAAATTTCAATATACATATACATATATATATATATTGCATATTGCATATTGCATATTGCATCTCACATTCGATTCCGTTAGTTTGGCTTCCGTGTTATCAGGGATTCGAATGAACGCTTTCGCAACGCGCCTCTTTCTCCGCAAATACATGATCCGCCGTTTGAAAAATATTTTCTTGTACAATTACTGTAAATCGTTTTTATCGCAGTCTCGACAAAACCGAATAGGTAGAGTTTTTACGGTTGCGTTAAATGGAAAGAATACTTGAAACGATTTTGGAACTTGTTTAAATGCACACTTACTACGTCATATATAAAACAAGACTAATGCACCAAAAAAGTACGACACGACGCAACGCGATACGATGGACGAGACCGAAAGTAGCGCGACTCGACCGAGATCACCGTTGTCGTTCGATCGACCGGCATAAAGTTTAAGGTTCGAATAAAAACGCTTCGAAACAAGCTCTCTAAACGACTTGGACCGAAAATTCGCGAAAACCTTGGTTCGTCTCCGACGATCGATTAACAATTCCATTAATAATTTCCGCCGACGATCGAACAACGGCAGTATCCTCGAGTCGGTTCGTTTTGCGAGCGCATTGCCCTACGGCGAGATACGGCCAGTTTCAACAAAAGAAACTTGAATTTGCAATACAGTGAAATACTTTTGTCGACCGTTGTACGATAACGATCGTTTTGTTCGTTATCATTGGATGTTGTTTTCTGTTGAAATGTGAACATTGTTGCTGTATAATGTTGTTGACGTTGACGACGACCACAACAACAACCACCACTACCACCACTACCACCACCACCACCACCACCACCACCACCACCCGCAACAACAACAAGAACAACAACAACAACGACAACGACAACAAGAAAACCAACAAAAGTGAAAAGTGTCGTGACCGATAAGCGTTGCGAACCGTTATTTCTCGTTGGACACGGCGGAAACCGTGTCCGTGCCAGCATTCTGCTGTTTAACGATACCAGTCTTTTTATCTTCGAAATGTCTTTTTCTATGTACCTTCATGTTGTCGCGTCTGTTAAATTTTCGCCCGCATTCCGGACAAGCGTGCTTCTTTTCGCCGTGCACGTGCCGATGCGCGGCCAAGTGACTAGCTTGGGCGAATCTCGCGCCACACTTTTGGCAAATATGTTTCCTCAGGCCTTCGTGTTTCAATAGATGCTCGTTCAAGAATGCTTTCGACGCGTATCTATTGTTACAGACGTTGCACACGAAAGGCTTAGGGTTGCTGTGCTGCAACACGTGAGCTTTGTATTTCGACGCGACTTTGAACGTTTTGCTGCACACCTCGCAAGTGTAGGTGGTCGCGTGCCGTGTTTTAATGTGCTCGTTTAAAACCGAAAGACTCGAATAGAGATTGTAGCAGAACCGACACCTAAAGTTCCGACGATTCTTCAGGTGAACGCTGGCAATGTGACTCAACAGTCTCGTACGATACGGAAACACTTTACCGCAATACTCGCAAGCCAAGTTCTGCGGGGGTAAATGCGATTTCATGTGTATCTGCAGCGATACTTTATGGTGGTAACTTTGCCCGCAATTTGTGCAAGAGTACGGCCTCACGCCTTTGTGCACGTTGTCGTGCTCCATCAGGTAAAACTTTGATTTGAACCTCTTTGGACATTTCGGACACTGTATCGGTCTAGGATTGGTATGCGAGCATCGTATATGTTTCATCACGTCGGACTTGCATACGAATTTCGCGTTGCATAGAATACACGTGTACTGTTTGATCCCCAGATGCGTCTTCACGTGAACCATACATTTGTCTTTCCGTTCGTAGAATTTGCAGCACAGCTTGCACGAGTAACCGTTTTGATTGTCCGTCACGATGTGTTCCACGTTGTCGTCCACGCGAATCTCCTCTCCGTCGATCTTGAACAGCTCCTCCGGATTCTGAGAAGCCTGCCATTTTTGCTCGAACTCTGCCGAATCCTTTGACTTTGTCGAACCACCGTTCTTTAGGCTGCTGTTGATGATCGTGTTTATGATACTGTTCACCTCCACGCAACTTTGATTCTGTAGTAGTCCAACGATAGATTCGTCGACCAAACACGAACCCTGGTCTGGAAATACTCTGGCTCGTACCGTGGCAACGTCGTCGCTCTCCTTTTTACACAATTCGACGGTGAAACTGATATCTTCCGTGTCGTTCGTTTGGTTTCTCGACTCTTTCGCGGACACTTCGATGTTCGGAGAGTTCGATACGATGGTGAGAAGCTTGTTCAAAGCGGACGTTGGGATTTGTATGGTGTTCGGATCTTGTTGCTTTCCACCGGTCTCGCTGGAATTACTACGAGGACTGCTCGCGCTTATCTCCGCGACGGAGTTACCGTGACTCCTGAGCCTATTCGCGATCGGTGTATCGGTGCTCGTTGCTTCGTTCGTCGAAACAATCTCCGTGTTTTGTCTGCTTCTGAGCCATCTCGTGGGCGTTGTTTCGCTACTTTGAATTACTTCGGTACTGTCGGTAATATCCTCCGCTGTCGTGCTGTCAACGGTCGATTGATCTTTCGCAGCTTCGTTACCGATACCGTTATTGTTATTGTTATTGTTATTGTTACCGTTACAGCTACCGCTGCCATTACCGTGGCTGTTCGCTTGATGTTGACTACGTAAATTTCGTTGAGTCCTCGTCGTCGTTTTCGAAACGCGCTGTGCTACTTCTTTAACGCTTTCCTTGGCTGGAGGATTAAGATTTTTGTTGATATCGTTGTTGTTATTGTTTGTCGATGTGCTTGGTGCTGTTTCTTCAGTCTTTACTTCAGCCTAGGGATAAATTGAAATGTAGATAGAAATGGGTACCAGAAATATACTAAATTATACGGTCAGCAAAGTTTTGTCTGGTATTTCGGCATGTACTCGAAAATACGTGAAAAGCCAGTTTCTTTTAATAAGAATCGCAACTTTGTCAAAACAAAGACATCTCTTTTTTTGCCAGCCATAATACCAGATACTCCTTTGTCTTCTCCGCTTTGATAAAATTTTAATGAAAATAATGCAAAAGAAAATGAGCCGCATGCTCTGGTGGCATCGCGAACGAGCGGTAGAGTTGTGCATTAAAATGGAATACGAACTTACAATCTCTGTTAAGGGTGGTAGATTGTATCGATCGCGTAACACTTGTTGGGTGCGAAGACACTCCTCTTGGAAGTCACAAACGAATTCGAGCTTGCCCAGACACTGAACACAGATCGCCTTGGGCAGAGGATCCCTCTCATCTATCTGTGATTCAAACAAAATATTCTAAATACTAAATATATGTATGAATTGAATATTTCATTTTTAACGGACAATCCAATTTCATACTATACTCGTTTCGACCGATTTTAACAAGTTCTTATAGACCCTACCGCTCTCTGTCTCTCTGTAAATACAGCACCGAGAAATTTTTCGACTTTCGTCTGGTACCCATTCTAGCTGCACATAGCGTCCACCTTATCTTCTATCGCTACAATGAAATATCGCTTAGAAAAAACCAATTACAACGAGGCATACTTTGCTAAACTATTATCGACACGATAAGGCAAAATAGTAAAGCGTTTCTAATATACGAATCTTCTTGTTTCGGTACAATGCATAATTATCGTACGGCATGCAATTTGCAACGCGTCGTTCGATTCTCCTATAAACATTATATTAACTTATTTCTATATCGGGGCATCGTTGATCTTGCGACAACAGAGATCGAGTTATACGTTTGGTGAAACTGTTTTACACGTGTAAAATCGTAATACACATCGAATCGTAAAATAAATATATACATTGAAATTCGTTCGAATCAACGTAGAGGAAACTACGTGTTTCTACGCTACGGAGGTATCGGCAGTCTAATTGAAAATTAACGCGAGAATCGACTACTTTTACGGTGGTTGTTCAAAATGAATGTACGGAGAAATAGAGAAATAGAGAAATAGAGAACGAATCCGATTGTGAATGAAAATGATTGCGAAGCAACGTGAAAATTGCTCGGGAAAAAAAATATTAGAAAGCAACAAAAGCAACAAAGGAAAGAGAAGATCTTTTCTTCGCTTACTCTTCTCCCCCGGCCATTTTTCTAACCCCCTCCTCTGCGATGAAACTTGGGCCCGAAGACCCCATGACACACCTCTGTCGTTTACTCACCAGAATGTTGATTTTCGAGTGAATTTTCAGGCCTAAAAGTCTCTTGGTGCCTTCTTCGCTGAACACGTCGATGTATATGCTCTCGTACTGGCCGCAAAGTCGACAAATCTGCGCCTCTCCCTCCCCCAGCTCCATTTTTGTTTACGTTGAAGGCTGCCTGAATACGCTTTCGACTACTTGGATCCTCACCGAAAAATTTCGGCCGTGCGACAGTGCGACTGGTGCTGGTCCGTACTATCTGGCCGATCAGCCGATCCCCGAGTCCCCGAGCACCAGCTACCCACCCCGGCGATACCACGTTTCTTGGCCTCTGCTTTTTTCCGGTGAAACAAACATAAAGGATAAACAAAAGACTAAATTCTAACGTTAGCGTTACTACTTTTACTACTTGCTCGTTGGTCTGGCACGGGGATGTAGCCGCGTTCGGGTCAGACCAGCACACATTCGCTACACCTCCCCTCCTCTCCCCACTACCCGAAGTAGCCAGTACGAATTTCGACCAATCGGCTTTACCGTTTTCCACTTTACGCGTCCGATTTGTTCGCGATTGGTCCTGCTAGCCGCGCTGTCGCTCAAACCCTTAATAAAACCATGACGCACGAGTATCGCCTGTAGATGCACAGATCGACGTATTACAGAGAGTTTTTCAAATTTTTTTTAATCGACACCGAACGGCTTTGAACAACTCCTTTCGAATTTCCATGCTGAAATGTTCGTACACGTAACACATAATTGGAAAAGTGAGACGAACAGTGTACCGATCGCTAACGATTCCATTCGTACTTGTCCGAGAAATACCAACCATCGTAAAATTCGTCAAGTTGGTATTCGACGAAGTTTCATTATTCCTCAATTGTTATAAAATTACCTACCCTTTTTCACTTCGCTTCTCTCGTCTTTAACATATTATTGTATTGTGAACATGTTTTGTTGTTCTTACAATTTTGTCTGTTCGACACGCTAGATCACAAATGTTGTACATACTTGCAAGTATGTAGCTAAATGTTATGTAGCTTCTAGTGGGATTTAGGAATATGGCTGGTTCGCGGACTGCTCGTGGAGGACATACGTAGAAAATAAACTTTCAATGGATATACCGCGAAAATAACGTAAAGACTATTCCGTTTCCAAGATGTTGTCAACTTTGTGATTTCTAATGTGTTTTTGATTTTGTCTGAGAAAATCCGGAAGCTCCTCTTCGGTCCTGTTTCGCGCTCGTCTTCTTGACCAACAGGAAAGTAGTATCCTTCGTTTGGGCGCTAGTTCGTCGGTTGATCTTCTCTCCGATGTCAGCTTGACGGCGATTGGTGGCGGAAAGGTTTTTAGCGATGCGCACACG
The DNA here is from genome assembly GCA_028453745.1 of Agapostemon virescens. Classification (NCBI taxonomy): domain Eukaryota; kingdom Metazoa; phylum Arthropoda; class Insecta; order Hymenoptera; family Halictidae; genus Agapostemon; species Agapostemon virescens. The sequence continues at coordinate 191,630 of CM052085.1, forward strand.
CGGTGGGTATTCGCGAGAGTTGCCTAGCGCGCAGAATAAACGCTCGCCTATACGAGGAGTGTGGGGGATGCCTATATACTGGAGGCTAGGCGAGACAGAGAGATTCCGAAGGAACTTTAAGAAGTCCTTGACCAAAGATTTGTGACTTTCTATCCTGAAAGATGCGGAGTTAAATGGATGATAAATGATGGATCGATGAATGTGATTAAAAAGAGAAAAAAATACAACTAAATATGTACTTGTACGTCAGAATAACTACATCGTGTAATTGTAATACTTGCATATCCGGGAAATTGTAAATGGCGTTTCGCGTGACGTAGTTGAATACACACTGTGCATGGAAAATTCAACTTGTCCAAACTTCAGACTTGTTTTGAACTTGGGTTACATCATGGGACAGCTACTTAGTTGTTGTTAACAGTTCACATACAGTGTATAAAAATAATTTCTCAATAAGTAGTAGATATCATTTAAAATATGAGAACATTCAACACGTATTTGTGGTATTGAGAGATTGGTTTTCTCGTGTGCTCTACACTTTTGTGAAATATATTCTTCTTTTTATTAATTTACAATAAACAAATTGTTAGTTGATTTTGTTTTTGTCTTTCTTAAACGTGCTTCTTCGAACGTATTTATGTTACATCGAGACTCTTCAGGGTGAATAAGTGCGTGAACAATGAGCGACTTAAATGACTCGGTAATCTTTTGTGGGACGTTATCTAGTGGGACGAATCAACAAAAAACCACTTCCCCAAAACAGAAGAAGCAGAAGAAGAAGAAGAAACAGGAAACTATTAGAACCTGTAGAAAGACATTTTATGAAAGCCCACTAAGGCACATTCAGTTAAGGTATTAAATCACATTTTAATATGTATCGGTATCCCGAATCTGAGAAGACTTTCAATGCAAACATTATTTTTAGCGTCAAGATTCAAAATACCTTTTGGCTTAAATGTTGTTTCTCTGGTTATAAGATTATCCTGTATGTCAATAGTACTTTCATTATTACAGTGGCAAACGGTGGGAGCAACAAACAAAGGCGAAACAAAAAGTAAACAACAATAAAGATAAACAACTTAAAAACAATGAAAACAAGTTTTTCTCAAACATCGATACGGACAGCTGGTGTCAAGACAGTGTGATCATATTGAGCGACAATGAATGCGAATTCGATGATACCAAAGACAAACATGTTTGTGAAACCCAGGAAGAAACTGGAAAGAGATCCGTCAAAAGGTTAGACAACAATTTGAATGGACTTTTGAAGCCCAAAAAATCCCCTGTTCTAATATGCTCGAGAAAAAGAAAATCTATTTTTATATCGGATACTGAAGATTCTGATACAGACAATGAAAACATAGGTATAGAGAGTACAATATTTATTACACAGCTACTAAATTAGACGTGTGTTTCATTTTAATTTGTGTTTCTTCAGTACCATCGGATTCTGTAAATCACGATGCAGACGATATTGTTGTAATGTGGTCTTCTAAAAGCACAGCTACATCTGATATGCAAACAACAGAGAGCAATATTGTAAATGTAGGAACAACAAAGGATAATTTGATAAATCTTGAGAAACATTTGGTAGAAACTGTGAACCTAGAAAGGAGAAACAAAGAAGGAAAACCTAAAGAAACCGTGGTAAACCAGAAAAAACACAAAGGTAAACCAGAAGAAGGAGAAATTACAGATCGGAGAAACAAAGCAGAAAGAACAATCGTAACTCAAGCAGAAGATAATAGACTTTTCATGATAGACCGCAGTCCGGATCCAAAGAATCTCCACTGCTTGATAACCGAAAGAAGAAACAAGAGGAATGCAAACAACGATCGCGAAAAGAAAGCGCAAACGAATGATGATACCGATTCAATTTTCAACAAGTTTGGTTTGAAACTACCCTATGCGCAAAATATAAGCAGTTCGATAACGATGGAAAAACCGAAATCGGGTTTTAAAGTATTATTAAAATCGAAATCAAGGTTGTCGAGGTTTGACCAGATGTACAGGCAACCTAGTACATCGAGTATACAGAACCAGTTAAAACTGCCTTCGAACGATATATCTTTGGGGAGCGTATTGTCAGGATCTGTAACGTTTCCGTGTAACGGATTAAGAGAGATCGTTATCGACGGAAATAACGTGGCCATGGCGTACGACAATCTGTTTGCTAAATTTTGTATATTCGTACTTTTGTACCTACGAATAATCTGTTGGTCGTTTCACTGGTTTTCAGGCATACAAACGGCAAATCGTTCTCAGAAAAGGGACTGATGATAGTTATCGACTACTTCAAAAGCAGAGGACACCTGGTAAAGGTATTTGTACCTCAATATAGAAGATCGTCGAGTCTTCCGCTGCTTGAAAAATGGTATAAACAAGGTATAGTGGTCTTTACGCCCAGCCGACATATAGCAGGAAAATGGATAACGCCTTACGACGACAGGTAGGTTGTGTTCAAGGTTTCTCTTATGATGTGTGATGTTTCCAATAATTTTTAACGGAACGTTCCCATCGTTTTCAAGGTATATAATAGAGTATGCGACAATGTGCAAAGGTATCGTGATTTCAATGGATCAGTTCAGAGACTTGTACAATGAAAAGCCAGAATGGCGGGATACAATTATGAATCGATTATTGACCCCAACTTTTGTCGGGGACATAGTTATGTTTCCAGAAGATCCCTTGGGAAGGACGGGTCCGAGACTAGAGCGCTTTTTAAAGCATTAAACAGGCAAATATTGAGTTTAACGTACAACCAGGTGTAAATAGTATGTATAACGGTACAAGCATAAGAAACGTGACTGTGTGTACAGTACAGATAAGTTCCTACAAAACATTCTCTTGTAAAAAAAGGTTTTTCATTAAAGATATACTTCGACTGTACAGTGTTGCATAAACTTAAGTTCGCATTTTCAGTACAGGAAACGTTCTCATGAAAGATGTTCTCGTGTAAATTATTATCTTGTTATAAAATATAATATAAAATTGTAGTAACTTTTCTACCAAAGGAATATAGCTTTTTACGAATAGTGAGACAACTATTTGAGCGATTTAAGAACCGAACAAGCAAGTGGTTACCTGCGTTGTCGGACTTATTTACATATGTTACTATTTTCCATTGTTTCACATACAATAGCATTATCTATTTAGAATACTAACACACGTACGCATGTATACAAGAATAGATTCATGCGAACGGCTAACTTTCGGTATAGTTACAATAACGTTTCTCTAATTAATATTTGGAACTGAAATTACCTCAGTGAAACTTACTTTGTTTTCGGTGTTAAGGCAAACACCTTAAAATTCGATTACCATGTGTGATCGTACATACGATAATACATTGTAAAATAACATGTTAATTTGGTTGGCTTGGTTACATATTTGTACTAACCAGGGAAATTAAAGATTACAAAATACAAATAAAAAGATTCAACCTTTCGCGAAAGATTTGTTCTGTATCCACGGAAAATGTCAATAAGTGATTACACTAAATTATTAGTTGATATCGAACGATATTACGCTGACAAGAAAAGAAAAATTGATCAGTCGTTGATCGAGGGAGACGAGTCCCAAGAGGGTCTCCAACACCATTTTCGAGATTTACGTATGCTTTCCATACTCTCTTGAGCTGTTTCTCGAGCTAAACGTTGCAGTGGATTATCGCTTGTGTTGTAGCCTGAATTCGATAAAACCCTTTCATGCTGAAAAGCCGATGTGACATCTGGAAGAAACATTTCATGCAAACTTACTGTCGTCGCGTAAAAAATTGATGCTCGCTCGTATATGTTTACTAATAAGAAACATCATTACTTGCTTTAGCGAATAGTTTCTCCAACACGTACTGGTCATCTTCGGACGATTTAATTTGATCGTCTTCGGATCGTCCAAGGCGGCGGCCGATCAAATGCGAGACACGTTCTCCTTCGAACATTGCAGACACTTCCTCGCTGTTTTCCCTTGAACAACCTTTTTTCTTGCATTTACGTTTGCGTTTGTGTTTGTGTTTACGATGCGATTTAGTCAATTTCATTTGCATATATTCGCTGTCATTCGAAAGAATCGTTTCGTTCTGTTCGTTCGATTTTTCGGAAACTTTGACTACTACCAGCTTGCTGCTATCGGTGGACGACGAACTTGTCATAGTCAGCATTGTCTCTTCGCATCTCATCTCGTCTGTTCGTGTCTCGGAATGTCTACAGTTTTTTCTATTTTCTTCGTCGACGATGTCACGCGCTCTGTCGTTCGTTGTCGATGTTTCACTGTCTTTGCCCGTTTCTTCGGCAATACCACAATTTTTCTCCGTAGTGGATTCCGTGTCCACTTGTATCTCGCATGTATCTTCGTTGTTTCGAGTTTGCCCTATCGCGCAATCGTTAGGCAACCGAACTTCACTTTTCAAATCGTCCTCCGATGCGGCTGTGATCTGCGTTGTAGTTGTAGAGTTAACGGCTTTTCGTGTTATGTTCTTGCTAAGTGTAGCTGCTAATTTTCGCATTTTTTCAATCTTATCCGTTGAAAACTTAGCGACCGTTGGAATCAATTTTGACTCTCGGAACAAATGATCGGATTCACTCGGATGTCCGTCGATGGACTCGTTCAAATTAAAGAGCTCGACCAAATCGGAAGTTTTAAATAATCTTCGTTGACGAGGATCTTCCAAAACTTTGTTGGAAAGAAGCAACTTGAATATTTGTCGGTGGTATATCTGATCGAAAAAGAAGAGACGAATAATTGTAATGGAATTATTTGTAAGCATTGGACAGCTCTGTACAATATAAGAATTGACAGACCGACGCTTACGCTTTAACAGTTTCGAAAAGGACAGCTAACTTGTTACCTTTTCCTCTATAGTACCGGCTGTAACGAGTCTGTAGATGGTAACGCTTCTATTTTGTCCTATTCTCCAAGCGCGTTCTCTTGCTTGGGCATCGGTTGCTGGATTCCAATCTGGATCGTAAATGATCACTCGATCCGCTCCCGTCAAATTTACTCCTAATCCTCCGACGCGAGTAGTTAATAAAAACACAAAGTACGAAGAATCCTAGAATGAAAGACGAGTAAAAATATTGTAGGCGTTCCTATTAACACGCGCGCGCGTACATCGTTAAACAAACGGATTGTTTCCTGCCGCTGTGACATAGGAGTGGTTCCGTCCATCCTCAAATACTTGTATTCTTCGCTTTGTACCAAAGACTCCAATACGTGCATCATCTGTGTACATACAATATATAGAATTGGAGGTTTAGCGGTTTCGATGTATCAGCTTTTTCGTTTTCCTTTTTTCTTTCTCTTTTCGAGTGAAATTTTCAGTATTTTGCAAACGCATACTTGTCTTCCTTGAGTGAACAACAGCACCCTGTGAGCTTGTTGTTTCCAAATTTTCAGCAGAGATCGAACCACCGTCATCTTTCCAGAACGTTTCCAGAAGCCAAATTTGTTTAACGAGTCCTCCTCTGACAAATTAACGTCTTCGTCGGAATCCTAAATACGCGTTTCGTTTAGTGTATCGATCGACCGAAAAAAAAAAACGACAAAAATATGCAGGATATAGCAGTACGATCTTACGATTGGACTCGAGAATAGAAACAAATCAGGGTGATTACATATTTTTCTGAGCGCCGACAATGCTATCAGTAGTCGAGCTCTGTATCTGCCGCTCTCCGTCTGATATTTTTCATGTAAAATAAAGGAAACATCCTCGGAGCGCAAGTAGCTCTTGTACAATGTTTTTTGCTCCTCCGTTAGACTGCAAAACAGTACCTTGAACATAGAAGACTACATCCTTGAAATCTTCGAGAAATGGATCACGATTCCGCGTTGTTTGTGACGACGAGACACGAGATGAGACGAAGCGAGACGAGACGAGACGAGACGAGACGCGACGCGACGCGACGCGACGCGCCGCGCCGGGCCAATCGAATACGATACCTGCTCATTTTTCTCTGGTAAAGTTACATGATGTTGAACATCGTTTTTCGTTCTTCTAAGCATGTACGGTGTAATGGCATCCTTGAGCATCGTGGCGACCTGAAGCGCGGTTGCTTCTTGCAGAGCGCTAGCATTCGCGTATCCTCCTCGTGTTATAGGACTAACGCAGTGCTCTAAGAACGCAGGTAGAGAGCCTAGTTTGCCTGGTAAGATAAAGTCGAACAAGGACCACAATTCCTTCAGAGAATTTTGCATTGGACTGCCAGTTAATAATAGTCGATGCGGAGTGGAGAACTCTTTTACCGCCTTACTGACCTGTGCAAATCATCGTACACGATCATTCGGTGTTTTTCTACTTAAACAGGAATTCGATCTAGCTGGCTAAATCGGGATAAAGTAAAGTACTTTTGCCTGTGGATTCCTTATTTTATGTCCTTCGTCGAGGATCACGTAGTGCCACCGATTGGCTACAAGCAAATCTTTATGATTGAGAATGCCGGAATAAGAGGTGATCAAAATGCCACCGGATTTCAAGGAATGCAACAGGTATTCCAAATCACCTATAAAAATGTGTTTTATGCGAGATAACGTTCATCCGTGATACCGTTCGATACATATCTACCCTATACGTTTAACGTATCTACGCTACCTAAGTTATGGTAGAGAATTTTTGCAAACCGTTGTATGTTCCAGACTGATGTAAAAGAACCACCCTTAGAATAGGCCACCAGTCATGAAAATGCTTCACCCATTGCTCCATCAATGTAGCTGGACAGACAATCATGCTTGGTCCCAATCCTCGAAATCTATTAGGAGAGCACACTATTCGTTAAAATAATTTAAGTGTAACACGGTAGAACGGCAATCGCGTTGTTACATTTAGCTATGTTTACCTCCCACCGTCGGAAAGTAATTCGCTGCAATCCAAGGCCGCAAGAAATGCAATAATCTGTACAGTCTTTCCCAGTCCCATCTCATCCCCTAATAAACCTCCTAGATTGCGACAGTGCAATTCCCACAGCCATTGCACGGACACCCGTTGATATCTGAGAACAATTCGAAGAACCGGCGTAAGTATCCGCGCAAGGTAAATAATACTATTTGCACATGCTTTTCACAATACTTGTATAATCGTCTCCATATAGATTGTGGAATTTTAAGTAAATTATCTATTTTGTGCAACGGTTCCGATTTTGGATGGCCACTCTCCTCTACCCTCTGCCTGTAAATTTGTTCGTTTCCATCGTCGTAAACTAAAACATAATATTCACCTCAGCAGATATTTATTTACGTCTTACGATATAATTGTTTTCATTGTGCGTGTACCCTTTGTTTTGTGGCCGGATTTAGTTGCTGTTCTTTTTCTCCTTTGAGATGGTCCTGATTCACCTTCTGCGATTCAAACAGTACATAAGAACTGTAATTCATTAAGAATTTCAATATGTAGAACTTTGTCTTTTTAATTTAATATTTACCCGAATCAATCTGTTCGTCGCTCGGAACATACTCGCTACCAGAATCGTCTACGGACTGTGTATTTTCAATGGACTTGTCTGTATCGTCTTTCCAAGTGTTGCAAGAAAGTAACGTTCTCATAGAACGCCTGTTTCTTACGACGGAATCGTTTTTTATGCCCGTTTTATCGGTACAATTATGATTTTCAATTAAATTTTTCACTTTCTTAATCTTTGTAGTTGATTTTTCTTTAGCGTTTTTAGCTTCTGTTTGTTCTATGACTTTAAATTTCTTTATTGGAATCGTTTCATCCTCGTTGTTGGATATTTTTGTCTTTCCCTTTATTTCTTTCCTTTGTTTGGCAAGCTCGGCTTGTCGTCGTAAGTATTTTTCAAGATCGAGCAGATGCGAAGATTTGTTTGATCTAAAATACATACGATTACAAATATTGTTATAGAATTGAATGAATTCTTTCGAACGTCGTCGTCATAGCGTACCCCTCGGTTTTGGTAGAATCAGATTGTTTGCAGATTGCTTGGAAAGGAGTTATTTCTCCCGTGCGAACTTGCTTCTGCAACTCTACTACTTGTGATTTATCCACAATACCAGTTTCACTATTTCTATTGACATTCGACCCCTTGGATTTATCCAAACTCGGATTATTGAAATCGAATCCTTGTAATTTTTTTTTCACTATATTTTCAATTTCCTTTGATGCATCGCACAGGATACTATGTTCGCTTCTGACGGACAGTACCTGAAATCATTTGGCGCTAATGAAGTGCAAATAAAATGAGAGCATGTCGTCTTTGCAAATAGATAAAATAGATAGTATAAACAAATGGTGCTGTGCGTTGCAACTAACCTTTGAGATATTTTCAACTTTGTTGTCATTTGTAATATTGAACTTTTTAAGATCTTGATCATCTGTCTCCATGATTGCAGTAATAATAAATATACAGTTACATTGTATATTACGTTATAACATTGTTATTTTCGTATTACCAATTAACCGTGCTCTCAAGAAACCTACGTTTTGACAAGGCATATTAATCTTGAAACATTCTTTTCGTTTACAATGTATCTATTTGACAATACGAAAGTTACAAAACACGTGAAATCTTTTTGTCAATTTGCAATACGTTTACGCTTCGTGCAACGCTTGACGTTACCGTCAAATTATAAATTACTGACGTAATTTGAATTAAGAAGTGACAGAGACGAAGCTGGTGCGGTAGTGGTGCCATATACGGTGACACCTTGGTCAACTAATTTTCTCATGTGAAAGACAAGGACGGACAGAGGAGTATTCGTATCACAAACTTTTCTATGACATTTCGACTCTTCTGGTAAGTATTAGGCAAATGTGACGAGCAAGAAGGTATCTAGCAAGAAATTCTCTAAATAGCTCATTCGAAATTTTGTGATATTTACAATCGGGGAATATAGAATGGACCTTCGTTTACGTTTCCATTAAAGTCTTTAATAAAACTTATATCTAATAGACTAATTATTAACAAGTATTCGAATCGATGTTCCAAGTCAGCTATGGATAGTTTGAATGACAATAATTATTCTACAAGACACAAATTTGGCTAAAATATATAATAGGAAAGTAGCTAAATCTATCCTTCTCTCTCTCTCTCTCTCTCTCTCTCTCTCTCTCTCTCTCTCTCTCTGTGTGTGTGTGTGTGTGTGTGTGTGTGTGTGTGTGTGTGTGTGTGTAAATTGTATATGCTTGCCTTGTCGGATACCTTCTTATTCGTCATATACAATTCTTATTTACCAGGGAATTCAAAGTACCGCGAAATAGTTGGTGGCATACGCATCGCACGTTTTGTTCTCATTGTATGGGAAACATACAGAAAATTAGTTGGAAAAGTCATCCACGTAGACATCGCTACAGTCGCGCCACCGGTTTCGGTTGTAAAGTTTAGAATTTTTAATGTAAATTGGTCAAGGAACAAACAATTAATGTTTGCACACTATAGAATTTGATAGTGCTGTTTGCATCGTATTGACCACCACGTATCGCAGTACAAAAACAATAACCGATATGAAAACGTGGCTTAATGTCGTTTGATCGTCGCATCACAGTGAAATTTACCGCATATGATGACGTGTCTGCAGCGCACCACGTGGATGGTACGCATGACACGTCGATTCTTAGTCCACTTCATGCCACCGGTGAACGTTTACGGTATTTAGAGTATCCGTTTGTGTGTCGTTTAGAGCAGAGCAGAATAGGACAGAGAACGATTGCGGTGGTTACGTGGTTTCTCTTGAGCAGTTTGGTTTCCAAGCTTCTTCAATATCGTTTAAAAGTTGAAGAGTACGTTTACTCGTCGATAGTTTGAAAGCGAGTACAGAGCGTGCGTTATAACACGAATTTTGTCGGAAATTTGGGTTTCGTTTGCAGTCTACAAAGAGAGAAGAATACGATACAATGGTGAGTAGAGATCCGAGCGATTCGTTGAAATTTAATGTGTTTGAATATGTTGGAAATCGATGCATATGGTCGTGTTTAATTTGTTTTCCAAAGCCTCCAGGTCCCAGCTCGACTTCCGTTGGATTAGCTGGTCGTTCACCCAGTAAAGCCCTAGCACCTAGAACAGGTGGTAGTGGCACCGTAAGGCAAAGGAAGACCACAACAACCATCGCAACCAGAAGCAGAAATCCTGGCGCCGATTCCGGCGGCATGTGGAGGTTTTACACCGACGATTCACCAGGCATTAAAGTGTAAGCCAAAACCGTGTTATTTCGATATTATATTCGACGAGTCGAACGCGAGACACGATTCACGCGAACGTTAATGTTAACATTAAGAATTCCATGAATTATACGCGAAACGTATATTTTCGTTTTTTCTTACAGAGGACCGGTACCCGTGCTGGTGATGTCTCTTCTTTTCATCGCATCTGTATTTATGCTTCATATTTGGGGAAAATACACTAGATCTTAAAGCGTCGAACGAAACGCCTCGAGTATTATTCTTTGCGAATTACATTTCCATGCGACGGATCTCGTAGGGATCAAACGTTTATCGAGAAGGAGCAAAAAATTTAACGCACGATCGCGTACAGCCCAACCGCTAGTATCGGTTACTTCGCATTCTACCGAATTTTCTATCGTTTCTAAGAAGGTATCTACGAAATAATTCTATTTATGTATAATATACGATCGAGATAAGTTCTACTCGTTATTGTTTGTAATATTACTATTAACGATACGATGTATTATACCGCAATAAATTACTCTGAAACCAATTAACGAAACGGTAATACAAATAACAAACGTTTAAACGTGCTTAACATCCATAAAATGTTTGATCGTACGATCGATTTGAAGGGTTTCCAAAGACAGGAAATTCGTTCGCAGTCGCGCTTAAATCGTCGGGTAGCATTTCAGGAAATTGGCCAGCGCGAAGATATTCGAAAAACTGGTATTATTCGTCCCCGACGATTACAGATTGATTTTGCAGGCGTAGGCGGTAGACGAGGTTCCTCGCGCGATAATCCATGCGTTCTCGTATTCGTTTGTGCTTATCGGTGGAAATGAGCGTGCTTTTAAAAGTAAAATTCGAATTAGTTTGAATTACGCGTGTGCGTTCGTCGAGCTTTCCTAGATCTCTCTGGTCTTTGTCAAAGAGAAAATATAACGAGAATACGATCGTCGTATACGCTGATCGATACAGTCGCGAAAGATGAATTATTAAAACGAAGAATGTATTGCGAAGGGTAACTCCGGCAAAGTTATTATCGACGAGTTTTGGGTTCTGTGGTAGAAGATGCGAAACACTGTCGTCGTGTGATACCGACCAGGAAGAACGGGCGAGAGAGGGGAACGCGAGGCGTTCCAGCGAGAGCAGGATGGAGCTAGGGGGGGCGTGCGTGTCCGATGCGCTCGCAGTTCGACCGCCGAACCGTCGGCTCGCAGACACGTGATATCATGGGTTTCTCGTTTTAGACTCAACATTGAATATTCTCTCGTAGTCTTGCCACTGGCTACCGCCGAGTTCGGGTTGGGGTAGAACGTCGGAGAGATTCGCCCGTTTCGATCGTGTCGCTACGATGAGACTCCACTCTTTCGAGGTAATGCACCTTCGGGTGGTCGTCTCGGACGTCTCAAAGCTCGCGACCACCTTTCAAAAAATCAAGGAAAGTCAGCGTATTTCGTTGACACCGGGACGAGACTGGATTAGACAGGACTAGACTAAACTAGACTAGACTGGACGCGACACGTTCGATCCATCTGTAACGATGAACCCTATGGCGCTTCCGTTTTTTGTCAAGACTCGCTGACGATACGCGAAATGTGCTGACGCTGACGCTGACACTGTCGCTGCCCCGACGTTTTGTCGGAAATGTCGAAGAGTTCGTTCGCGATGCCCTCGCGATTCTATATCGGTTAGATGTCGACGGTGAACGATGATTCGGCTATCGTGAAATACTTTTCGCTGAAAATTTCGAGGAGTTTCTGGTTTTCGAATCGATCGAGGTCCATTGTCTCGCGTCGTATACGATGGACAAGTTTCGAATAGTCAGGTTCAAGGAACGGTGAGTACACGAACAACGATTTTCCCGATCACCGCGTATCGGCCATCGTCGGCGATGGAAAGTGTTTTACGCAGAGATTTCATGGAACGGAACAATTTCGGTAGAGAATCTCCAAGAACTGCATTGCGACGGAAGCATCGACAAAGTCGATACGATGTTGGCCGAACGATACGTCTACACCGATTCTTTTCGTCTATTCTCGAAGAATTCGGAATGTTTATTTCATTGAATTTCTTTTCTCTGGAATACGCACTATTAAACGAGATTTCGATATTTCGCGTAGGTAGTGTTATCAATATTTTTCGATTATTCGACAATCGATTTCCATAAATATACACATGTTAGACGTACGGCGAACCAGCGACATTAACACGCGTCAGGGGATAATCGATAGGCGATAAATGTCGCGTGCGAAATAGAATAGAGTAGAATTGGAAAAATGTCGAGTACAGAATACGAAGGTTTCCCGTGCGGATGTAGGTATAAGTATAGGTAGGTACCTTCCTACCTACCTACCTACCTACATCTTATTTACCTACAATCTCTGTTCGGGTCCGATTAAAGTCTCGGTTATACTACTGGCAACATCGTATAAATAGGCAGGTATGTCCCATTTATTATTCGATCGCACAATCGGTAGCTCGTACGAGTAAATCGACATTTGACATTTGACAAACTCTAATGAAAGGTGGTAAACTCCGATATACGGTCATATATACGGTCATATATACGGTATAAAGCGAAAGTAACGAAGAGTAACGAATCCATCAACGATTACAGATTCGAGAATAGTTCGATCGGCGGAGGGGAGGATCATCGAAGAGGATCAATGGCGGTCGATATTTTGGACGAGGACCACTTTGCGGTGAGCGCGATCGTTACCATCGGTATGCAAATTATTTTCTTCACGATCGCGGCAACCTTCCAGCTGGACAAACTGACGGATTTCGCTGGCGGCACAAATTTTATCATCCTCGCCCTTCTCACCTTCTTTCTCGGCCAAGTGGGCAAGGTACTCTAATTGCAAAGTCTTCTCTAGAAACGATAAAACAACGAAACGACATGAATCTCATGCGATTGCGTTTATTTTTGCAACTTTCTATTCTGAAGCTCGCTGTTGGAAAGGAGCAGAGACGATTGGAAGGCGACATTGTCCCAATTTCACATTTTTATTGATCTTTTGTTTGCCTACAGACTTACGATAACCGGCAACTGATGGTCACCATATTCGTCTGTTTGTGGGGTCTTCGCCTGTCCTGTTACCTGCTCTATCGAATCATCAAGATCGGCCGCGACAAAAGATTCGAAGATCGTCGTAGCAACGTGATTCGTTTCGCGGTATTTTGGACGTTTCAGGTATTCGAGAAGATCGAAGGACAAGAATATTTTCCAAGCGAATACGGGTGAAGAAAGATGAAAATGAGAAAGAAATTGGCTCGGTTTTAGGCGGTGTGGGTGTACATCGTGAGCTTACCGGTGATCATCATCAATTCGCCGCGGCACAAAATCCCTCCGGCTCCGAAAACAATGACGTCTCTGGATAGCGCTGGCACGGGCTTGTTCGTGACTGGTCTGCTGGTGGAAACTTACGCGGATTTGCAAAAGTTCTCCTTCAAGCAGGATCCGGTGAACAACGGGAAATGGTGCAACGATGGTACTGTAACACGGTTCATAAAATAACACGCGAACGAATGCTCTCTACGACGCGACGATATACGATCGATGAATTTTCTGCTGTTCGCCGCAGGTTTATGGCGGATGTCTAGGCATCCGAATTACTTTGGCGAGATAGTGGTGTGGTGGGGCATCTTCGTGATATCGTTGAACGTGATCGAAGGCGCGGAATGGGTAGCCATAGCCTCTCCGATCTTCACCACGTTCATTATTCTATTTCTGTCTGGAATGCCACTGTTGGAGAGAGCTTCGGACGAGAGATATCGCGAGTAAGAGACTACGATTCGATTTTCTACTGTTCGACGCTGCCGCGTCGCCGTACGCCTAATCGAATCGATCGTTTTCCAGCAATGCCGAGTATCGTTACTACAAGCAATCGACGTCGCCGCTGATACCGATACCGCCATCGATCTACGTGGAGGTGCCGCAATTCCTAAAATTCCTTTTCTGCTGTGAATTCCCGCTGTACGATTCGTTGGACGTGAAACCACGCGCGGCCGTGACCGAGTCGACGTCGATAAGCCTCGCGGCATCCACGTAGCTATAGCCACACGCCGGACATCGAAACTCCGAGTCCGGCGTGCATACTAGTACCGGCACGGCACAGGCCAGCACAGCCTTCTGACCGTCTATCTATTCCCATTCCTCTTTCTCTTTCTCTTTCTCTTTCTCTTTCTCTTTCTCTTCCTCTTCCTCTTCCACTTCCTCTTTCTCTTTCCGTCTTTTTCGCTTTATTCGATGTCGAATATCTGAAACGTTGAATCGTTTTGTCAAATTCAATCTGTTCTAGTTCGCCTTCTACTTATCGTTATCGTTGTTGTTGTCGTTGTCGTTGCCGTTGCCGTTGCCGTTGCCGTTGCCGTTGCCGTTGCCGTTCCCGGTGCCGTTGTCGTTGCCGTTATCGTTACCGTTACCGTTACCGTTACCGTTACTGTTATCGTTCGCTTAAATCCCTCATTGTCAAAGACTCGAACGTTGATCGTTTCGCGCGGCACCGGAAGACGAACAATCGCTTGAAAAGGACTACGTCGATTCGAATTGAGAAGAACGGTTCAAAGAATCGTATGAATTTCGAGTCGGTCGAATCGAACGCGCCAAAGTTCATTTGTTTACGTATGGTAAAGGATAATAACGTTTCAGTAGTGCGTCTTGAGAAGCAGCATCAACGGTCGAGTACGAGCGACGAACGTTCTAGAATGAACGATCAAGAAAATACTATATGATATACGATATACGATATACGATATACGACATACAACATAACACAAGCGTAGAAAATGAAAAGAATTGTCTACGGAAAGTTGAATCGTAATTACACTACCTCGGGTACGATGCTCTCGAAACGGAACGGAAGCATCGTAATGTCTAGACGAATAGAAGATACAAATTGCCGAAGCGAATAAGCGATATTTTTAGAAACTACTGAAACTCTATAGTTTGCGCTACAGATTTAAGGAGAAAATTCTATATTTTTCGTTCGATTGTTAAATGATATTTTTATGGGTAGAATATATAAAGTTCGGTTCGAATGAAAGTACTCGACGATTCGTTGGTTCGATGATTGGAAATATTTTGTGACCGGTAGGGACCATGTAACGCGAATAGACAGTCCTACGCACTAGTTGTTACGATACTTTTGCATACTTTTGCATTCTACGACTCGCCGAGAAATTAGGAAAATCGTTTGAACGTTACTTTGCCTGCGCGTTGCTTGGAACTCGAATTAAACATTTTACTCGAACGAAACGAAACGAAACGAAATGAAATAAAAACAATTTAGAGAAATTTATTCCACGTATACGTTGCGCCGCGTACAACGCGAATCGCCGACTAATATTCGTACGATCGATGCTACGTTCGAATTGGATATTTTTCAAAATATACAGGCGATACGATGGCCTGTCGCGAACATGTTGCAAACTGAAAACGATGCGATATTCGAACGTTTCTTGATTTGAACATGTACGAATACGCGTACGTGTGTACAGATTCGGCGAAAACTCATTTTTCCCGTTTCAATTGAGTCGCTCGCGCGTACCAAACTATCAAAAACCAAATAAGCATTAAATTATAGCAATATCAAACATATCCCAGTTCAAAGTAGATTGTCCTAATACAAATTTCCGTACTAATCTACAAGCGAAGAGTATTATCGGCTGTATTCTTTCATGTTAAACGTAACAAGAGTTAATTTTTTATAAGAACGATATCTCGATGTATTCTGCAGTTAGATAGTTGAACGTTTTCGAAAGAGTACAGCTACAGCTAAATAAAATACGCCAAATTAGAAAAGTAAAACTATATATATGTATATATATGTATATATATATATATATATATTTCGCAAACGATTCCCGCGAATCGTTTCGCGCACGTTTGTTGTTATTTAAATCTTCAGATTTTAGATAATAAATGATAATGATCGAATTGGTTTATTGCATCCTTACGATACCTACCTCCGCATCGACTCGATTTCAAAGAAACTGAGATTCGTCCGGTATTCGAGGAAAATGGACAGTGTTCCGACGAAGTCTGATCGAGTCGTCGAGTCAACGATCTCATAAATTGCGCGAAGATCACATTATATTTATAAACACATTTTATTTGTTTGTATGTATATCGTTAATAAATGGTGATATAATAATAATGACAATGAAATGTATAGCGCCGAGCATAAAACGAGCAGTCATATTATTATTATTATTATTATTATTATTACTATTATTATTAATATTATTATTAATATTATCAATAATATTCTTCTTATAATAATCTTACCGTACTGGATGTGCCTACCTACTGTGCTTGCAACGTTTATGGTCTTGTCCAACTGTTTTTCTTTCTCTCACCACTAATTTAATATTATTTATTCGTTACTTCGTAATAATCCATAATAATAATGTAACCACGGGATGTTAAACGTATGCGTTGTCCTAAGTATAAACAGCTGCACACACTAATTGTTACTTTTGTTTTTTCCTCATCGTTTCTTTACGTAATAATCGTAATATCGTCGTTAATAATAGTAAGCTACTTAAATATAATATATAATCCTCGTGTCTTCGTGGAATATTTGGCGGCCGCCACGTTGTCGCGACCTTTCGTACAAAAACTTCAATTCCCGTTCGATAACATTTTACATCGAAATGTCTGTTTTTCATTTTCATTTCATCTTATCTTCTTTTCTTTTTTTTTCTCATTTTCCTTTTCTTTTTTTGTTCGATGCGTGAAAGACACTTTGTATAATTACGCAATGTAAAATTTCTCACACGTCCGAGGAAAAAGTCACGTCTAATAATATTGAACTAACCACGGGGCGGCAGCACGGCGTTGTTCGTAGTTTGTTATTCCCTTTTGTTTTTTCTTTTCCTTTTCTTTTTTTACGTTACTTTGTTATTTTTTTATTGTTTTTGTTGCTCGCGCGTGTGCGTTCGTTCGAACGTTCTACCGAAACCGGAAAGGAAACCCAGAGACAGAAGAGATCGAAGCCTCGCTGCTCTCGCGTGTCGTCTCTTTTGCAGTTTCTTTGTTTTCTCTTGTTGTAGCTTTTGCTACGTGTCCAGCGGAAAGAAAAAAGAAAAAAGAAAAAAGAAAACACGGAAAAGCCAGCCCCGCGGTCCTGGATGGAAAAGGGGCGGGGCTTTGCTCTAGGGAGCCCGTGGAGGTCCGGGGGTGGCCAGCGAAAGTTCGCAAAGATTCGTAAAACTTGGCGAAGACGCGTGCATGGCGCGCCACCCCGTTTCCCTCGCCTGCAGCAACGCTCTCTTACCTCGGATCGCATCATCCCCGTGTACATAATAGAAAATATCTATAATAATATAATATACAAATAATCGTAATATATAATATTTGCCGTCGATCCGTAATCGCAAATGAGTCTTCGCTCGTCGGGACGTTGTCAAGAAATCGTAAAAACAGTCTGAACCCGAAGGGCGTGGTACGCGTGGGAATGAATAACTCGACGCGGGTAGCCGAGTACAAATACATACACGTATATATAATATACGGGGGATTTCCCGTATAGAGAAAGTACGAGAAAGACAAGAAAGATAAGAAAGAGGAAAATTATAAAACAATATAAAGAGAAAGGCAAGAGGAAGAGCGAGAAAAAGAGTGAGAGTGAGAGTGTAAGAGAGTAAGAGAGTAAGAGAATAAGAGAGTAAAAGAGTAAAAGAGTAAAAGAGTAAAAGAGTAAAAGAGTAAAGAGTTCAAGTTAAAGTTAAAGTATAGGTGTATAGAGAGATATATAGGGGTAAAGATAAAGGTTGAAAAACGGAAAATCAGTGAGCGTCCTTTTGCTTCGCGTTTTACCTTTTTCGCAATGCGATGCATCGATCGACCGGAGAACCCCCGAACGAAAGAACATTACACGATCGATCACCGACGAATCGGACAGGAACGCCTCGAGTCTGCGTGTACGCGACTCGTCGAGACTCGTGCAGACTCGTAGCGTGTTTCCGGTCGACGATGTTCCGTCCATCGAACGGCCGATACGAAGCACCGGAACACGAATAACGGAAAATGCACGACTAAACGAAGATTATCATAATGTGATATACGGTACGTTGCTTGGAACGTTAGATACATAACTCGTGTTGTGTTGTGTTGTGTTGTGTTGCACAGTGAGAGCCAAACGGTAGAAGCGACCGCAAGACACGCTTTTCTCCCCGAGACGTCAGGGATCAGGGATTTTCGGTTGTTTGTTATACAATATAATCGCGATCATAAACGATCTCTCTCTCTCTCTCTCTCTCTCTCTCTCTCTCTCTCTCTCTCTGCCCTTCCCTTTCTTTTCTTTTCTTATCTCTCTCCTTCGATTCTCTATTCTTTCCATTTCTTTCTTTTCTTTTTTTAAACTACTACTCGCGCGCAACTTACAGCGTACAGATCCGCGTTTGGCCACTGTTCGTAAATATCTCACACCTGCGCCCAGGCTATTGCATTTGATATATTGCAAACCTACGATTCTAATGACTTATGAGATAGCCCCGTTCCATTTCCATTTTTCTTCTTCGAAATCGTTTGATGTCGCGTCGGAGGGGTGTGAGAAGGGGTATGGGTAGAAGCAGGGGTTGCGGGAGGAGGAGGAGGAGGAGGAGTAGAAGAAGAAGGAAAAAGGGGCCTGGGTCGGAAATACTCGGTTTGTTCGGTACTCGGGTGTGCTGGGATGTCAATGAGAAATGGCGTAACGCGTTGAACGCATATAAACGAAGTATTTAACGTTACGAGTCTACTGATATCTATACGTATAAGTAGAGAGGTGTCTCGACTCGAATTGCCCTCCCTTTCTTCGTACTCGGATCTATCCGTTTCGCGCATTCTCTCGTCTCTCTTCCCCTTAATATTTTTCATGCTGTCTTTTCCATTCTTTTGCCTTCGCTCCTCCTCCCCCGCCCACCGATTATTGCACGCACGCGCTCGCTCGCACACGCATACGTCCGCGCCCACCCGCTCTCGCTCTCGCTCTCTCTCTCCCTCTCCCTCTCCTCGCCAGCTCACTTTCTCTACACGCTCCGTCCGTGGTAGCGCGTGCAAACACGCGCGCACAGCACGGGGACACGCGCAAAATCGTTTCGTATGATGATGGGCATTGGTGCGCGCACAGGCATACGGTCGGACAGACGAACAGACAAACAGACAAACAGACATACAGATACATAGAATACAGAAATACGCAAACATTCTCGCTCAGTCTCTCCCCGTGTTACTCCGTTGTCCCCCCTTGTCGCATATTCGGATCGCACCCTCTAATATCCGCGGTAAAACCTTGCTGTTTCGAACACGACGTATTTTTGCTCGGTGTCGTCGACGGTTCGAGACAGCTTATTTCCCTTCCTTCTCCTTTTCTTTGTTCTCGTCGAGCTCGTTGTCCTTCTCCTTCTCCATCTCCTTCTCCTCTTTGTCGGCTTTCTCCTTGTCGCCCTCCTTCTCCTCCTTGGACTCCTTGGACTCTTTCGGCTCCTCCTTGCCCTCCTTCTCCTCTTGTTTCTCCGGCTTGGGGAGGTGCGTGTTCATGTCGAGAGTCGAGCAGATCTCGTCCCAATCCGGGAAGCATCGTTCCTTCATGCGCGAACTGTGTCCAACCAAGTTCGGGCAGTTCTCCTGCATGTAGTCTCGCAGGCTGTACACCGTGTCCTTGTCGATGTACAGGATCTGGGCGAGATGCGCGAACGCCACCACGTCCAACTGCGAACAATCGAATCGTTGATCGCGCAACGCCGACGAGATGCCTTCTTTTCGCGGATGAAAGAACCGTGATCCGCGAGTCGTGGATCGTAAATCGTAAACCGCTTACCGTCGTTGGTTCGTCCCCGAAGAAAAAGGGTTTATCGGCCAGCATGTCCGACAAGACCTTGAGATCGGCGCAACCGAACTGAGACACTTCTTCGGGAGTGTACACGCCCATGCCCTGCGCCTTCACTTTTTTCGCGCTCTGAAACAAATCCCACTATACTTCACTACGGATGATCGTGACGTGGTGTCATCTACGATCGATTATCCGTTCCGCTAAATTTTCCATTGATAAATTTCAGAATGAGAGTGAGAATGAGAATGAGAATGAGAATGAGAATGAGAATAAGAATGAGAAATTCGATTTGGAAGTTTACCCTGCGGCCATACGTGATCTTGAAGAAGAAGTTGAGGATGCCGTTGGGGATGCGGGTACCTAGAACGTGCTGCAGATTAACCTTGTAGCCTTTCAACACCTGCTCGAGATTTTTGGTACGCCAGTACGTCACCACCCAGGCCAGGTGATTCTCGATCATCGATATCATCGCGTGAGACACGCTTCTCTGTTCGGCCACGAGACCCGCGTCCAGATCCTTGCCGAACTTTTGACTCAATTCGCGGACGACGATGGTGCTGTCGGCGATCTCCTCGCCGTTCAGCTCTATGAACGGTAGCGAACCTTTCTTCGAGCGAAACTTGACCTTGTGGTCCACGTTCTGCAACAGAAACGTTTCAGGATTTCTCATCGTCGTAGAAATATATTGTGAATATTTATCGTATCGTGCATACGATACACTGTATACCGTATACCGTATACCGTATATCGTATGCAGGAACGCAGAAAAGACCGCGCGCATTCGCGTGGGAAGCCCGTGCGTGCATCCGATTTGTAGAAAAGAAGAATCGGACAAGCTAAAGAAACACCGATAAGGGGGGCTTGGACGATACAGCGTGGGCTTGACCACGGTAATAATGCGCTTCCCTTTCATTCCATTCCATTCGATTCGATCCGATCCGATCCGATCCATAAGCCAATGTTCGCGGTCGATTCTTTGGGTGTGTTGCTTCGAGTTTTTCGTGTTTTTCGTGTTTTTCGTGTTTTCCGATTCCGATTCACGTTGCGCATCGTAGGCGTCGCGCCTCGAGTGCCCCACCGTACGCACGCGTTTGCGCGGTCCATTTTATACGGCTCGCCGATGTACACCGAGCGCATCGCGAGTCGACAAAGGTATCGGGTGTCCGTTGCACAGGTGGATCGAATCGCGCCAATATCGATAACGGATACTCTCACAGGTTCCACCTTGAGGATTTCATGCGTAAAACTTGAACTCGTCGGTTCGACGAAGCACGATCGACGGAACGACGACGCGTATCGCGACAAACGAATGCGAGAGGGTAAATACGCGAACGCGAACGAGTTACCTCGATCGCGCATCGATCTTAGCTCGGAGAGTCGTTTGTTTCCTCGACGCGGTCGTGCCACGAAGAATACAAAATACGGAATATGGGACGCGAATGTAGCATTCCACTTTCTTCAGGATACGCGATAGTTTACAATAGCGATTTTGGAACAGTGTCAATGAGAACTACCTAGATTTCACCGAAGCATATAATAATAAGGAACTTTCTCGATGCACGGTAGCCGTACGCTGAAACGCGATTCGCTATCCGATCGCTACAAATTTTCTACGGCTTACAAACTCCCACGGGTCGAATAGATACGAATACGGATACGGATACGGATACGCAGGCGGATACGATATTGGGACCATGACGCTCAAAACCATCGAGCACAAAGTCTACGCGAACCTGATCTAATTTTTCTTGATCTCGCCTAGACTGCTCGAAAGTTGTTGCGGATCCGTCGCAACAAATTCTGTCGTTTCTTTGTAAAGTAACCGATGGGAAACCGAGACCGGTGCCAGTTACCACGGTTCGTTCGACGCGGCGGTCGTGCAACCGAGTATTCCGAGTATTCCGAGTATTCCCTGCACCGATCGAGCTCCGACGAGTGGAATCGCGACGCGACCAGTCGAACAACGGCGCGTGTCCTCCTCGCCGCGCGACGCGTCGCATCGTCTATAGAAATCACCTGAATTAACTACACGATGCGAAGAGACCGGGGCATCGAGCACGGTCCCACGAAAAGGGGAACAAATGTCGCGATGCGCGTGGGAAACGGATCATCGGAACGGATCATTGAACGCGCGCGGTGGATCGCCGCGGCGGCAATTTCGAGTTTAGCCCTCTGCGATTTCGACGATGCATCTTTTCGCAATTTTTGGCTTTTCTGAAAATCGACGGATCACGTATAGAAACGTCCCTGGACGCTAGAACGCGACCGGCGGCTTTCGCGTTCGCGTTCGCGTTCGCGTTGCGAGGCGAAGATGGAAATAGCAACGACGCCTGGTGTTCAAAGTCGAAAAGCGAAACGCGTCGCGGCGCGACGACGTCTCGACGCGAAGGTCGTTCGGATAAGGGAGCAGCATCCGGTGGGAGAAAAGCAGCGCGAACGACCAACGGCGCGCGTCGATGTAGATTCTACGCGAAAGAAAAACTTGACAGAATTGCCCGACGGATCGAAAGAAAAACCTTTTCGTTTAGAGTTTCTTCGTCGAAGCATAGTCGAATACGCGTATCGTTCGAAAGACACCGTTTCCAACAGTTACCAATTACCGTCGCGTTCGGACGCGATAAGACGCGATAAGACGCGATAAGACGCGACGTACGGAGAGGGACAGATTTTTTTGAAAACGTTGCATACGATTTCCTAATTTCTCGATTTGCTCCGCGTTCGGGATAGATATCGCGTTAGAAATATGCAACGGCCGCGTTAAACGTTTTCCGGCGTAAAATCGATAAAGCGGTCGGTATTAATTAATTCTTGGCCTCCCGCAGATGGCGCCGACGAGGGCGTTGCGCGTTCCGTCTCTCGGTCGATCGTTAAAAGCTCGGCGTCGACCGCTTCCACAGAAAGAGCATAATAACCGAAGAGAGGTTGTCGGGGGAGGAGAAAAGGGACGTGGAAGGGACCGGAGAGACCAAAGGGACCGAACGCGGCGGGAACATCGCCGCGGAGATACGTGTATCAATTCGACGAGATGAAAAGTCGAGCGGTGGCTGGAGAATACCGAACAGTACCGAGTACAGAGCATAGAACGAAGAACGGAGAACGGAGAATGGAAAGCGGAGAGCGGAGAGCGGAAGAGTCGACCGTACTGTAGAAACAGAATAGAGAGGAAAAATTATTGCCGGGGCAGTTGCCGTTCGCAGCTCGCTGTTCGCGAATCCGGTCGAGTTAAGCGTAACTTCTCTCTCTCTCTCTCTCTCT
>CM052085.1:214823-240409 GCA_028453745.1 Agapostemon virescens
CTCTCTCTCTCTCTCTCTCTCTCTCTCTCTCTCTCTCTCTCTCTCTCTCTCCCCCTCGACTGCGCTTGTCTACCGGATCAGGAAAATACGAATCGATGGAAACCGGGTGTTCGAGAAAGATAAACGCGTAGCTGCTCGGTGATTCGCAATAGTTTCTCGCGCACAAACGACGCGACCCTCCCCCAACCGAAACGCGTCGATCGCGACTCGATCTTTCCGGTTTTGGACTAATCCGCCGTTCTCGATCTCCGACGATCCGGTAGGAAGCTCGTTTCCACGGAGAAAAACAGTTTTCGTCTGGAATCGTAGAAGCTGAAATACGGCCCTGGTCGAATCCAGATCAATTTTCGACTTTTGGGAAAAATTGAAATAACGCGTCGGACGAACGAACGACGCGACGCGACGCGACGCGACGCCGTTGCCACCAAATGCGACGAGCGAAGAATGGGGGATGGGGAGTGGCTAGAAAAAAACGGGAAACATCGACTAGACCGAAGAAAGCACGAATCTCGAGAGCGTCGTGACGAGAGAAAGAAAAACCAGGATCGAGCACACGCACGCAACCGCGCGCACACATACACACACAAAGAGAGAGAGAGAGAGAGAGAAAAGTCAGGGAGTGGTAGAATCTCGAGAAAGAAAGAAGGACGCGTGGGGTTAGAAATGAGCTGCGCGCAGGGAGAAATTGAAAAAAGAGAATGAGTGAGAACGAGACAAAGTCGTACGGAAGGGAGAAGAAGCGACAGGGGGAGGAGATCGGAGAAGGATGAACGGAGGGTGAATGGTTCGGTGGAAGGGAGAAGAAGCGAGCCGGAGGACGATGAACTCTGGCGGGTAGGCAGCTTCCGTCGCCAGGCAACGTCCTCCGCTTCCTCCGCCGCCTCCTCCTCCTCCTACTCCCCCTCCCCAATCAGGCCACCTACCCCACTCTTGGCCTGTTCGCGTTCCCGCTCCCTCTCGCTCCCTCTCGCTCCCTCTCGCTCCCTCTCGCTCCTAGCCCCGAGGTACACCACACCGTTATATCGTGGCAACGTACACACAGACGATCCGCGTTATGAACGTAGCAGTCGTGCGATTGTCTTCGTCGGTGACGATCATGGTAGTAGTCGTTGCCGTATTTCCACGTAGTTGTTGCACGCAGCAGCTCGCGCTGCATATTGATCGCGAGGGATGCTGCCTGGTTGGCGCGCTTCGTTGCTGTTGCTGTTGCTGTTGCTGTTGCCGTTACCGCCTACCACCGCTCTGCCGATTCTGTTGGCTTTGCCGGCACAACGCGGCCGTGCCACGGCAGCCAGCGCCTAGTCTCGACCACAGCCCTGCCAAGGGGGCCTATAGGCTGCGCCCTTTCTCTCCCCTTCGCCCGTTTACCGCTCGCTCGCCCGCCTAGCCATTCTTTTTCCTCGGTTTTCCTATCTCTGTCTCTGGTGGTTCGGTCGCCGCGATCGACGTCCAAAAACCGAGCGAAACAGCCGATATACCGCGCCGTTCCGCGGCACGAGCAATACCGCGGGGAGCAAGCGTTTCGCGCGTTCTCGCTTCTCGAAAGATCTCGGATCATCGCGAGATCGCAACGAAACGATATTCGCGCAAACATCGATACCTGGCGATAGTCCAGCGAACGGAATAGCACAGCCGAGCATCGAACGATACGGCGAGATAAAAACGCGAACGATGCTCCGTCGTCCAATTAGGACGCGAAGCAACGCGTCAACGTTCCCTTGGAAAAATAGGAACGTTCGCGTCGCGATCGAGACGGAGCAGAAGGGCGCGCGCGCGCGCGAAGCGGTTATTGGAAAACGCTCGTGGAACGGAAGCTGGCATAAATATTCGCGGAACGATGTTTCCATTGTTCGTAGATCGAGGAAAGCGCGCTTCGACGCCTACGGCTCACCGCGAACGCGCCGATCGGAGTCGAAGGAGGTTCGCGAGGAAATAGCGTCGTCGCGCGTGCTCGCGAAAGATCGTTTTCCGCTGCGTTCGAGACGAATCCGTGCGATCGCTTCGACTTGCAACGCGCTCGTTTTTCGTCGACGACGACGCGAACGCGTTGCGCGAGTATGGGACGACGCCAACGCGCCTCGAAACGGTGTTCAACGAGACCGCTTAACCAGAAATTACGGGCAATGTAAGCTCGCTCGATCAACCGACTCGGGAATCTCGAGCTTACGCTCGCGACGCGATTACGAGGCGGCAAAATGGAATCGTCCTACGCGACGCGACGAGACGAGATGAGACGAGACGAGACGAGACACGACGTCGACGTGGGACGCGTCGCACCGGTAGTCGGCATCGCGTACGACAAATTTGAAAAGTTTACGAGCATAAATTGGTCGAAAGAAGGTTGCTTTCGTTCGCTCGTTGTCGCTCTCCTGCAACGCTCGTCGCGCGTTCGTTGGCCTAAAACTTGGAGAAGCCGGGCAGCACAGTCGTCCATGCTGTTTGCGATCTACGCGCCAAGGATTCGCCGTCGGAAATTTCGAAAATCGGAGAATTGGCCGGTTCCCGGCTCTCCCGATTCTCCTGGGACGGAGAACGGAGTAAAAATCCGGTTGCCGAGATCGCGCGAGATCGGGCGAGGAAAGAACAAGTTGGCCCCGAACACGGAACGTGTCGGCGTCTCGCGGAGGTCGGTGGCCGGCCTACCTCAACGTATCGACACCCGATGCCCCGCACATGTCGGCCAGCGGTTTAACACGCGTGTGCCCGTACACGGTTCACCTTCTCGTTTCTCGTTTCTCGTTTCTCGTTTCTCGCTTCTCGCGCCCACCGTTGTTGCCTTTACCTGCGACCGTCGCGAACCGTTTCCGCGCCAATGTGCAACAGCGTAAACGTTTCGAGCTGCCAGCCTCTCTCTCTCTCCCTTTCCCGCTCTACGCGAAATGCAAAACGAGTAGTCGATATCGGACAAGAAGGCCCGCCCCGTTCGATTTTTCCATCGCGAACGCAAGCCTGTGTATCGTTGCAGCGTACGAATCAGTTTTGTAGCAGCAGCGTCCCTCGGACGCGACGGATCGCCGGCCGTCGTAGCGCAATCGAAACGTCCAGATGTACGATAATTCCATCGATATCCGGCCGACGCAAGACCCGTAGCAAGCGATTCGTTCAACGGAGGTTGGATATGCCGCTGCGGCATCGTCTCGGCGTATCGTAGCACGAAACTCGAGCGCGGTGGTTCTCTCCTAGGAATTTCTTTTCCCTCTTTTTCGCTTTCTTCGCGCTTTTATCTGGTCGTCCGTCTCTCGACCGGTGGACGCGCGCGCGCGCGATACGATACGCGGTTTCGCGACGTGGAATTCTTCGAACGAAATCCATCCGAAGACGGGCTTCGTGGAATCTGATTCGCGTATGTCGCAAAATCGAGTTCGAGTTCGAGTTTAAATCGCGGGACGATGGGTCTTGGCCGACACGCGGATGCAAACGATTCTCGTCTTCGATTCGTTCGTTTGCCGGGGTTCCGAGAACGCGCGTTCCGGTTTCCCGTCCATTTATTTCGACAAAACTTTGAGTACGTTTTTTACAAACTTATCGAGAAGAGTGAAAGTTTAGGTAAATTCGAGCGATCCGCGCCGATCGTGTTCGTAAAGTTTATCGTCTTTCTCCGTAAATTAATGGTGACCCATTTACGCGTACACGTGCACTCCGTCGCCCTTGCGCACGGACGCGAACGATCGCGAACGATCGCGAACGATCGCGAACGACGGGCGATCTTGTGGGATCGGTGCAACGAACCTCGCGACAAAATGAATTTTTCGTTGCCGAGGAATGTCGGAGCGGCGCGTCACCCGTGGAGTCTTTCGAGCGTTCCACCGCGATAAGATAAGCGGTAATAAGGTTCAATTGGAAGATTAATTAATTAAGACCCGTTGCGAAGGGGATAAATTGGATACATTGCGGCGGTATGCAGGGGCGACGCGCGCGCGTGCGTCGACCGTTGCGTGCTCGCGTCCCCGACCGACAAAAGCCAACGAATCGACGAATCGACGAATCGACGAATCGACGACTCTGGGACTCGCGACGCTGTAAAAAGTCGAGAAAACGGCCACGCGACTCCGATGAAACGTTGGTTCGATCGTGAGTTGCGTTCGACAGCGTTCCAACAGCTGTGCCAGAGCAGTGCTACCAGCACGAAGCGACTCGTGCTACCTGCTGGAGGTGTATCGTATCTAGAGTCGCGCGTGTGCGCGGTTCGGTTTCCCGCGATACATGGGAACAGAGCGGGGGTGGTCGCCGCTAGGTAAGAACAGTGGAAATCGCTGGAAAAGTCGACGTTCCAGTCTTTCGTAACTATGGGTGATGGGCCACGTTTTGGCGACCGTATCTAGGAAAGATTGAAATTTCCAGTGGATCGGCCGCGAAGGATAGCTCGAAATCCCCAGAATAGTTTCCGTGGGATTCCGATGTGGCAGCGAGAGTCAAAGGTTAAACGACCCCAACATTCCCGAAACGAGCATCGTCCGTGGAGGAAACCGACTCGAATTAGCCCGCACCGTGGGAGCGTCTCTGGAGAGAACGGGGGAATGGAATGGAATGGAACGGAACGGAACGGAACGGAACGAGAGCGAGAACCAAAACGAGGCAGAGAGGGAGAAACGACCAAAGAGGGAACGCGAGACAAAGCGGTAGCCGCGATCGACGACGGGTCGTTGAAAATCGAGCTACGCGCGGTGTCGAGAGAAGCAACACATTTTAGATCTTTCAATTTCTCGACTTTGCACGCGACTTTGCCTCGTTCGATCGCGACACGCTTCTCTTTGTTCTTGAGCGCAATCGAGAGACGATACGCGCGATCGCGACTCCTCCAGCGGTCTCTGCGCTATTTTAAGAACCGACTGCCCCCGCACGCTCGGTCACCGACTTTATTTTTGCCGCGATATTAAACGCGAAGAGATACGCGCAACGACCGTGCGAGACGAGAGAGGCAATTCTCGTGTCAACGATTCAACGGCGGTTTCGATCGATCGAGCGGAAATGATTCCGTCGCGCGAGAATCCGTGCAAGACGAATCAAAATTTCGCGATTAGAGATCGGAAAGGGATGTCTTTCGCTCGCTCTCTCTCTCTCTCTCTCTCTCCTCTCTATATCGTAAGATGGAAACTTTTCGGTGACCAGCGTTTATCGTTTGCGGTCGACCGTACGATTCGAGCGGTTTTCGGTGATGTCGCGTCGTTGGAAATGAAAAGCAACCTTGCCGCGTATCTCGTCCTCCGCCTAGAATCGCGACAACTCGAGAGAGGCCAACGACACGCGTTCGCTATAAAACGGTATACTTTGTTCATGTGCTCGGATCGAATAGTCTACATGAACAGGATACACCGATACTAGAAATAAAAAAGAAATCAATGCATTCGAAATAACTAAGACAACAGCAACAACAGCAACAACAGCAACGACGACGATAAAACAAAGAAATTAGAAGAAAGAAAAAGGAAGCATGCTACGTGCGTGCGTTTCGTCTCTCGGAAACGTTGAGAAAATAAATTAAACGCGCTCCGACCGTCGCCAGCTATTTTCCGCGGGTTTATCGGTGCCAGACTACGAATCGCTCTCGTCGACGGTATCGATTCGAACGATTCGGGAAAACCGAACGGAACGCGGCGAAACGTCGAATTAAAAAACACGGCGATAGGCGAATTTTGGGGTAGATGAGAGGCGAGGAACACATGGGGCGGCGCGGTGCTGCATCGGGGGCACGCGCGACGACGAACAGCTTCTCTCGAACGCGTTTAAATGCCGAGCAACCGCGCGCGCGCGCGCGCGCGCGCGAGCTACAACGCGACCTTCTTTTCTTCTCGCTTCGGTTGCAGTTGTAGTCGTAGTAGTTGCAGGTGATGCCGTGTAACGGGATCGGTAATATGTATATCGACGGTATCGCGTTACGCGTTGCGAGTACGCTGTATTACGTCGTATCGCGACGCGTTTACCCCATAGATTGCCGTGTAATCGTTACGATCGGCGAAGCTGCCGCAACTTTAAAACTGTATTGGGTTTTCACGGGATCATACGGGATCATACGGGATCATACAGGATCATACGGGATACGCTCGGATGAAAGAAAGGAAACGTTCGAAAGATTTGGAATCGCTTTTGCCTGGATCGGATCTAGCCGGACAATCGACATCGCCGACTCGTCGCACTGGTCGCAGCCGTGAATAGGTATCGCGCGTTGCAACGGCGACGCGGTTTCCGCCCGAGGATCGTCCATTCGACGTCGCGATACGCGTTCCTTCGATCGCTATATAAAGCAGCCTCCCTCCGTCCGATTTGTCCCCGTGCGCGCGGTCGATTCGTTCGAGCCGTGTCGTTTCTGTCGCGCACCACGAATACCGATTTACCTGTCCCCTGCGCGCGAACGGACCGTCGCTTTTATCCCCTCTCCCCTCTTTCGTTGGCGAACTTATTTTTGTTGGTGTTCGAACGACAAGCAACTCCTACGAACAAGATTCGCGGCCGAGCATCGCGTTTAATTTCGCGCGGAAGTTACAGTATGCGAGGCGACCCAACGATTTCTCGTACGAGAGATACGATACCGTTCGAACGTATCGTATCCGGAGAATCGAGGTCGACCGCTCGAGATCGAGAGACGTTATCGTGACGCTGGAACGTTTTCTCGGCTTGGAAGTTGCCGGAGCGCCGCGCGTTGCGTTTCTTCGGCAACCTTTGACCGCGAACAGCGAGCAAAACGACCCGAGGCGGCGGTCGCTCGACACATGCCTAGGCACCGAACAAATTCGATATCTTTTACTCTTGGAAGCATTGCGCGTACGCGAATTAAAGAGAGGAGGCGGCGACCGTGACGGTGTGACGGTGTGACGGTGTGACGGTTTACCGGTGAAACGCGAACACGATCGCGGGATGTTGAAATTCTTTCGGTCAACAGATTCCGAAGGAAGCGATCCAAAGTTCTCGGCGATGGGTTGGGCTGGGTCGGGATTCGACGAGCCACGGAACGAGCAGAATCGGACAAAGAACGCGATGCGTAGGACAGGACGAGGAGGAAGAGGAGGAGGAGGAGCGCGTTCGGGTTCGGATCGAGCTGCTCGGAGACCTTGTACGATTCGCGCGCGTGCACATTATCCGTTTAAGCGTTCGCGATTAAGCTGTCGTTGCAACGGTTCGGTCGAGCGACCCCGAATCGCACGATCGACCGATCGTTCGAACCGTTTCAATCGTTTGAATCGTTGGACGTATTTCGATTCGGTAAATCATGGGATCGACCGACCGACCATCCGGAGGTCGTCGTCGAATCGAGCAGGACGGAATTGTACACCGTCGCATTTCTCGTCGCGGACTCGAATAATCCTCGAGAAAAACGATTTCCAGGGTCCAAGATAATTTCGTGAATATCGACAGGTCCGATTTCGCGGCACGGTATACGAACGACCCGAACGAACGAACGAACGAGCAACAAAAAGAAAAAAAGAGAGAAGCGAACGCGACCTCGATCGAATTTACCGGCGTTTTCTGCAACAGGATCTGCTTTCTCTCGTTGCTACACCGTCATGAAAGTATAATACTTATGATGCTCGATGGAGCACCGAGAAATCTCGGTACGCGGCCCAGACACGCTTATCGGAAAAGCACGAACGCGCTTCTTCCGCGGCGATTCCACCGCGTTCTCCAGCTCTCCTCGTCCGAGAAAGCGACGAGCGTCTCTCGGTTCGCGCGATGCGATTGCGACGCGTCGCGTCGCTTTCGTAGTTGACTTTTCGTGCTCGGTACGTATCGCGGAAGCCGGTCGCGGGTAAATCGGACCGGAAACGAATTTAACGTGCCGGAGAAACGTCGGAAACGATCGATCGTTCCGAGGCACGAATGGCTAGACCGGCAAACTCGGCGAACGCATGCGCGCCGCGTACGTTCTTCACTCCACACTCTGCTACGCGTAAACTTGCCTCGCCCCTCTTTGTCGCGTGCGATCCTCCGGCGAACAAAAGAAAAGAAAAGAAAAGAAAAGAAAAGAAAAGAAAAGAAAAAAAGAAAACAATTTCATCGGTGGCTCGACTTCGGTATCATCGAAACGACGCGCGTTCGTACAAATCTACGTACGCGACTCGGATCGATCGATCGTCGTTCACTGTCGTGCGTTTATCCAAAAAAACCGGGATTCCGAGAGTATCGAGAAAAAGCGACGGGTTCGATCGAAAATCAAGGTAATTTTAACCGTTCCCGTATCCTGCAAACTTTCGCACCGAGACTAGCGCGAGATGCCGATGCGAACGCGAGAATTCCAGTCTCGGAATTTCTTCTAACCCACGTTCGAAAGCGTCAACCGACGCTGCGTCGTTTTCTAGAGCTTGTCTGCTTTTACAAGTTTGTCTGTTTGTCTGTCTGTCTGTCTATCTGCCTGCCTGCCAGCCACAGTTTCTTCTTCCTTCTCTTTGTTCCGCGATGGAATGCCAACTATGCGTCGTTTCAAGGACTCTGGATAGCAGAAAAATTAATGCTTTGCGACTGTTGGAAAGTTGAGAGAACTCGTTTCGGACGGTCGAACGAAACCGAAACGATCGGCGCTGTTTCCCCTGGAAAGGACGTATCGTCCCGTCCGAAATAACCATCGACAAATTGGCCGCGAGAGGGATCGAGCAACACGGAAACCGTTATTTATTTTTCGTCGCGGAACAACGGAGAATTCGAAAGCGTTTCTAGATAAAACTTGACCATCGTTCGTACCGGGACGAAATTGATCGAGCCGGCCAATTGATCCGGCCCACTCCCCGCGCGTTATTTATACCTATCTTGGTAATGATCGGTTCAATGGGTACTTCCTCTTTTGTTCCAATTCCGTCGTTGTACAGGGTGTATCAAAATCTTACGTCGCGATTCCGCGCCTATGGATCGGCCACGTTCCATCGTTTCGCGATCAAATTTTTCGCCTTGTGCTCGTTCGCGAGGCAAACGAGGCAAACGAGGCTTCCTTCCAGGAACCACGGGGGTGGTCTCGAAAGCGAAGCCTCTCGTCGAAAAACGTCCAACGCCCCGAGCGAGACACGGACTTTCAACGTTGTTTCTTTCCCCGTTCGTTTCATCGCGAACGTTGACCTCGAAGAGACGGAGTCAAAGATAAATCCTGAGATAATGGTGCCGATGCGATGGACGTACCCACGGTCGCGAGCGGACAACGATAAACGATCAACGGTGAACGGTGAACGGTGAACGGTGAACGAAGGATCCAAAAGCGGCAAAAGTACCGGAAGCGGAGGCGTTGGGAACAAGCTCGACGATCGCGACCGATCAATTGGATAACGCGCGATCATACCGTGTGTCGCGGGGGTGCCTAAAAATAGCCGATACGAGGTCGCGCCCCGAATTTCGAAGGACCTAGTTTCATCCGGTGCGAGAGTCTCCGATGGATCGGTCAAATGTTATCGCTACAAAGATGCACGTGATACGAGAGAGAGAGAGAGAGAGAGAGAGAGAGAGAGAGAGATAAAGAGAGGCGTTCGCTGCCCCGTACGTTTCTTCGTTCGAATTTTCAAACGTTCGACCGTACACACGCGAGGTTCGTCCTCGGATTCGATGCGCGTAAAACATTTACCGAGTCTGTTCGTTCGATATCGACGCTACACGATGCTCGGCTTGTTCGCAGGAAAAAGAGTCTCGAGCCGTGGGATCGAGGTTCGTTGGTCGCGTTCGGCCAAACTAATCCGGTCTATCATCGATCCGATGCTCGCTGCTCTACCTGGCAGAGACGTTTTATGGGTTTCCGCGCGAAGGGGTCGTTTGCTGGTCGCGAATCAACCGGTGTCGACGAACGGGTCTTGGCCACCTTCCGTTCGATTCTGCCTCGAGTCGTTGCCCTGCGAAACTTCCAAAAGAAAACCTTCTCGGAAAAATTTGGGGGAGACGAGAACGTTTCCGGCCAGCTCGTTCGCCGTCTCTTCGTTTGTTTGTCGGGCTTTCTCTACGAAAGGGAAAGCATCGACGACGCGGCGGTGTCGTCGAAACGCAAACGACCCTGCTGCTTGTGCTCGACGTTCCTTCGCTCGAATTTTCCAACGTTTTTACGACATATAAACCGGTTGGTCGAACGGTTTCGCGTTCGAAACGAACAAAACACCGTTGTCGCGGGGACGGCGGGCACCTCGAGTCTCGCGTAGCGGCGATATATCCTCGTCGTCGTCGTCGTCGTCGTCGAAATAATATCGTTGGAAGCACCGATATAGTTAAATCGATGAGAAAATGCTCGTAAACAGTCTGCGGGCGGGAACGGTCGGGAGATACGATGACCCGCGCGAGAACTCGAGCATCTCGAAAACAACGGCCGACAGAATATATATATATATATATATGCAGTATCTCGTGTATTTAAAGCCAGTACCGTTTAAAATGTAAAAATACAACGACGAGACGTTGTCGCTCGTCTCGTCGCGCGCCATAATAAAAAACGATCGAGGTGTGTCGTACGGATTCGTTCGTTTCGGCCAAGATATCGATCGATTCGTCGAGTTTGCATTGTTTCCCGGAACGAGCGCAGCCAGCGTACTTTCGAGTCGTGACCGCGCGACGAACGGTGCAACGAACCGAACCGCCGTCGTCGACGACGCGACTCGGGGTCGACGGTCGAATCCCGTGCGATTCGATGTGCGCCAAAATCGTCCACGACCCGCGGCCTACCGGGCTTTTCGACGGGTGTACGCGTGACGACGCGCCATATGCGCGACACGCGAGGAGAAACGGGCAGAGCGAAGCGTCGCCGGTCGACGCGTCGTTCCATCCCCCCGAAAAGGAAAGGAAAGGAAGCACGCGCAGGATCGAGGCTTACGAGGGGGCATTTCGCTCCGTTCAACTTGGAAGCCTTCCAACAGGCTGCCCTCGCTCGGTCTCGGTCCCCGCGCGACGCATCGCGGAAACCCGTTTTAAAAGTCCGTCGGAACGCGTGCCGAGAGGCCCCCTCTCGCCTCTTCGGCGAGAAAACGCACGATATTTTCACCATGATTTTCGATCGCGCCTGTCCCATCCGTCGGTCCGTCCCGGTCCGTCCCGGTCCGTCTCGGTCCAGCCCGGGCGCTGGTCGCGCGCGACGCATCCCCGCCGACTTTACGGTGGTAAAAAAACTCGTAAAGATCGTTCGAGTCGTCGAGAATTGCCACGGCGGTGGGCGTTCACCGTGGAAAAGCATTTCGAAAAGGAGCAAAAACTGGGGAGAGGACGCGCCGAACGGAATCGCTGATCTCGGTGTACGCGTTCCAGCGTGTTTCGTCGACGTCTCGTTCCAAAGGCAATCCGTAAGCCGGAACGTAAACTGCGCGAACGTTTCTACCGTTGTCGTTGCTCGAAACTCGTGGTAGGTCGCCGCGTCGAGCGTATTCGCGCGGACGAATACCTTTGTACGATACCTTGCGTCGATAAGCGAAAGCCGGACACGCGTCTCGAAGAATACGAGAAATAGAAACAACACGAATCGTTCCAATGATCCTTCGACGACCGACGCGCGAACGGAAACGGCGTGGAACACGGTCGTTTAAATATCGATGCGGGACACGCGCGAACTTGACAAGGATCGCCATTTTGTAATAATCGGCAAACGAAATACACCTCCCGTGGTAAGTTTGTCACGGACAGTGGAGCGAAACGAAGACGCGACCTTGATCGATTTGGATGGCTCGGCATCGCGGGACGCGCGGTTAAGTCGACGAGACGCGTTCGCGGTTGGTCGACGCAAAACGCTGGACGACGCTACGAGGTACGATCTCGGGAGCATCGTACCCGTCGTCGACGCGAGCGCGAGTTTAAAAATCCGAAACGACGTCCGCGCGCGCGCGCGCGCGCTTTCATCGCCGTCGCGGAAACGAGGAAAATTGAAAAGACGAGAGGAAACGTACCTCGTATTTGATGCCGTTCAAGCGTAACCATGTCTCCACCTTGAGACAGTACGGCGACATGGAGGGCAGAACCGGTGTTCGAGGGAACTGATACAGATAAACAACGTCCTTCTCGAAGTTGGTTTTGTGTACGCTGATAGCCTTGGTCGGCGCTGGCGATGCCGCGGTGGCTGCTTGATCGGCGGCTTCCTCCTTCTTTTCAGTTTCTTCCTTCTTGGACGCATCTTTTTCTTCTTCCTTTAGCGCCTCCTTCATCTCCTTCGCGTCCCTAATCTCTTTGCTCTCCGGGCCGGTGTTTTCCGTTTCCGTTGCCATCGTCATGTCGACTCGGTTTTCGCACAGTCTTGGACCGATACTCGTTGAAAATAACAGAACGATCGGTCGTCGTCGTTGTCGTCGCCACTGCCGTCGCCGTCGTCGCACGAGCCAACAAAGGAGAGAGAAAAAGGAATCGAACGAACGTTTATCCGTCTCGATCCTCGATCGACACCGCTAGGATCCTCTTGAATCGACGATGAGAAAAATAGAAAGAAAGAGAGAGCGAGCGAGAAGGAAAGAGAGAGAGAGAGAGAGAGAGAGAAAGTGAAAAGAAAGGGGAAAGAGAGAAAGAGAAAGAAAGAAAAAAGAGAGAGAGAGAGAGAGAGAGAGAGAGCGAGAAAGAGCGCGCGCACCACACAAACGTAGAAAGCCGGGTATTCGAATATTCGAATATTCGGATATATTCGTGCGTATATTCGTCCACTCGTCCACTCGACCACTCGTCCACGCGTTCACTCGTCGATCCCTCTGCTCGCCGGCCGGTTCTTTCTCGTTACTGCCCCGTTCTGTCCGCGAGCGGCCGCGACTGCTGTCTTCCGTCCCCCCAGCTCGAGACGGTGTCTGCGCTTGCGCCAACGCCACACCCCACTGCCGTCGCCATATTTAATTGGTCCGCCACCCCTGCCCGGTCTGCGATCGCGAACCGCGCTCCATTCCATCTTCGTCCACCGACATTCCCCTTTCTCTTTCTCTCTTTCCTTCTCTCGTTCTACTCCCCCCTCTCCCACGTACCACCATAAACACGGTCCTTCGCCTATGATAACTCGTGACTCACGAACGCCGTAACGGCACGCGACGAGACATCGTCGCACCGCCACCTCGAGAGGACGCAAGAAACTCGCTGGTTTTGTATCTAGGTGTCCTGATTCCGCGACGCGTCGACCGACCACGCCGATTCGTCGTGCCGTTGACACATTGTTTAAACGGAAATACTTTATTCCGGCGCGAATAAAAGATACTTGGTTCGACGTTTTCGGATAGTATGCAAACGGGAAAAGATCTGAAAGCGTACGCGCAACGCGAACGATCGCTCGATCGCGATTTCGTCGACTGTGTATTCGTAGTTTGTGGCGAGACGACGGACCATGGGCGATGGTCGACGAGCCACGATCTCGAATGGCAGGCATTGTAAAATTTTGTATCGTACCGTTCCCCTCTGTCCCAGAATTCCGGACCGACCGACCGACCGACCGACCGACCGACCGACCGAATGCCACAACGACAAACCCTGTTTCGCGAATTATTTCTTACCATCCTGAGAGCCACGTACTCTGTTGGGAAAGCTGGCCAAAGCAAGACCGTGCGGTACTCGTAAAACGAAATCGCTTTCCTTTGCAGGTTATGGAAAAACGAAACCGCCGATCGCATCGAAACAACTATACGTGTATAAAAATTACGAGATCGCATCGATCGGAGATTTATCACTTTATGGAAGTCGATTTCTCTAATTTTTTCTTCGCCTCTGTCGTGGACAAACAGGAGGAAGAAAATTGGACTAAAAGTGAATAAAAATTTATTTACTCCCGATGTTATAATATTTACCATATGCTCGTGACAGATTCGTATCGTTGTCCATAGTGTGCGCGTTAACCGTTGAAAAATCTTGCGTACAACGATCGGAAACCGCTAACAAATAATTTGTCTATGCTCGCTCCGAAGATCGGCTAAATGGGATCGAATCGACGACAACTAACAATTAACAAGACATCGAGACGTTCGGATCAAATTTGAATTGCAACGCGTTCAAACTATACATAGTTCTCGAACGAGCGACCACAAACGATCGTACAGAACGGATATAGACGATTGTTCGCAACGCGAATATATTATACGATAATGGTACGGAGAGAGTTGCCGTTTGTCCGATTCTTCGGGACTCGTTCTTGTTCGGTTTTCAGATAAAATAAAATCGTATCGTTTGTAAAAGATATCGTACGATACATAGAATATACATATAACGTTGCGTTTGTAATACTGTGCCTTTTTTTATTCGAAAAAATCGATGCTCGTGATCGCTGCGCGAAACCTGTAACGGAATCTCTGTCGTTTCGGTTGAGACGCGTCGCGGCAGTTTCTTAAAATAGAAAATTCATCGACAGGGACGACGAACGATCGAGCGCGATACGTTTCTCGTACACGATACTCGCGTGCCGCTCGCCGTTTCTTCGCCGACTGGTCTCGACCGAAAATTGCTTAATGGTCGGCTAACGTCGACGACGATCGACCGTTACCGTGGGATCGTGGCGTAGGATGGCCAACGACGAGTTCCACTTCCAACTATCAACAGCGCTGTATTCCAGAAGAAGTTGTTTGCTTCGAATTTGGTGGAACGGTTCGACCGATGGACACGATGGAATCGAATCGTTCCTAGCATATCCATAGTCGTCTATAGGTATACTCGTAACAACCAGGATAAACCGACGAGTCGAGTCGAGTCGAGTCGAGTCGAGTGGAGACGAAAACAACGCGTTCCCCCGTACCGAGATACAAGATCGCAAAGGGAATGGGGTTTGCTACGCCCGTCCGCCGAGGGAGCGGACATTGTTCGGCGCGTACCGATTGAACAAACGCGTTCGTGACGTTTGGGTAATCGCGAATCGTTGTATATGTATTTTCCAAAAGTATCAAATACTGTTGCGAACGCGATCGATCGTAAAACAATTGTAAATTAAATATCGTCGATCGAATACGATGAATCGCGTTAAATACTTTTGTTAGGAACCGCGTGGAGGCTACGAAAGAAAGGTAATTGCACTTGATCCGGTCGGAAATCGAAACTGTATCTCTCTCTCTCTCTCTCTCTCTCTCTCATTCCAACCGTATCGGAAAAGATACGACGCTGTCGGTAGATCGATGCGCTCGATTCGTTTGCGAGATCGATCGTTCACGGAAATTGATATTGTCCGAGATAAGTACGTCTAGCGTTCCGTTTCGCTCTCGGACCGTATCGATCGGCTGAATGACAAAATATCGGTCGGTAGTTGTTTTTAAATCGCGACAGTCTTGTTTCGCCGTTGGAAACGTTCGTCGCGGTAATCGTA
Organism: Agapostemon virescens; assembly: GCA_028453745.1. Taxonomy (NCBI): domain Eukaryota; kingdom Metazoa; phylum Arthropoda; class Insecta; order Hymenoptera; family Halictidae; genus Agapostemon; species Agapostemon virescens. The sequence goes on from CM052085.1 coordinate 230,005, forward strand.
CCGCCGCCGACGCGAAGCAATCAATTACGAACACCGAAACGGTAGAAAACTCTAGCGAACGCCCACGTATCTTTTGGTTGCAGCGTCGAAGAGTCGAGGAAAGTACTGGAACGTACGATACGACGAGTCGTACGACGAATCGCGGCAAACGCTTCCAACAGGGTGAACCTCCTCCGGCTGCCCTTAACCGTTTCGGAGTTGCACCGTTGATCCGCGCCCGTACGCCGCCGTTCGTCGTCGATGCGTTCGCCGATGCGTTCGCCGATCGTTGGGATTCGCGTTCGACGGGGCTTCACCGTATCGCGAACGTATACGGTCGTACACGCGTGTAACGTTCATTTCCCATGATCGTGCGTGCACGGAAACGGAAACGGAAAAGATCGGATCAACGTTCGCCGTGAAAGAAATCGATGATCGCTATCGGTGCGCGCGGTTCGACGTCCGTATCGACGACGATCTCGTTGTCGCGTATGCAGCCACGCATCGTATCACCGATCGTTTTCGAGAGAAAACGCGAATCATGCGTAACATGCATAATTTAGGCCCAGGCGAAAATCGGAATATCGACGCGACCCCCGTTCGCTCGTTTCGCGGTCGATACGATCGTTTTTTGAAACGGAAACGAACCCGTATCGTGCGCCGACGAATCTTGGAATTCCAACAAAAATATTGTTTGCGCAGCAAAATATACAAAGCACGAAAACAAGCAGTTTCTTCGTATTTCGTTTGAAAATCGAATAGCGCGAGAACGAACGCGAATCGTGCTCGCTGGTCGAGGAGCTGTGCCGATATCGACCAATGAAAAACAAGTTTCAAACGAGATTTCAATGTGCACGCTGCCAGCGACGCGCGTTCTTACGCCTGAACACGATGCACAGTTACGATTTTACATGGACGATAAATACACATGTACAAGTTGAAAATATAGCTCGACCAAAATACGCTCTTCTCGAATAGTCGGAGAACGAGAAAACGTACCATCTTACTTTTCTACGGATCCTACAATCTTTTTTCGCCGTAACTCGACGACGATAAAACGTACTTTTTCCTACGATCAGGGGTGAAGGGTGCTGATTGGGGAGGGGGGTGGTGGAGCACGTTTTACCGTACGTCGCACGATAACGCGTTTCGAATACGTTCGTCGAATCGTTCGTTCGAATTTGGTATCCAGCGAATAAATTATTTCACGAAAGTAATATTGCTTCGATCGAATCGTGAGACGGAACGCGCGTTAAAACGATACAATGCACGAGAACGGTGTGTCCAAGACGTTGACGGTTAACAGCGTGGACGAGAAATGGATAACGAGCCGTTGCGTACCGTTTTACCGTTTTACCGTTTTACCGTTTTACCGTTATCGTTATCGTTATCGTTATCGTTATAGAATCGGCCGCTCTAGCCATGCTCCAACCAAAAAGCAAACACACGCGTCCGATCGTTGCGTGTTCGAACGCGACAGACGCGGTAGGTTCGCGAGTGCGCGAGTATGGATATTCGTGTGTACGGATCCCGTTAAGGGTCCGGAGTAAGCTGTAAATAAAAGAAACGAAAACAAAACAAAAGAAACCAATGAAATAGAAGAAAGCAGCGATCTTGATCCGCGCGACTACTTACGTTGAAAGTAATTATCACGTCCTAGGAAGTCGTTATATGGAACGAGTTATCCGGGTATGAACTTTTTACAAGTACTCCCGACTATCTCGTTTCGTTTCGGTTTCAACGATCTGCAATTAGTAAACTGATTTAAAGAACGCTGTTATACCTCCACCGCTCGGAAGTTGCTAGCTGGTCCGATCGCAAATGAAATATTTCAAATCCGAAATTTAAAAAGTAGACTTGAAAAATTACAAATTAGAAGTTAGAAATTAGATGTCTTAAATGAAAAATTTAACGTCGCAACTAATATCCATTTCACTCTTGCTCTATCCTCTTCCCTTGTTTAACCTTTTACTCGTTCGAATAGCAATTTTCATCGTTGAGTTTCGTCTCCGTTGACGATCTTTTTCAAGAGCAAATTGCAAACGCGTTTACAAAAGTCTCATCGTACGATAGAAAGACACGAAAAAGGAAATTAACAAAATTGTAAAAGGTTAATGGAAAGTATCTTGCCAATAGTGGAAAACCGGTAAGTTCTTGAAATTATAATAAATCTCATTTGTGCGCAAATTTGTCGACGTGGACAATTGAAAAAGCAAACCTCTTTCGCTCTCACTCTCTCTCTCTCTCTCTCTCTCTCTCTCGCTCTCTCTAACAGCCACTCGCTCATTGGCACGCTCACTCACCCTCTATTCCTAGATAAGAAATTTCTCTCTTTTTTGTCTTTTCTTTATTTTGGTTATTCATTAACGATCTAGTCGGAGTAATACATTACTGCAATTGAATTTTGGAAATCTATGGTCTACGTAGTCACGATAAGGAAAAAAGGACACGTTTCGTTAGCTCGTAAGAGACGACTATAAGTCGTAAATCTCCTGTCCGACGAACGTTCGCTCTAATCGATATACGATTCCGTAAATGGAATTACCATTCGATTTAGATTATAAAAACTACACAGAATGCGTAATACGTATAAAAACTGTCATATGCGTCGCATAGTTATATTAATCTATATATATATATATATATATATATATTCCTCGATCGTAATCAGACTTCGCAATGAAATCGCGGAGACTCTTCCGAAAAATCGTAGAATCGAGCAAAGCCGAAAAATAATGAGAACCACGCGAGACAAAGGAAGCCTAATAGTTTTCAAGGTCGTTCAAAGGTCGTATCAATTTTACTATACCTATGTTAATAAATAATCGGTAGAAACTAATTTCTAGAAAGAACCGTTAAAATGCTAGTTTCGCCGAAGACTGATTTCATCGAAGATTCAATTCGGTCGGGCGACTTTCTATCGCGTTGTCAACGACCATCGGATTACATCTAATATAATGGCTAAATGCTGGTAGTATCGTATATCGCGTGCTAGCAATTATACGCGCAACTAAAACCGCGGTACAGCCAACCCCCGTATAAGAGAAAATTCCTAAAGCACGGCTAGAAAGTCGAGGAAATTGCCGTTCACCGACGGCGTATCACGTTCGACACGGTGATTTTACCGAAGGAAGCACGAGAAAATTCGAGGAAGAGCCCTAAAATCGTGTTGGTCCGGATCGAACGATTTCTAAACGCGTCCAACGTTCCGCCCGCTTACCCTTCCAACGTAGTCAAGGGTCAACGGATCGAATCGAACGCGCGTAATCCTGCGAGGACCGTGCGAGGATGCTGCGCTTCGATGATCTTCATCGAAAAGAAAAAGAACAAGTACTAGGACAACATTTATGCATAACACGTTTCGACGATTACTAATTCTTTCAACGAACACGCTTCTTATTCTTACAGTTACGGAAAAGCAAGGGTCTTGTTGCCTCTCCGATGCAAACTCTACTTTTTGTACTAATCGTTAATTTCGTAAAACGCGGCAGTTTTAAGGAACATGACTCGCATATTATACGGGGGTTACCTGTAATCGTTATGCTATTTCTATGTGTTTTCGATTTATATACTATGTGCGTACTAGTCATTTGTTTCTTCACCTTTTAATCTGTTAATCTCTCTTTCTCTCTTCCTCTCTCTCTCTCTCTTGCTCACTCACTTTTTCTCTCTTTCTCTCACTCACTTTTTCTCTCTCTCTCTCTCTCTCTCTCTTCTATATTTCTACGGCGAAAGCATCGGTTGGCGAACTAAAAGAATCCACTTGGCTTTGACAATGGAGTTTTCACGTTCGACGTTAATTAGCTGCCTAATGTCTGGGTATACGTGGAAGTCTATACCTCTGGTGAGTTCGGTGTTGTCGCGTTGATATGATCCTGTAAACAAATTCTGAGATCCCGCTCATCCAGTTCGCTTTCAGTGTCAACACTGAAGCTCCTCGCGTTTTGACTACCGTGACCTGTCCAACGTTGCTTCCAGCTTTCTAGCCTCATGACCTGTGACACACAAACGGTATACTATAATAGGCGATCGTCGAACTCTGCGCAGAGTATATAGATCGTAGATCGTGCTTCGACGATCCGGCGTTCCTTGCTTGCGCTGCTTCCTAAAAACATAACGTTCGTCTATGGTTTCTAATCCGTGCGGTCGTTTTGCAGGGTATTGTTCGAAATTGTACGATTATATCGGTTTCTTCGCGTTTCCTTTGCATCGCGAAAGATGCGAAAGATGCGAACGATGCGAACGATGCGAACGATGCGAACGATGCGAACTACGTTGGTACGTATATTTACGAAAGTTTGTTCGACCGTTTACGAATCCCCTGTTGAAAACCTATTCGCAACTCGTCTCGCCTCGAGTACGAAAGGTGTACCCCGAGCGACGAGCAACTTTAACGCGTCTGATCGGACGAACGAAGCGAACATCGTCGTGCTTTCGTCGAGTTTCTACGTTCGACCATCTACGCGAATAAGCGCAACACGCGTAACAACGTACAACCGTTACACCGGCAACGATCTTCTAATCGAAAAATTCCAACCAACGAAACATGCACCGGTCGATACACTGGTTTTCTCGCTCGTTGTTCGACTCGGCAACCCTTGTTTCTCCGCCTATTCGTCGATACGACGTCGTCGAACGTATCGAGAATAAGGCGCGGCAACGAACAAAAAAACATTTATTTTATTCCGGTCATTCGTTTATCGTTGTTGTTCCTGCGTATGATGAAACGCTAAGCTTAAGGTAACTGCCTGTAATCGAACGAACGACCCAACGACAAAAAGTAAACAAACCATGCGACTTGTGCGTACATCGAACGTGGTAGATGATTCCGCTGTCGTATCTTTCGGTGCATCCATATTACGTACACGTACAAAGGGATAATGCTACAGCGTGAAAGAACAGAGGTGTCTCGTGCGTACTCGAGTTTGAATTTCTCGTTCGGATAAAACCCAACACCCGAAATGCGATTATATTTACATATTAGATGTTGGATGTTGGATGTTGGATGTTGGATGTTGGACGTTGGACGTTGGACGTTGGACGGTTAGATGTTAGGCGTTGAATAGCTGTCGAATACGGTTATAGAACAACAGCGGACTATGATAATTTATAATTGGAAATTACCAAAGCTTCGATGCGACGGACGAGCCAACCGCGTTCCGGAAATGAAAAATGGAAAATTCTACCGAAAAAGGTGAACGCGATGTTGTTGTAGGCGACGGTGGTAATGGGGCACTGGTGGAGCGGTAGTTCCATCAAGAAATACGTACGATACTACACACCGAGAAAACCGACTTGTTGCCTTAACGTAAACTTCACATCGACGTCATGCTACGTATATGAAATGGATAAAAATAATGCTTACAGATGGGTGTAAAGACTTACTCGAGCCAGCGCCAAGGCTCGGTCTCCGGGCTGGTGATTGGCGTAGGGAACTAAGGAGACAGAGATAACACAGCGATAGAGGGTTAGTTTTACAAACACCATTAGTTTCTTCGTGTTAGTGTCGGGTACCATCACACAATAAGAATTCGGTTAAAAGAAATAATCGACGATAATGGAATGACATCGCACCGTTCTCTCTCTCTCTGTAAACCGTGCTTATGTTGTAACTCGTTCAACAATGTTATAACTACTCATAAAACAAACGATATCCTTGAAGGTGTTTGTATATATATAATAAATTATAAACTATACAACCTCAAAGGTACGATATTTTCTTCTTTTCGTTTAGAAGAAAAATCATCGACGTTCTCCAGAGTGCAGAAACAATATTATAATATTCGATCGGCGAATACCGAAATTACGATCAACATCGAGTGCGAAGCAACTTGACATTTATGAGTCGAACACGCAAGATGGACACATCGCAGAAAATATACAACAACAAGCCGTGAGAATGCAATCTATCGTAGAAACTACAAGTCGTAATTTGCAGAAATCATATAGTCGCAAACAAATCGATAACGAATCTAAACGAGTAGACGATGAAACGCGATGAATTCTTAATGTGTGTACAGGTACCTCTGCAACAACGTTTCCGTTGTTGGCGTGTTAAACGAGCAAAGGCTGTGTCGTGTTATCCGAAAACGAACGTTGGAAGTATGCATCGCAATGTCAACACCTTTATACTCGGATCAAGATTCGGATTGTCGGTAAAATATTTTCTCCCGGACGATCGGAGAAGTCGGCTTTACGAAATTTCACGTTCGCGAAGACCGACCGACGTTCGACGAATCCATCGTCGAAGAATTTTCAGAGTTTCTCGCAATGGAAGAATTCATTTGAAAAAGAAAAACAAGGAAAAAGAAAGTACCGATCTTCAGCGTGACGGCATTACATTGCAGTAAGAGGTGCAATTTGTGCAAAACCAATTTATGAGTTACAATCACACAAAAGCATAAATCATAACTTTGCTTATTATACATGTTGTAACACGTGGTATGCATCCAATCAACACATTTAGAAGAGAAACACCATATACGTATATATATATATCGTTGTTATGTACATATCGTTGAAAGTTGGAACGTTATTCGTTGTGCTACGTCGATGAATGGATTCGGGATAATCGGATCGAAAAGCGTTGTTTGGTTTTAAATAACGTTTGCTCTTGGGAAATGGTTAACGAAAAGGAAAACGAAAAGGAAAACGAAAAGGAAAACGAAAATTAAATGAAAACGGATCAAATACAAAGAAACATTGGTAAAAGATGGACACGTCGCAAAGCGAATACAACGATGTTATAGAAACATTGGGCGAGCGAATGAATCGCAAGTATAAAAACGGAATAAACATTTTGTATCGCTAAAGCGAATGGTGTGCCAGTCGCGCGAATATAGAGATGCGGAAAAAGCAAATGAAAACTTTGCGTCGAACCGTCGTCGTTTAATAGAATTCCGTACTTTTAATCCCAAGTATACTAAACTACGAACTTTGAAATGTACCAACTTGCGGCCCAAGAGCAGATTATTCGATGATAATTGCAATTTAAGCTATCTCGTTACCATGGTCTGCACCAACGGAACGGAACCGTGAACGATCGTAAGCGCGCAAACAAATAATCATACTTGTGCACGATCGAAAGAAAGCATTCTTTTAAGTAATTTACTTGTACCATCGAAACGCAACGTCTACCTACCCTTCTAAAAATCTTACAGAGAATTACTTTCTCGGATCGGTTGCTACGACGTGCGCGTACAGCAGAGTTAATTATCCCCGAAAAAATAAAAGTCGTTCGCTATTTTCGATGGTTCGATTTCTATTCACCCCTTACTGCAATAGTCTTGAATCGATGCTTTCATCGATTCGGCACGAACGATGATTCAACAATGATTTTCACGTACCTCGGCTTTTAACTCTGCAACTTTATCTTGTAATTCTCTTACTCTCTCGCTGTCGTCCAAATTATTCCTAAGCTCACCCTCCGCGTGCATTTCTTCGTTCTACGCGCGACAAAGAGAAAGGGGATTAACGGTAAACTTTTCAAGTTTGAGCAAGGCGGGGTGGTGGTGGTACCTTCAATTCGAGAATAGAGATTTTCTGGGTGAGTTCGGCCACTTGTTGCGCGTGCTCCGCGTCGCGTATCCTGGCCATCATAGCTTCGTCCTTCATCTTGGATTCGAGATCGGAATACTTGTGCTGTTGCTCTCTCAGTTTGGCGGTAAGCTCCTTTTTTCTAGCCAAAGCGGACTCTAGCTCTTCCTTCACCTGTTTCCCTCCTTCGTCCTGTCGACGAAGCTGATTCGTAGCTACCTGTACTTGAGTCTCGAGCTCCATCACTTTCAACCTGAGCTGCTTCACCTCCGTCAAAGCTTCCATTTCTCGAATCCTGGTGGTCATTAAATCTTCTTCGAACTTTTGCACTTCGTGGCCCCTATTCTCCCAGAATAAAAGCTTCTTCGGAGTGGAATCGCTCGCAGGCGCCGTTTGCGCCGAACGATGCTCTTGCAAATGTCTCTGCCAGGCAGCACTCAATTCCATTACTCTTTGACGAAGATCCTAACGAACAGTGTCTCTGTTACGGCGAGTCTCGAGATCAAAGATAAAAATAAAACAAAAAGAAGAAGAAGAAGAAGAAGAAGAAGATAGGACGGGGGAGAGAGAGAAAGAGAGAGAGAGAGAGAGAGAGAGAGTATAACTACCTTCAAAGAGAGATTAGCTTCTGCCTCCCTGAGCTTGACGGCGATCAATTCCTCCTGCAAGTGGGCTACCGAGTTATCCGGCGTAGTTTCGCGCAACGTCTTTTTATCTTCCTCCAACTCCTGAATCCTGGATCTAAGCTCCCTTATAGTCGCGTCGTTCTCCGCCTCGTGCAATCGAACTCTCACCAATTCTTCTTGCAGACATTGTATCATTTCCTCTTTCGGCTTCAACGACAATTGCAACAGTAGAATTTCGTCCATGGAGGACTGCTTGGAGTTGGCATTTTCCGCGAGCAGCAACGACAGCGATCTCAATTCCTCGTGAGCCTGCTCGAGCTGATGGCTGGTGACCAGATGCGTGTGTCGGAGAGCCGCTAGTTCCCTTTGCACGACGAAAGTAGTTTCCTCCTCTTCCGCGCGAGAAACCTGTCCCCTGACCAATCTGTCCGCCAGTTCGGCCGACTCGGCCTCGAGAAGCTCGGTTCGTTGCCTGAGCAACCTGTTTTCCGCTCTGAGCCTGCGAAGCTCCACCATCTCTTCCTGTTCCTTCATTTTCAACACGGCGTAGTCTTTCTCCAACTTTTTCATTCTTTTGGGATTGATCTTTATATCGTAGGCGATCTCCATCAGGTTGTCCGGGTCTTTCTCGGCTTTTCCGGGCAATTGTTTCTGGAAAAACTGTGCGCGCCAACGAGTCGATTAACAACGTAGTACCGTTTCTCTCCGGCAAACTGGACGAGCGAGCGCGAGCGCGAGCGCGAGCGTTACCTTCAACATTCCCTCCATGTCCAAGCTGAGCAGATCTTCCTTGCCCAGATGCAGCATGGCCAAAGCAACTTTGAAAATGATTTCCATGCCTTCGGATAGAAAAACGTCGAAAATGCGACACGCCAGCGGCAGGCTCAGCGCCGTGGTGAAAAGCGTGAGGAACCAAGACGACGCGTACATCGAGGTGTGAAAACCTTGAGCCTTGAAATGAGCGTACAACTCTGGATTCGTGTGCGCGACCAAATGTTCCAGCTGGTACATGCACACTCCCAACTCGGCCATGCTCGGCTTGAACATGTCTCGCAAACGATACTCTTGCATGAGCGCTACGAGTACAGCGAAAGCTTCCTCCTCCGGCATTTGCTGCAACGATATAGATCGGATATGCCTATTTTATTCGAAGGAACGTCGGAAAAAGCAGATGTATCGTATCGTATCGTATCGGATCGGATATCCGTTGGTTGAACGTTCTCGTATTTTCTTTTCGTTTCGACGTATATCGCGCGCGTACGACGCACGGCGTGTACGCGACACGGCCCGATATACGTACACATCATCCCTCCGTGCCCGGTGCGAAACGGTTAAAGCGTACCTGCATCAGAAGCAATCCTACGATAAATCCCGAACCTTGGCAGTATCCTACTTCGCGATCGTGAAGACTGTACGCTTTCATTACGTTGAACAGACTCTCTTGACCGAGTCCGTCTTTCTCCTTAAAGAAATCATGTTCGGGATAGGTCCTGGCTATGTCCCTTCTGATTATCCTTTCGCACGCCGACGTGGCTTTGATGTACTCGGCGAATTGCTTTTTAACGGGAGAGTCGTGAGCACCGCTGAGCAGTTGCCAAACGATACCTCTGCAATCGCGTGTACGCGAAACGAACGCGAATCAGGAATCGTCGTCGATCGAAGCCTACGGATCCAACAAGATGGAAAATGATTTTCTCGTTACCTGAAGTGGTGAGGTATTCCTTTGCGTACCAACGCTTTCACGAACTCTTTCCGCTTCTTCCAATGATGATCCCAATCCGTGACGAGATGACCCCACAGACTCCACGTATTCTCGTCACCGTCGACCGTAGCGTGGCGTCGAGGCGCAGCATCGCCGTTTCCTCCGCTGCCCCCCGACGCCACGGACACTTGCGATGTATCCGAACCTTTTCTACTGTGGCTGCTCTGTAGCGAGTTCAACGATTTTGCACCCGATTCGATGAGCCTGTTCGATCGCAACGATTACGTTCGTCGGTTAGCTTTCGGTTAGCTCTCGGTTAAATGGTGGTATCTATACTACGCGCGAATATCTACGTGTACACGCTTCTACACGGTTCAAACGTAATTACAGGGAGCAATCGAACCTTGATTATTCTATAGTCTAGCGAAATATCGTCGTACCGATGACCAACCGTTACGCGTTGGTCGAGTCGCTGAAACTTTTCAAAGTCGATTCGAGTCTATAAACGATAATAATAACAACAATATTAAATAGTTGGAATAGTTTAAGGAAAGGAAAGAAA
>CM052085.1:241266-348276 GCA_028453745.1 Agapostemon virescens
TCTCTCTCTCTCTCTCTCTCTCTCTCTCTCTCTCTCTCTCTCTCTCTCTAGGCTGTTCGAAGTTCGTTAAACCTCAATTAACGTGTTCATTCTACCTTTTCGAGGTTTTATTTCGTGTCCATCGCGCCGCCGCCGGTGCCAGCAAGCCGCGAAGAACCATCGAGAAATTTCGTTGGTCGCTCGATAACGGAGAACCGATCGGATTCGAACCCCCGGGGTGGCGTACAGTTTCCTAGTTCTGCGTCGCGGTCCCCGATGCTCCGACGATTTTCCGCCAAACTATTCGAGTTTTTTCTTGCTCGATCGAATCACGAAAATCAACGGTGCTCGACCGATCGCGGACGACTTTTCACGTGTCTCTCTCTCTCTCTCTCTCTCTCTCTCTCTCTCTCTCTCTCTCTCACTCTCACGTGGACGCCGCGCGACGATCAGCAAAAGAGTGCTGGCGCAAAACACTCGTGGTTCATGCACCGTGCACCGACCGCGCGAAATCATTCGCGGGATTCTCGATCGGTAGCTGAAACAACGCGAACCGACGCGAACCACCCTCGGATTCGACGGAATCCGATCGCGCGATTGAAAACGCGCCCACAAAGATGTTTCATATTGTAATATTCGGGGTGGTACCGTGGTTCGACGAGCGTCCCGCGACTACAGCCGTTAGTCGATTATCGGGCAATCGTCTTTTTTCGTTCGTTTTCGCCGGAATCGTCTCCGGAATCCGGAGTTTCGACGGTCGCTATTCGAACCGCGCGATGCTCCTCCTTTCTTCCTCTCGCGCGTTCGTTAACCTCGGCAACGGTTACTCGAATCTGGTGCTTCGAGTCGACCGCGTCGCGACGATACGAACGATCGATCCGATTCGATCGATCCGACCGAGCAATGAATTCAAAATTTCTCGATCCGATGCACGGATCGAAATAAAAGGATTTGGAGCATCGAGAATTCCCTTGAAAGGACGATTCAAAACTCGAGGATTATTATGGAGAAACGGTTTTCCGGTTCGCGTCGAACGTGGTCCAGAAAGATTGAAATAAGAAGGTCGAGGGAGGGAGGAAGGTGTGTGCGCGTCGGTCGAAAGGTCGGGAAGGGGTAACTCGGAGGGCAGAATAGGTTACGCGATTCACCCTTTCCGCGGTGCAGCACGGTAGAAATAATGCGATTCGTAATTTGCGGTCTACAACGATATCGGGGTGCGCGCGTACGGTAAAATTACCTACGCGTACGAAAACTCTAGTTCGATTAGTTTTTTCTTTTCGAAAGAAGAGAATCGGGTGGAACGGCGGACGGAATCGGTTCGGCGAGACGAAGGAGGGGCGACGTCGTTTCGAGTTTAGGCGAACCGGCGAAAGGGTATCGCGCTGTCTCGCGATGTCACGGACAACGATCGATCCCGAAGAAGCTCCGGCGGACAGCGCGGACTCGTTCGACGAGGGCCACTGATCCGATCGTTCCGTTCTCGATCAACCGACACGGTACGATCGTCGAACGCGTACTGGAAAGTACGAAATGGTTCGAGGGTCGATGGAGCCCGCGCAGGCCAGGATGCTCCACATGCGCACCGACCTCTCTTTCGACGTAACGAGTAAATAAAAGGACCGGTACAAGGGCGAGCGCGCGCGTCCTGTCAGCGTTTCCCGACCGATCCGACTCAATCGGTCGAATCAATTAGGAACGTCACGAACCGGTGCGACGTATCGCGATCGAACGAACAGAAGTTTGACTGAACAAATTTCTGAATACGCCTCTCGGGAACGTCTCGGAAATGTCTCGGGAATGTCTCGGAAAAACTGTACGCAACAACGTTGCGCGCCGCCGCGAAACTTTGCGTTCGATCGCGAAACGTCGCGGACGATGCGTTTTCGTCGGCTGGCAACGAGAAGAGGAGAAACAAAATAACGGGAAACGACGACTCGCGAAACCACCGGTTTTACGTACGCGTAGATGTCGTACCTATGCCGCCGGTATTCCGTCGAGATGAAATTCGTTGTACGCGCGAACCCGCGTAGCTGTATTCTCTCTCGTTGATTCGATCGGGAGGGGTTCGTGCGCGCGACGGTATTTTTCCACGTTCCTCACAATATGGTTATCCTACAATAATTGTTCCGTGCCGATGAACGACCGATCGCTTTACCGTTACAATTACGCAACGCGCAACGGCCCGCGGAGCGGTCTACCACCGTGTCCACGTATCGCTTCTATCGCATTTCTATCATATTTCTATCGTTTGCACGTACGTATATGGGGAAAGCGATAATCGTCGAAATGCGTGCGCGAACGAAACGAAACGAAACGAAACGAAACGAAACGAAAGGGGTTGGGGCACCGTACACCGTGTCGCGGAACGCGACCGTTTTAAAGCATTTCCGTCGTTTTCGCGCGACTCTGTTCCTTTTTCTTCCTGTACGCGTTATACTCGGTTTCTTTCGACGCCCTGTCCCGTTTCTTTCAACGCGAAAGCCCGTATGCAACTTTCAGGATATCGTTTCTCGAGAAACGTCGCATCGCTCGAAACTCGAGTTTCGATGACAATGTACCTGCGCGTTTCGTTCCTCTTCGGAAGCAGATTTCTTGATTTTTTATCCGATCGATCGCCGCCCGCGTCCTGCCTCCTGCTTGTCCAGGTACCGAGGCGTCGTCGAGAAGACTCTCGTCGATCGCACGAACCTCGTACGTATCCTTCTCGGTTTCAAACTTACGCTTACCAACTTGTACGGATTCGACGAGCTCTACGGTAGCACGAACGAGTTTGAAAAACTCGTACTTGTCGTACGTCTACGTTACCCGTACGTTGTACCGTCGAAAACATTAAAAGCCAAACACCTAATGCTCGCTGTCTCCGATCCGTCAACTTTCCACAGAGCAAACAAGTTCACGGATACCACGAACGTTGCGTACGCGTGCGTTTCGACTTGTTACCGTTTTGCAAGACAAATGTGACAAATTTTAATTATTCGCTTGATGCCAGGCTCGAACGCTGACCATTTCATTAAAATACTTCTACCTTCGACTAGGACGTTGCGTTGGTTCGGTTCGGTTCGATCTCGTTTTACGAGAAATTCGAACGTATTTGTAGGATATTCGAAGCGCCTTCGCAACGGCACGAATAAATGTTTTCGACGTGACATCGTTACACGGTAGCGATCGTCCCGTTCCGTCCCGTCCCGTCCCGTCCCGTCTCGTCCCGTCCCGTCCCGTCCACCCATCTCACTCTCTTTCATTCGTACAATATTTCGTCCTAGCGCGATGCTTTTCATCCGAACGAAATGTGCGTGGTCGACGATCGCCGTATAGATCGAGAAAAAGAGAATGCGAATGTTCGGTAACAGGTGCCCAACGATCCAACGAAGAAAAAGGAAAACTGTCAGAGTGGCGCTTGCCCGCATCGACGAGTTGTCAGGCTACCGAATTACCAACGACCATCTGTTTTCGATTTGTACGAATACCGCTGGAAAAGACTTACCCGCGGCCCTCTTAATATTCCATATGCCCCTCGACGAACGTATCGACCACCGTGTTAAACATTTAACGTTTCCATCGGCGAAATCATTCGGAACGCCGCTTCGTGTGCAACCAGCAAGCACATACGCGGCTGTCACCACTTAAAATTGTCATCACGGATAGATCTCTTCGCACGCATTGTTGCCAACGTAACGATAACCTGCGGAAAACACGTGAATAGTGTTTTTCTTGTTTTTCAAGATATACGATCGTCGAGATACCTTCGTCGATCCTTTTCTCCCACAAAAACAAAACGGAAAATCAACGGGGTGCCTGTTCTCCTCGACGACTTCCGGGATATAGAATTGAAAAATGTTTTCCAATAATTGGCTACGTTTTCGATGCCGTGTTCTATTTGTTTCGTCTTGTACAATACTTGTGCACGCATGCGCACGGCGAGCGTGCGTCCCAATTTGGGACTGTTTTCACGAGAAGCTTGCTTCTCGAACGGAACACAGCTTACGGGTGCGCGCGCACCGAGGTTACGCGCGATAGTAGGTACTACTTGTACACATATTCTACGATGTATACCGTAGCGAGTCCATCTCCGTTCGCTTCAACTTCGATCGAACGGCCGATAGGGTGATACGAGTCTCTCTATTGGATAGACACTCGTACGAACGCTTCGAATTATTAAATCGGAATAATCTCTATTTGTCGATGCCATCGATCGTACGATATATCCCATATAAACACCGAACATCATCGCGTTAAATCGTCCGATAAACGTTGCACAAGTTTTCGCCAATGATCGAAAGTTGCCGGTTTGCCGTTCGCTTTGTTGCTAAATGAAAATTCGTCGTAACTGAATGCACGTGTTTCGAAAATGACGTACAAAGTACGAGTCGATACATTTCCGTCAAAATAAAAACGTATCGTATTTTATATCGTTGAAAACACGAAGAAATGTCTTTGAGAAAATTTATGCACTCTAGAAATCCGTATAAAACAGTTCCGGACTTTAAACAACTTGCATTATTGTATCCAGATTTCCGTAACGTTGCAAACATAGTAAGCTTGTGTGCGTTTAAATATTCCTTGGATTGCGTGTCGAATGTGATCGTTAATCGAGTCGGCTTGCAGGATCTGACCGGAAAAGTGAAAATTGACTTCAAAAATGAAGAGTGTATACGAATATTGACCCAAGTATTGTTGAAGCATGACTTTAATCTAGACGTAAAAATACCACCGAACAAGTTGATACCGACTTTGCCGTTACGTTTGAATTACGTGTTATGGATAGAAGACCTGATAAAACACTCCTCTCTCTGCAATATGAAGGAAGCTGTCGGCATAGACATCGGTATCGCTATCGGTCTATATATTCTACGATACGTGTATCGTATAAATATTTAGTCGGACAATTTTCTAACTAGCAATGTTGGTTGTTCGTAGGAACCGGCGCGGTTTGCATATATCCTTTATTGTTCGCAAACATGTATGGAAATCGTATGATCGGCACAGAAGTCGATCAGACTAGTTTGCAAACAGCTATTCGACAAATTGAAAACAATAATTTGCAACATTTGATAACAGGTGACAACTTTGGTCGGCGGATACGTAACGTTCGTACGTTTGTCTAACATTTGATCTTTGCAGTATCGAAAATAGAAGGACATACAATTTTTGGAGATGTCGTAAGGAAAGATAAAATTTATCATTTTACGATGTGTAACCCACCTTTTTTCGATACGGAAGGATCGAAGGGACCAACCAAACGTTTACCACCTAGAAATGCTCCGACAGGGAACGAATCCGAGATCATGATTCGAGGCGGCGAAAGGGCATTCGTCGTGCAAATGTTAGAAGAGAGTATTGAGATGAAAGAAAGAGTAAAAATTTATACCACCATGTTTGGTCGACGAAGCAACTTATTATTTTTATTGAAGTTAATAAAGAAAAGAAATATAGAGAATGCTACGTGGACAGAATTTTGCCAAGGTCATACAAAGCGGTAAAATCATGGTTTCGTAGAGAGCGGTACAGTATCGTGGAAATAATGAAATCCTGTTTATTAACCGAACTTGCTTGCCCTATAGATGGGGATTAGCGTGGACGTTCCTACCGAAGGATGTAATTAACTTAACGAATGCCCCTGTTATTAGAAAAAGCGGAGATTATATTGCAAAGTTATTAAGGGAGAAACGTCCAACGAAAATACAATTTCCAATGGACGATAAAGTCTCTTCTTTCGATCGTTTGATCAATTTCATAGAGGAGTCGATGGAAGAATTACATGTAGTATCGTATAATTTAGTTGAATTCAGATACATTGTTTGCACGATATTGTATACTTCTATTTTACTCTTTGCGTAGGTAAATATCAAGGAATTAAACTTGCCTATCGATGATTTTAATGGTTGGTCGTGTCAGTTGGTGGCAAAAAATGATTCTTGGACGCATGCACGTAGGAAACGACGATTAGCTCAGAGACAAATTAACCAAAGCAAAGATCATAACGTTACGGAAGAGTCGAGTCGCGACAACGATAAGAAAATTACCTACTGTCAGACGGAAGAGGCAAATTGTTCCGACATCGCGGAGCCTTTCTTAGTGTGTAACTTTTTCGTCGAATCAATCGAGAACGAAGAAGAATCTGCTGGAAGGGACAGCATAAGAATATCTATGGTCTTTGAAAAAGGAAGCGGTGGCAAAAATGCTTTAGAAACGTTCAAGCAGTATCTGATAAACAAATTAAATATTAGGGATTGTTTCCAAAAGCAGTGCGCAGCGTCGTCGCCGAAGAAAAGAAGAAAGCTGAAGAAAAGCAGCAACAGCGAAACGCGCGCACTTAACGTTGATCGAAGCACCGGTTTGCACGAACAGAACGTAGAATCTTGTTAAAGCTTGTTGGTCATCTTCCGTACAAAATGATTTATTCGACGCATCGATTTGACAAACTTAATTCACAGGTAGTATATGTAAATCAAGTATTTAACTTTATTTATAATCAATAGTCCTTATTAACTAGCATTTTATCGTACATTTTGACTAACGATTGCAATATAATGTTCCGTATTATATTAAAGTATACGAATAGTTGAACAGAAACAACACGGCATGTCCATAATACGTCCGCGTTTTGTTGTCGGCAAAAACGTAACCGATACGCAGAACACAAAGTAGCGTTTTCTGTAAAACACGCATAACGGATTATCTCGACAGTTGTATTCCAACTGAATTTGATTTTGTTCGTAATGAGATTTCAACGCGAGACATGCTATCCGTTGCATTTGTTCTCCCAACGGACGCGATTAACATGATTCGAAAACAAAAGTTTGTAAATTAACGTTCGAGTATAACAGATGATTTTTGTTCTTACGATTCTAGTACTAATTGCGGCATCTCTAATAGTTAATAGTAAATTGACGCTACTTTTTTTTTTTTTTTTTTTTTTTTAATAACGTGACTAATGCGCTGTTTCCGATAACTTTTATCAACGACCATGCATGTAACAATGCATTCACCTGTCATTGTACCATCGTCCTGTTGCCACCAATTTTTTTTCTTTAGAAAATATCTATCTTTCGGCATCGATTAGACAGAAAGTATCTAAAAAATTCAATAATTTCTATCAGATTGAACATCTCTTGCATAGAAGTTGAACGGAAGAAAGCTTTGCGATACGATGACTTCGACGAGACAGAAACGAATAATAAACTGCTTTCGTTGAATTCAATACAAATGCTTGTACGGTTTTTCTTTCTTTTCTTTTCGCAGGTATTCCACGAACGTGAAATCGTTCGTTTCACTTTTTCAAGGAAGCTCTTCGATCGGTGAGAATTTATCAAAGATATGTATCCACGTATTTGTATTGACAACCCAACAAATTCATTTGCATGTAGGTACAGTTTGAAAATTGTTACGTGTACCGATGGCAACTAGAACGGAAAAATGATAGCAATGTCTAGATGGCACAAAACAGTGATCTCAAATGTGTGCTAATAAAATAGACTATCGAAAACGTAGAATAAAAAAAAAGAAAGAAAAAAAAACGGTCGACTTATAATCTACGATAATAAACGTCCATTATTTGTTTTATAGAAATCGTTGTACCGTTCGATTCTTTTCGGTACCTCGCGTTTTGCTTCGAATTTAGCAACACTTGCGTAGTATATTGGAGCTGATGCTAATTATTATTTTGTCGAATAGTAGAAGAGTAACGTGATGGGTAATACCGATATAGCCTGTGTTGCCACGAAGTACGATTAATTGAGCCTTTAGTGTTTCGAGAAATCCACGATACCATGGTAATTCATGGTAAATCGATTAAAATTTGTGAGTCAATCGAACCGTGAATCGTCGTGACGGCAAACATACGAATCACTCTTTCCTTTCGGTTTCGAATTATTTACATAAGTGAAAATCCAGTTTTTCTATGCAGTCGTAAATCATCAGTCAAAGAAATTCTGCGGCTTGACGTAAAATCATCGAGAATCGAGAACCACGAACCACGAACCACGAACCACGAACCGCGAATCGAAAATCGAGAATCGCGTGTGCCCAGGTAATAACGATGAATATATCCCAAAGGGCTTCTCGTCAACACACCGATGCACCATGGAAGGGATTACCGGTCTGATAGCAGCACGTTGCAAATGTGTACGGTACACCGAACAATACTCGGGCGCTCGATTAAGCAAACACTGCCATCCCAATATTTATCCCAATCAATTTCGCATACTCGCGTACTCGCGTACTCGCGTTATTCTTAAGAAGACTGGACGCGGGCAGGGAAAGACTAGGACTCTGAGAAAAAAAAAACTACTAAGTATCATCATAGGCGCGTTGAAATGAGCTCAGCTCTCTGCGACTATCGGTTCTAATATAGCGTTGTTCTCCTCTTTCTCCTCTTTCTTGTTCTCTTTGTCTTCCTTCTTAACCTCTTTCTCATTTTTTTTATTCTCTTTCTCTTCCTTCTTGTTATTCTCTTTTTCTTCCTTCTTATTATTCTCTTTTTCTTCCTTCTTGTTATTCTCTTTCTCTTTCTTCTTATTGTTTTCTTTGTCCTCCTTTTTGTTCTCCTTCTCGTTTTTCTTGTTCTCGTTCTGAATAGCTTTCGTGTCTCTATCGGGGGTCTGTTCTTTCTGCCTCTTCTCTATCTCCGCTTTGAAGTTTTCGATATCCTGCTGGCTGATTTGAACAAATAGAATACCGTTGATCACGTTCAGCATGTCGAGCACCGAGCCCATGCTGGGTGGCTGTACCTGAATCGGCGGCAAACTAACACCCGATTTCCCCGTATAAATTTCGTTCATTTTCTTCTGCAGGACAACCGCTTGTTGCGTCAGGTGTCTCAAGCAGTCGCTGCTTTCTTTGGTTTTCTCGTGGTCCTCGCCCAACTGTTGCTTGTAAATCGCGTAAGTTTCTTTCTCGTTGTTTAGAGCAGCGCGGAAATCGCCCATGCAAGATTGAGTTCTCGCAACAAGGTGATAAGATACAGCGACCTTCAAGGACCGTGGACCATGGTACCGTAGATTCAACGCCAGTGCGTGCTCCAAAAATCGAAGCGACAATTCATATTCTCCGACAGCGTGAAGTATCAAGGAAATATTACTCTGTACAAACGACCAATAACGCAACGTTTTAACGAACAATCAAGGGTACGTAATTTTTGATAGCAGACATTTTGACAGTTTACTTACATCGAGTAACGCTACTTCCGGGTGATCTTCGCCGCAAATTAATAAGGCTATATAGCGTGCTCTGTACAGTAACCTCAATGACACGGAAACTTGACCGTTTGCAAAAGAGTATTGTGCAAGATGAATCTTAAAAGAAACAGAAACGATTACGAATACGATCGATATCGTTATCGATACAATCTAATTTGTATTCGAACTTTTTGATGTAACGCTTACGTATTCGGTGATGGTGTACGGATGATCAATTCCATTAACTCTTTCCGACATTAGCACCGCTTTCTGTTGAGTAGCAAGAGCTTCTCCATGGTCACCCATTATGTAAGTCAATCGAGCGAGCATTCTGAGACACTGTGCGATTTCTGGATGCATAGCACCGTACACGTTATTCAGGAGATTCAGTGTTTCGCTGATCAATTCGTAGCCATCCTTCAAGTATCCTTGTTGGATCTTGCTCTGACCTGTTGTATAAAAATTATATGCATCGCTAGCCTAAAATAAAAGCAAAATCAATCGCTTGAAACATTTACAATGCCATATAATCTTGTTCCGTTCGAAATATGTATACTGCTTACCCTAGGATTGATATGCTTCACAACAGGGAATATGTTAAGTATATCTTCTTCGAAAAATGTGGCTCTGTTTTTGTTTTCGAAATTATATTCGCGCAATACTATTTGTATGCCAGTCTTTATGCAAAAGCCACGGAGCAAAGATATTTTCTGAAGATGAAAATGATCTATCGTAGTGTCCAACGATTCTGGACATGGTGTCTCCCAATCGTAATAGCTTTTCAAATCAGCTCTAATTTGTTGCCAGAGAGACTTGGGTGTCAAGGAAGCCCACTCGACCTCCGACTGTTGAGGACCGTTATTTCTACCTTTCCTTTTATTACGTCGTTTTGCAGTCTTACTCTGAAGCTGAAACCGGCAATTATATAAATTTTCACCTAGACTATTATTTTCCTTGTTGAGACTGCTTATCCTGCATTCAGCTAGGATTCGACGTATAACACACATACACACACACACACACACACACACACACACACACAAAAGATGACATAGTACCGAGCGATCCGTATCGTACCTCTTCAATATTTTGTTGCGGATGAATAATTTGTGCAGACGATAAAAGACAATTCAGAAAGTGGCTAATCGAGGCTGACAGATTCATTAATTCTGTACCCTGAAAAATAAACGAATCAATTACAATTCATACAGCAAAATATCGATAATACGACGACATACGTGTGTATTCTCAAATAATGTACCTGCATGTAAAACGTGAAAATGTGTTTGGCAGAGCGCAAAAGTAGTTCCGAAACGGCAATACGGTTAAGGTATTGCAGTTGTGGTACCACAGCCAGCATGGCAGCTAATTTACCAAGGTAACGCACGTTGATACCTTTGCCATGTAAGGCCTCTACTAAGGTACTGCCATCCATTGCTGCAGCTGTATGATCCAAACATTCCCGAATCTAAAAGAAGAACAAATTTTTCGATACAGTATAGTATTGTATTTTCTTTATCCGAGAACACAAATGGGCCGAGGTACAGGACCATTTGAATTTTATTTACAGACATGTAACTTACAAATATAGGAATCTGCGCGGTCAATAAAAAGTCAGCGGCGTCCTGCACCAACTGCTTCTGTTTCTTCAAAGCAGCACCATTCGGATCCGGATGTTTTACACCCGGAGAAAATACATCCGGATTAAACCTGACGTCGAATTCAGCTTCTCGCAAACTACCAACCGCTGCTGCAGCTTTACGCACTATCTCTTTCGTGCTTTCCTCCACTATGAAAACATAATTTAACGCAAACATGTAAGAATTTCCCAATAAAATAATCTCTTAAATCTTTTAGGCGTTTAGACTAATCGCGGCTTTCTCTTGTAAGTACATAACCAAGTTATTTACATTCTTGCTTCTCTCCTCCGGTAATGGAGTCGGTAATACTCTCGACAATTTTTTTGGCTTCGTCTGCTTCCATAAGCGATTCAGCCGAATCCTCTTTGTTGTTATCCACTGTAATAGCGTTCAACTCTTCCTTCTTATCCTCCTGAAAATCAATAAAAAATTGCATCGTTACATTCGTACCCATGTCGCTTCGATTACAAATGCACAGTATATACAATGTACCTTACAACTGGGTTCCTTTTCATTTTGTACTTTCCTAGCAGACGTGAGTTGTTGAAGATGAACGGCCGCGTGTTTAATGAATTGAACGTATCTTGCTTCGACGAAAGAGTCGATCAATTCCTGACGAAGGCAAGCCAACCTATGCTTATGTTCTATTGGAAAACCTAAAGTTCTAGCTTCTTTACTCAGCTCCACATCTTCCACTAAAAAAAAAAGCGAGAATAGAATTAATGGAAAGTGGTGATCACAATAATATCAATCACTTTTCGCGTACAAATTTGTACTAACACTTTAGAAAATTAACGTCAGGAGGGAACGTTCTCAACAAATCCAATACGTAATGTCGGGAATCGTTTCCGATAATACCCTTGCATTCTACGCTACTGCAAAGTTCGACTTCCTCGCCGGCATCGTTAACAACTTTATGAGGAAGAATTTTTAGTTGATGACCAGCTTTGTTCAACTGGAAAAGTCGAAACAACGTATAACATATATAACGAATAACGAAGAAATTTTGTTCACACACATAGTGCTTGAGTAGTAACTTACCAATTCGAGATACTTGGGATGAGTGAGAACAGTTTTCCCAAAATCTATAGAACCATAAACTACAGACTGCTCCTGCTCGCGTTCCAATATTCCTGGTATGATGGACTGTGCAGTGACACGGTATCCTCTGCACGCCGGAATAGAGGTGTTATATTGCGATTAACAAGAGAATCAAGATGAACAAAGTGTTGATCGATGATAACTGATAACAAACCTGTAATCGATCACAACAGTGCCGAGCGTGTAAAGGCCGGGCAAATCAACCGCCGCGTATACTCTGACACCTTGCAAGTCGTTGCGAGGTGCAACGAAAGCGGCGGCATCACCGCCCAACTCTTTGTAATGATCCCTTACGTCGAATCCGAGGGAGAAGAATATGTTGTTCCATATGAACATCTGCATCTTCGCTTCCTCCCCAGGATTAATCGCCATCACGTTACCATCTATCACGGCTACCGCGCCACGAGTCGCAGCGGCAACGAAATCACTGTGAACCTAATTTTACTCGTCGATTACGATTTCTCTGCTTCGACCGCAACAAGATTTTCTAGTACCAATATAATTGTTCGATCGACATACTTTGAAAATAGCACGTTCTCTAAGCAGTCTTTCGGGTAAGTTCTTGCGAGGTAGCTCTCGCGTCGTCTGCAGCTCTTCGTTCCAGTCTCTAGTTTGCCCAGGGATATGCTCTTCGTAGCCCAACTTGGAAGAGAAAGCTGAAGAATAGTTTTTTGAAAAATCAAGATACCGAGTGCGACTCGAACGAGTCATTGATGATATTACTTATATAGAATATATTTGAAATTTTCAATGAGAACGTACTATCCTCGGCACGTATAGCATCGATCGTGTGTTCAATTTGTGGCGCGCTCCACGCGTGTAGCTGATAAGGCGTGGCAACTCTTTCAAAGGGATGCCTTTGCGTTCGCTTTCTTTGCATGGAAGCGAAACCCCGTTTAAATGCCGGACTGAGCTGGTTCAGTAGCTCGATCAAGCTGTGACATAGGTGGCTTGGGGTCGCCGGTTTCGGATTAAACATTTCTTTTGTCGACTGATTAACAAAGAATCCCCTGGCGCAGGCAGTCAAATAATACTGCTTATCTTCTAGCGTTACCGCGTGCAAATATAACAAATCACCATGAAGCTTTCTATGGCCCGGCGGAGGATTCCAACCGGACGTTGTTAAAACCTAGAACACATTATTCGAATACTTGTATCGAATATCGTTCGTCCGTCAGAAAAATAAACGTGTACTCGATACTACTTGAACTTCTAAATCGTACTTTTAAACACGGAGGACATTTTTGTTCTTTGGCTTGCGGTTGAAGGGGTAGTAAAGGCCTATCTTTACAACCAGGTATAATGTAATCCGGTGGAGTACAGTCGACCGAATCTGCCCTGCTCTTCTTCTTCTCAAGGATGTCGCCGTTAGTGACGACGTTAAGGAACGATAAACTGCTACATTCGACGCCGTTATAAGCGTCTGCAGGATCTACGGACTTCAATAAATCTCGGACATGTCGGACGTGTATGCGGGCTTCTCGCATCGTATACGGCTCCTCTACCACTTTAATTATCGAACCTTCTTTCAATCCCTCGATATTCTTCAATTCGGCAAAATTGTCCAACGTATTACCATCGAGTTGAAGGGAGAAGCAAGTGCGATGGCAAGTATCTTCTCTGTCCATGAGCAACTGATGGATTTCCTAAAAATTAACAAACAAAGTTTGCTGCTGTAAGAATAAGGAATTCGAAAGACTCGTTTTAGAAACTGTTACTACCTGAACCAGTTCCATGCTAGAAACTTGAATGTCGAATGGTTCCGTGCCTGGGCTGACAATTTTAACCGTGAATCCCATATCTTGAATGAAAACAACTTCTTGCTCGTTTCCAGCATCTTTGTCTTTGTCGCAATCCACCGCTTTCTCGCTTTTATCATCTTTTCCCTCTTTTTCACTTTCGTTTTCATTCTCTTTTCCTTTCTCGTTTCCCTCTTCTTTCGTAGCCTTGACTTCACCTTTTTCCACAACAGTTTTTGTAGTCATGTTCGCGCTTCCAAGCTCTTCTATGTTCTGCTTCAAATCTAGAAACAGTTTGTCGACGAAGATATCAATTCCTGAATAGCTTTCGTTTCGAGCCGCTTAAAAAGCGAATATACTAACGTGTACTGCATGGTCTACGAAGGAAAAATAAATAGGCTGGCAATCTTTTTTCTTTTTTTCAAAATTTAACGTGTACTTGATACTTTCCAATTACATTATTTTCGAATTATATTAAATGAATAAAGAAATTCGATTTACAAGATGTTTTATAAAAATGTTTTTCATTCCAGTTTTCGTTTGCTATTATAATATGATTTTAGTGAAACGAATCACGACAAATCGGGCGTATGTCGTTCTTTCATAGTGGACAAGGTTTCAATAACATCTTTCCTCGAACTCATCTATCGTGACAGGGGGTATAAATAAGTGATGTCGCGAGGCATACACCTGGAAACGAGGGTGCATTTTCGAATAGATACGGTAGTGGGCATTCGTGGGGCTACCACTTGCATTCACCAATGCACTTATAAATAAACGGCAATGTAAATAGTCCGTACTCAAATGCCGTACTATTTTTATCGATACCATGTTTGCGATATATATCCATTTCAAGCGTACACAGGATCTTCTGGGCGACATTATTAATTAGAATCGGGCGGGCGGTCCATTATATCAATGTTCATTCGTGATTCGTAATACGTGATTCTCCGCCACTAGCAAACGGTTTCCAAAGCAGTATTCGCGTTGCGTCGCACCGCACCACACCGCCGCCGCGCCACCGTGCCACCGCGCCGCTACCGCGCTGCGTTTGAATAATAAAACCTCTCGATTGTTTTGTACGTATCTTTCATTTTCTTTTTTATGCCAAACACACCCACCGACACGATTACTCTGAATCGATGATAATAATTGTATTTGTTATTCTTTACACGATAACAGAAAATCGGTAAACATCAAAATCGCGAAAAGATATATATATATATATGTTGTAGCCATCTAGTTACCAGTATTAGATCTGTTTGATGGATACATACGTATACGAATTAAAACGGTACGAATTGCTTCAAAGGATACTTTATTCATTTAAAAATTTTATTCAACTTTTTTATTTGTGTACAATGAACGTGGTACAATATAGTTTGTTTACTTTTTTGAATTTCACTTATCCAAACACTTACACAATGTGGTTATCTAGATTTTAATGATACCCCATTGACGACAGTACATTTATTAAAATTATAGTGTTCGTAAATAATGTTCGGTTAGAAATATTAGGTAAACCAGAGCTATAATTATACGCACTAATTTCAAATGTATACGTACAAGTTGTATAAAGTATAAATTCATTATTATGGAAAATCTAGACGCTCTATCGATGGGATAAAAATAAACTAATCATGTTATAAGGATTCACGAAATCCTGTTGAAACATAAATAAATATGGAATGGTTGTGATATTCTTTTATATTTCGAACGACAACGATAAAACTTTAACCCTGAACTAACATATTTCATAGAGCAGTTCGATATTATCGTTATAAAAAAGAGAAATCTTAATCGTACAAAATAATCCTTCGATTCCGTCGGAACGATGTCATATTCGTGTTCGACGGTCCCCTGTACAACTTTATCTCTTGAACCCATTACTTTATCGTGTCGTTATCGCATAACCGTTTTACCATCTCATTTCGAATTCGTTCTCCATTTTCGATGGATTTCTTATCGAGGAAGGACAGATAAGGAAAGAAGTCGTGAAAGGAATCCGACGATAAGATCGCTTAGAAAAAAGACAAATACAAAATTTTTGGGTCCGTTATCTTTGTTCACGGGTTTTCGTCGGATTCGATCTTTGAAATGAATTTTCTTTTGATCTTCAAATCGATCGCATATTCGTAAGACAACCGAAACGTCTAATCTCGACAATTTCGAAAAAATTCTTTAATTATCCAATGTTTAATTCTCGCGTTTATAACAAACCTGTAATCGTTAAATATACGTTGCGTGAAAAATAATTCTACGAAATTTGTATTGTTTAAATTTTCCATCTCGGTTTGAGTCGGTGGTGAACATAACCTATCGAAGCGATGTTGCAACGACGTTCGTCTCATGAAGAACGTATTCGTAACGATTAAAGATACGAAAGTATGATTCCAATTTACTGTTGTTTTTTTATTCAAAAGCAAGAATTCTGCAAGGAACTGTCCTGCGCGTGAATTGCAAGAGAAATATTCTGCCTATTTGATCGTTTTACCGATTAACAAAACAAGGTTGCGTGACAAGAGTAGCGCGATCTTTCAAATGACGCGCAAATCACAAGTATCGGAAAATGTTTAAACGAAGAAACAAATATCGAATTCGATACTGTTGGGTTCGGTTCACGGATCGCTAGAGAGCCACTTATAAATGACAATTGTTTGCTTTCGAAGTTAGCGTCGCGTTTTCTGAAACGAATGGTTGCCAACTTTCAACATTATTCGTAGTACGACCACGTGGGAAATATTTGATAAGCAAACAGGTAAGCCTGCAACCATTCGTTTGCGCGACACCGAACTAGGAAACTGTAAATTCAGGGAAAGAAGGAAAACGTCTACCAAAAATCTTTCGAAACGTATTCGTTTCGCATTGTTCGAGTTATAAATACAAAAATTACAATAATTTGAGATAGATGTAGGAGAAAGAAATGGCAGTTCGATTTTGAAAGTATGCGATAAAAGCACGCGGTAAAACATCGTCCTCTATATAGTATCGGGAAGTTGAAGGCGCGCAAGGAAGCGCAACGCGTCGCGTCAGAAAGGAGACCGATAACCTCTGCTATCGATAATATTAGCAATTCACCGCCATTGTTCTTTCGAAATATGTAACCTTCTGTAAAACGCTAATATCTCTTTACCTTCTCAGACCTTTAAAAAATCCACTAGAAATATGTGAACATTACGAATTAGAATAAAACTACTTTTACAAATTACAGGTAGAAAAAGGAATAAAGTGATAACTTTAGAATCATTACTATATAGACCCAATTTTTATTTTTGATAAACAAACGTTGGTGATCACAATATAAAAGCGTTTAAAATTGTTTTGCTGTTTTGTTTATCGTCTAATTTTCAATTAACCGTTAATGAGATTTTAATTTAAAAAATTCATAATGTTTTTAAATAACGGCGATGTGAAAGAAATTAATTAGATTGACGCGTCGTAGATGTGTTTGTCTTGTTTTCAAGGTTTGTATATGCGGGGTCGTTAACACGCACGTGTCTTTCTCGAAACCGTTTTATTTTTCTTTTTCCGAAAAAGAGGGCTGGCTCCAAAAGTAGAAAAAAATCGAAGGAAAGGTCCCTTGCGACGAATGACTAATGACACTGCCGGATAACGCTAACGTCCTTTGAAAATCATTGATAATTAATCTTGAAATTAACGAGTTTGCCGCTTTCAACCGAGCGTCGAATACTGACAAAATGAGTCGGTTGCGTTTGGTTTCCGGTTACAAACTGAAATCAATGCATCGCACATCGTTTTTCGAATTCACCGAACGATGAAATTTTTACGAATCACGCGTTAACGTTATCATTGATAACAATTAGTTCGATCTATCGAACGACAAGATTCATAAACAAAACTCTGGAAAAAAGAAAGAAAGAAAATACTTCGCGGTCCGAATTTCTATGTAAAAGAATAACCGTTAGAATGAAATGAAGATTAATTTAGTTGCAATTCAAAATCACAGGATAAACGTATGAAAAGAAATCGAAAGAAGAGGGCAGGTAGAGAGTTAGTGGACGGTAGGTACGATCCTTCACGAATCACGTGCTTCGAACTTTGAGCTTCGAGCTTCGAGCTTCGAGCTTCGAACTTCGAACGAAGAAATGAATTTGTTCGTAGGTAAAATTTGTGATTTGTGCCGACTTCGTGACACGCTCCGTCGAAATACACGTAGAGCAAAAGTAAAGGATGGTCGGATCGGTTAGACCAACGATAAGTATTTCACGAAGAAACGTTGTATCGAGTCGATGCGATACGTCAAACGATAGATTCATGCGTTCTTGTGTAACTAGTAACTACTTGCAAAATGTGCGGCAACAATATTGCGAAACGAGTCGTCGGTCGTTAATAGCGATTGCACGGGACCATGGAAATTCGTCTGCTAGCAGAGACTCGCGTCCTCTGCTAGGCTCCCACCTTTAAAACTCGTGGCTCGCATATGACCCCTGGATAGGGACAAATAGAGATTCGCGGAATACGCGTGTTACATAACACACCGAACGCCCGGCTTTTTGGCCAAGGCGGCATCGTCGAAGCACAGATATTAAAGCGAACGGAACACGGTAGCCCGACGACACCCGAGTTATTACATAACGTTATGAATGGCGGCGTTTAACCTCGAAAAGGGGATAGATTTGAGGGGCGTACGACTCGAAAATTACCGTGTACTAACCAGTATCCGTTTGATCCTCGTCGCCGTTCAATAGTGAAATTTTCATGCTCTCGTTTTCCGCGGAGGCCTCGATTTGTGCGCCCAGTGTCATCTCTGTCTGACAATTCTTTTCGAATGTTCACGCGATTATCAACTCACCCGGCACTCGGCACGTTCCAATCCTCACAGTAACACGCGCACACACCTTTCCGAAAGTCGCCCCGAAACAACGTTCGTCTCTTTTCGCGAGGCAGCACACTAACTCCGGAACACACTGAGCCGCTTTTCTCTACTGCACGTGCATTTCGAACGAAGTACAAAGTCTAATGTGCGTGATTGGTCTCTCGTCTATGCGGCTTATTGAATCGACCTCGTCGATTGGTCCCTTCCGTCACATGATCTACCCCTAATCTCCTTAACCGTGTCTCTTATTCGCTGTTACCGGTGGAACACGCCGGGTATTTTACATTCTGAAGTTGAATCCTTATCGAACCGTTCCTTCGATTGGCACCGATTCTTCTAAACGGTGGTGGTACCGAGGTACGGGGTACCAGCACCGAACAATATTAAACTTACTAGGTAACGAATTCCTAACCTTATGTGCTACACATTTGAATAGGTAACAGTCCGTACTGCATATTTTCGTATATGTAACGCAGTAATGTTTAAATATCTTAAAGAAAGATAAGAATACATAGAACGAATCAAAGGATTTGCATAACCGAGACGTTTTTTTGTTTTAGAGTCAGGTTAAGCGTCTAAGAATGTCGGCAGGGGAACAATCAGACTTACGCTTAGGACCAGATCCTAATGTCACTTATCCGATTCAAGTACAATACTGTGGAAACTGTTCTCTTCCCATCGAGGTAAAATTTTTCTGGTCCATAAGTGGTTGCAGTTTATATCGCATGACATGCTAATAAGAATTAAATATTTTTCAAATTCCGACCTTGCCTTCGTGCTACAGTATTGCGAATATTATCCAGAATACGAAAAATGCAAGCAATGGCTGGAAAGAAATTTACCAACAGAATTCGAGAAAGTCAAGCTAGGTAATTATAATAATTATACGTGAAACCGATCTTCCGTAACTTCTTTTCTATCGATCGATTTAACTATCAAGTCGAAGACAATACTACCGAAGCGGGAGGAGGCGAAGATGAAAAGAAAAGACAGAAACGCGGTGGCAAAGGCATGCTTAAGACCAAGAAGAAGGAAGATGTTCCTAAGTTAGTGACCGTATCTAGAGCACCTAGAGGAAAGAAGAAATCTGTCACAGTTGTAACAGGACTCAGTACCTTTGGTAACGATTGAACACGTTTCTGATTCCTTTTTCTTCCGAGAGCCTATCATAATTTCGTTTGTCGTTTTTAGACATCGATTTGAAAGTAGCTGCAAAATTTTTTGGTAGTAAATTCGCGTGTGGATCCAGTGTCACAGGAGACGATGAAATAGTAATACAGGGAGATGTCAAAGACGATCTGTTTGAAGTGATTCCAGAAAAGTGGCCACAAGTAAAAAACTCAATTATTGTTTGTTTGTGCGATGATAAATTGTACAGTCGATAACTTTTAATGTATTTTCAGATCGACGAAGACTCTATAGACGATCTTGGTGACCAAAAGAGATAATGGGTCGATTAAAAATCTAACATGCACAATTGTATTTAATATTATACTATTTCCATGTTTATTATGAATAAAATGTACATAACATATATAAAATATTTTTAAATAACTTATGAAGATAAAGTAGTTGAACAGTGTTACCCATCTTGCTCGGCTTGCTCTTCTTCGTCTAGGTGATTTACCACCACTCGAAGTAATGATTCTACTTCCTCGTCGGACAAGCGATCTTCGCTGTCTTCCACGATCTATAATGTAATGTACATACACACATATGTAACTATTTTATGCGTCGTATCGATAGTAATTTAACGAAATATGTAATACCAGCTGTATTTCAAGAGGTGTTTTCGGACACACGTTTAAAAGAGTTAACTTTTCGCATTTTGTCAACTTGAAAGATTCTACAGCTTTAAGAAAATCTTTGATCTTCTCGGGAGACTGCCTTTTGCAAGAAGTTTCTTCTAAATATCGTATAGTTTGGTATGTTATAGTTGCCAATTGATTTTGTTTCATCTTTTGTTTCTTATTTGCTTTTATATTTTGCAACATATCCAGAACTTCGTAGTTGCTTAAATACGCCGAACACTCCTTCAATCTGAAAAAAGATACTTTATATTTTTTATAATGGAAATTTTTAAAAAATATGTAATTTGTAGAATAATTGCTAATAAAATATCAAAATTTTTACTTACACTTCCATGATGGATGTATAAGCTGAACTCTTTTACAGCACAATTCTTTATAACTTGAATAAAAAACACAACAATTTTCGAGGTTATGTATTTACATAAATTACAATTACTTCGATAATAAATAAATTTTCAATTATAATATTGTATGGCAATATTTATGATAAAATATATATATATATATATATATATACACACATATATATATATTTATCATCGTATGCTTGGCATCTAAATAGTACGTATTCGATTTCCGAATCTTATCATTTAGATGGCGTGTGTCGACAAAATAAATAGAATAGTGTCATATGAACAGTAGAATTTAAATTTGGCGCCTAAAGAAGGCTTGTTGGCAATCACGAAATTTCTCTTATGCGATCATGCACGACGACAATACAAATGCGATTATTTGATTGTTCATCAATGAATGTTTAGAATGATTTTATAATGTAACTGTAATCGAATAAAGTGTTTAAATATTGTTACGTGAACGTCGATATAGTGAAAACAAAAATATTAAATAAATAATTTAATTGTTTCGAAATGTGCAATTGAAATAGAATAAATAAGACTTTAAGTGTTGTGTTAATTTGAAAAAAGTGTATAAATTAAGTGATTTATATACTTCGCGATATTTTATTGAAATCTAATCGATTTAGAAGCCGTTGAAACATACATATGGATTCATTATAATCACATTTACGAAGTAGTGGACGTCTAAATATGTGATATAACATTGGGCTATTTTTCTTTGCGTATGCGTTTACGCGTGCATATGCTCTCTTCGGTTCTCAGCTGACTGTAGTTATATTTTAGGTCTTGCAGGGCTGCACGTGTCAAATTTGTAGCCCTCTTAAAAGGATTGTTAGTAATCAAATCAATCAAACTACCCGAATTAAACTGACATTTTTTTTTAAATATATATTTAACATTACTTTTGTGAATCTTTCACTTGAAATCTTACAGTAGAATCAGTGGAATTGCTGTGAAACATGTGACAAAGAAACTACTATTTGAAATGGATATAACCAAGTATTACATATATATATGGTCATGTTCATCTTTAAACATTCAAACGGCTATTCGTAACGATGAAACATTCAGACAGCTAGTTGTAAGTAACGTAAGTACTCGAAACATACTCTATTAATAATCACGATGTGTAACTACCCTAACTACTTACTTAAATATTCAATAAGGAAATATACTTTAAAAATATCTTACAATTAGACCAAAATGGGCATGGGATTTGGCTTGAATCAACGACAATGAACGATGCAACAAAATGTACCATATTAGAGATTAAAACTTACGGAGTAAAAAGCTGGAATAAAAATGATTTGAGAAATATCTTCGAACGTTAGTGTTTTTTGTTTTGTCTTTTTTGCTTTCTTTGTGTGTACAAATTTATGGAAATTTGATGGTGCGGGTCTCGGGTGCAATAGTCACGTGCCTGTCGATGTTAGCACGACCTCTATGCGCGATCGTCTGACATTTTACGACGGCAAATTGTACGACATAGTGGGTGCTCCGTCGTGTTTTGTATTTTCCAGCATACCTTGTTGTCGGTGTAGTGATACGGGTTGATAATTAATGTGAATTTACAAGGGCGGACAAAATGTAGACCGATATAGTTTTCTCGATCGCAGACGTCGAACAAAAGAGAACTCAAGAGACTGTGTCTGGGCAAGCAGCACATGAGAGAGAGCACATCGCACGGGACTACGAAACACGGGCCGCGACTTTTCTCACAACGCGTATCGATCTTTCCGCAGGCGATGCATCTTCTTTGCCAGTCTTTTTATGTTTGTAAACGATCGACTTCGATTATTAAAGATCGGTGAAACCTTCTCGATCGCCGAGTAATCAGGATCAAGAATGGAAATCGTCGGCGACTACGAGTACAGCACGAAAGATCTGATAGGCCACGGCGCATTCGCCGTAGTCTTCAGAGGTAGACATCGTAAAGTGAGTCTTTTATATTCATCTTCATCTGAAAATATGATCGTCGATAAAAACTGTTCGAATAATTCGACGGCAGCGAATGATAACGGGTCTTTCGATTTTACAGAAACAAAATTTTGTAGTGGCAATCAAAAGTATTACCAAGAAGAGTCTAGCAAAGTCACAGAATCTTCTTGGAAAAGAGATCAAGATTTTAAAGGTATGTAGATACTGTGTGCAGTTTCTTTCGAGCATGTTATGCTTTTCAATTTAATTTTATTATATGTATTTCAATTATAAACGAATTCATGCTTGCCTTATATTCATTGTTTCTATTTGAATTAATTTTTAAGCTATACAAAAAATTGCTTCCATATAATTTCTTTTATAATGAATTCATTTTAATGTATGTTAACTAAAAATGTTTATTACACAAACACAATTCATATTTTGAGCTTCACAAATTAATCGTTTAAAATCCATAAGATAAAACTGTTCCTTCTTTAATGTGAAATCGTTGTTTTGTTGTTGACTAATACATTACGTTACAGGAACTAACAGAATTGCATCATGAAAATGTTGTTGCGTTATTGGACTGTAAGGTTAGTAGAATACATTTTTCTATTCGACACAGAATAATTCTTTTCATCTATTTATACGGATCGTATAATGTTAATCGTGTTCTAACATAATCATAAATTATTTAGGAGTCTAACCATTATGTCTTCCTGGTTATGGAATATTGTAACGGAGGAGATTTAGCAGATTATTTGAGTGGTACGTGTAGTGTAGCGAGTTTGCTATTAAAGTATTCTAGCAATATCTTCGACTAGCCAAAGTACATCCTATGTTTGTCATGTTATTCCAAATTTGTTGTATTTATTAGCAAAAGGCACTCTCTCCGAAGACACTATCAGAGTGTTTCTAAGGCAATTAGCGGGTGCAATGAAAGCACTGCATGCCAAAGGTGTAGTCCATAGGGATCTGAAGCCCCAAAACATTTTGCTCAGTCACAATTGTGGTAAAGCGTGTCCACAGCCACATCAAATAACTTTAAAGATCGGTAAGATACAATTCGATGAATTTAAATTCGAATTGTGAATATAATTTTTAAAATAAATTTCTCTACATTTCAGCGGATTTTGGTTTCGCTAGGTTTTTACAAGACGGTGTTATGGCTGCAACGTTGTGCGGGTCACCGATGTATATGGCTCCTGAAGTTATAATGTCGCTTCAATACGATGCAAAAGCAGATCTTTGGTCCTTAGGAACAATCGTCTTTCAGTGTCTTACTGGGAAAGCGCCTTTTCAAGCTCATACGCCTCAAGCTTTAAAATTGTTTTATGAAAAAAATGCAAACCTTGGACCTAAGTATGTTATGTAATAAATGAAATGTGTTTTTACATACGGTGAAAGTCGCTGTTACAAGTTCAGTTTGCAAGAAATATAATATTTATTATAATGCATTATTTTAGGATTCCACCTGGAACCTCGCCTGAATTGTCGGATCTTTTAATGGGTCTTTTGAGGCGTAATGCCAGGGATCGTATACCTTTCCATGAATTTTTTGGACATCCTTTCCTTCAGGGTTCCAGAGAAAGCCCGAGTCCAGTACCTGCGGAGCTTCCTACTCCTCCAGGAACTTTGGTGATCCAGGAAGGAGCAGCAGCCGTAACAATATCAGAACCAGAGACAACAAGTCCGTGTTCCAGTCCTGAAGATGACTATGTGCTTGTGCCAAGTGATCTCAGCAGTGACACAGACAATAATCCTAACACGCAACAAGTTAAGTAAGTACAATTTCTTCTTATTCTGTAGAGTCGTGAAGTTTCTCGAGTTAAATAGACGATATTGTTCGATTATCGTTTCTTCGATCAGGTATATCAAACAAACAAGTAGAGAAGCGGTAAGTCCACCGAGACCCTGTTTCTTACCCATTTCGGAACCCATTCCCGTACCATCTCAGAGAAGTATAGCTCAGCCGTCATCTCCTTCCACCAATACAAGATCTGGGAGCAGCGTCGTTCCACGCTCTCAACCAATCAGTATGAAACGTAGTGTGGATTCGCATAGGAGTCACGCTCCCGACATTGGCTCTCTCAGTCCACCTAGTGTTCAATTTGTGATTGGTACACCACCCAGCAGAAGGTGCGCAAACAAACATTTTATCGCGCATTCATTTATTACATCATTCGAAATATTCTGATTTGATCATGACTATTTTCAGATTAAGCGAAACACCCCCACCGCCAAACACATGGCACGTTAGTCCTGTTGCAAGGTATTCGCATGCTTCCAGTGGGACATCACCGTTGAGACGTTCAACTGGAAACAACAGCGCATCCTCGCCACTGCTAACAGGCCCGTTGGCAATGTTAGGTTCGCCTACTTCGAGAGCATTTCAGGATAATAACAACACACTAAGGCATTCACCCGTTATTCCTTTTGGTACAAGAGCTGTCACTCTTCCTGAAATATCTGGTATTTAATTTCTACGTAATACTCCTTCAGCATGTGCTATGCTAAACTTTTTTTTTTCAACATTATCGGAGAGATGTATAATCGATCTTTCTAATGAAAATTCAGAGGCAGGTAGTTTCCAAAATCTTCTACCAGACATTAATTCTACGATAAAGGATGATCGGCCGCTTACGTTCATCGCTCCTGAGCTCCCGGAAGAAACGCTATTGGAACGAGAACACAACGAAATATTAGCGAAGTTAAATTTTGTTGTTGCGTTGTGCGAATGCGTGTACGAGGTAGCGAGAACGAGAGCAGGTCCGTTGGGTGCGCCTCTGGGTGGTATCGAGCAAGCAAGCAACGCAGCGACAAGAAGAAGAGCTGAACAAGTCATTTTACTTGTTCGGGCTCTTCAATGGCTCAGTTCTGGATTAAGTCTTGCGACGCAACAACTTAAAGCTGGCAGGTTACAACCGACTGCTTGCGTTAAAGATGGTAATCGTACTCGCATTCATTTCGCTTACGATAAGTTGTATACTCTAAGAACGTGTATGCATTTCAGTTGTGAACACGATGAACGAAAAATTCAGATCGTGTCTCGCGGAATGCAAACAGCTGAACAGTGCTGGACTTCTTCATCAGACGGGGGCCACAGCCGACAAAATCCTTTATAATCATGCTATCCAAATGGTAAATATCATTATTGTTTACGTATTATTAATTGCGACATTTACCTTTGTATTTTGTCGCAGTGTCAGTCGGCAGCATTGGATGAACTGTTTGGTAATCCCGCCGAATGTTTCCAGCGGTATCATACGGCACAGATATTGCTACATTCGTTATCACAGCATGTCTGCCACAGTCAAGATAGAGCTCTCCTTATTAAATGTAATAGCAGTTTCGATGTATACGCTGTAAACGCTATACATGCGCAGCGTCACCGTTACGCGAATATTAGTGGAAATGTCAAAGGAATAATTTTTTGCTCTATTCATTTTAGACAAAGATGCTGTGGAAAAACGCTTGTACGTACTTCAACAGCAAGGTTACATTTACGCAACAGATCCTACATAGCGCTTATGGAACATGACAGCAGGATACAGTGACCCGCCCAAACCCGTACCGTATTCGATACCTCTCTTGTGTAAGATATTCTGCCCTATTCTGTATAAAAGATATTAATTCATTGATCATACTACAGAGATGACATTGTAGAAAAAGAAGCAAAACTAAGATGTAAGCGTAATATAGTCAAGTTTGTTAGATCTACGCAGAATAGGGTAGATTACCCCATGAAAGAGTACGAAAGTGATTCTTTACAGATTTCTTTATATGATTTTATTAACGACGCGGATGATGAATTATAATTATATATGTAATGTATATATTATATAATATATATGTATGTATATATATACACAATATGTATGTGTGTATGTATAGATGCATGCATACATACATATGTATGTATATATAAATATATATTGTAATGTACGTATGGTTGATTAACTAACCTTTATTTCATATCAAATAATAAAAATATGTATACTAACAGCATTTTGCGTTCAATGCAAGGCACACCATCTTATTAAATAACAGCGATGCATAATAATTATTAAAAAAAAAACTATGAAACACTATTTTAAGAAGCCGTATTGTACATAGATGGGTGCACGTTCTGATACTCTGTGATTGCGATTCCGCTGCTAGCTTTTATTTTATTTTTCCATCTGTAACTGCTTCTACTTTTGGTTTGTTATCTCTGTAAATGACATAGTTCAATGCCGTGGCGAGAGATGTCCAAGCAAAGTAAGGAAAGATCAAACAGCCGGCGAGTTTGTTCACTTGGTAGAAGGAAACGCCTACGGCTACGGTGCTTCCCCATAATAGAACAATCTCGTACAAAGCCTGTAAATACGAGTAGATTTGCGAGTTGATAGAATCGAAATCGAATTAGGAGATGAATGTTATTATTTTCGGAATACCCATTGCACGTTTTGTAATCCAAAGTATATTGGAGTCCAAGCCCAGTTTAGTAACAAATTCGTTCCATAAATAGAAAGTGGTAGGGCTGCCTTTTCAAAACCACCGCCATCTCTCCATACTAAGTAGGAAGAGTAGCCCATTGTGCAATATAGAGTTGTCCATGCTGGTGCGAACATCCAGTTTGGTGGAGTCCAAGATGGTTTGTTCAATGTCTTATTGAAATAAAAAGAATTTTTAAGAAGAATCTACAAGATACAGGTACATAATAATTAATTTTAAGAGGAAGTCAAGGTTTTAAATGACCAGCGTTTTCTTTCAATCTAACAATGAATAACGTAGATATTTTATCGTTGTACATGTTATCGTAATCGCGTTCAACTTACTACTCTTACCTTGGAAGGATAAAAGTTTTGTTCGATAACAATTGGAATCATTGACGTTTCTTTAAACAATGTTTGTTATTTTTGTATAACAACGTAATTAACGATGTCTCTAACGATAAATTGACGTTTGATCAATTATTTAAACAAAAAAGAAGAAAAAAGTTCTTTATCTATAGTGCGTATCTCGCATAACTCAATGTCATAATCGAGTATAACTACGCCTACATAGAGAAATGGAACACGCGAATTATTAAACGAATTTAATTA
Source organism: Agapostemon virescens (assembly GCA_028453745.1). NCBI lineage: Eukaryota > Metazoa > Arthropoda > Insecta > Hymenoptera > Halictidae > Agapostemon > Agapostemon virescens. The sequence continues at coordinate 268,913 of CM052085.1, forward strand.
AGCGAATTTTTTATTTTTTTTAATAGTTAACTATACTAGCGAGGCAATGAGAATGTCCAATTAGAAAAATATATGATTTTATGTTACATGTCTCAAAATTCAGATGGTTCGAAAAACAAATCGGTTTAATTACCTCGTACCAAGTTTTTACACTTTTCCTAGTAAAGTAAGCACCAACCCATCCTCCAATGTTCGGATGTAAAACTCCTATCACCATCGGCCAAGACATTTTTACAGGCATTTTACTTGGGAACACGAGTTATATTTCACCTTCGTCACGACGTATTTATCGAGCGTCGATAGCAAAGAGTATGCACGAGTAAGTGCTGCTTTATGTTATCGCAAACGGTTCTCCAGTAGTGTAACTAGCTTAATCATAAGTGCCTTTTTCTCGATGAACAATGCACATGTTATATACTCGTGGTAACAATGACTAATGTAATTTTGTGTTGCTAATGGTACGATATATTATATAATAATTTTTACAAACGTTTAATTTAGGATCACCAATTAAAATTATTTTTACTAAGAAAATAAAAATTGCTTATGTCTATTCGCAACGACAAGAAATGGATCATTTTAATAAATATACGTATAGCGATACCAATTTTTTATTTACACATATAAGTTAATAAATACATTAAGAACAAACAATATTTATATTACATACACTTTTTGGAGTGTCATGCACGACTTATAAATAACTATATTAGCAGTGGAGTGAGCACTGACATACAAATGTGTGCGTGAGTACACGTTATTCTAATTAAATAATCATGGTGTATACGTATGTGGAGCATTATAATGATATAAAACTGTAATTAAAATTCCAGTATATACCACTTAATTTTGTCTCGACACGATCATTTTTTGCAAGTACACTTAAATTTAGTCGAAAAGACGTACATAAATTTAAAAAATACATTTTGAAATTTTTCACGTTTTCGTTTAGGGGCAGATCAAGGGATTTCCTAAAATGAAAAACTTATAAAAAGGTTGTGTCTATATATATATATATATAACGTATGGTTTGTTGCATGAAATCAGTGAAATACATTACTATTTCGAGGTATAATCGTAAGTTGGATTTACACCTCATACCATGGAATTTGAAAATGGAGTATGCACGGATAAATGTACATCTCATCGGCATTTAGAAAAATAAAACTTCAGGCAATACAGCCAGAAAGTTAATCGCATTCTTGAGATATGAAAGGATATAGAAAAAGAATGTTTCCGAGGAAGTTGTTCCTACGTTACAATGAGCTGAAACACCAGTACTTAGTCTTGTGCTTAGCGATAGTTGTAGAAAGACGTTGGTTCGTAGAGGAAATAGTCTTGCATATTATAAGACATTTCATCTACTTTTTGGTATTCTGTGCATTTTTTCATTCGAAACTAATATATGTCTAGCTACTTGGTTTCTCCGACTACCATCGACTTTGCATTTTGCTCAATCTTTATTATCTTTTTTCCATTCTCGCCACTTCGAGCAATATATTCGATACACGTTGTGTCGTCTTATTATTCAAATTTTTTGTCTCTCGCATTCTCTTCCTCGTTCAGCTCTCTCTTTTTCTCGACTTTAGATGCAAACACTCCGGGAAGATGATCTTTTACGCGTTGTCTTAGCTTTTGAGGAATCACCATGATGGTTGTTATCATGTTACCGAGGAAGAGTACCAAAAACATGGCACTAAGAACCGGAACATGCCACGTAGCTTCCGAATGGGTTGTCAACGTATACAACATATACGCATTGTACAATTGGAACAGATATCCGATAAAAAGGAATGGTAACAGAAATGACAATCCTCGCCACATCCACGAATGAAAGCCTTCTATAGTAATATCCATATTATGTCTTTCACCTAATGCTTTCAAGCGATATAAAACACCGCGTTGATAACAGAACTGCAAGTACTGCACGAAACCTGCGAATGAAAATTATGAAATTTTCTAATCGAATAATTATCGATTATTTTTAAATCGGGTCGAATCGGCTTACTTATGTACGCGTTGAACCACATAAACTGATGTCGAAATGCGTACCATGGCCCAGTATTGGGCCATACCAGCAAAACTCCAGAAACTACGGTCGAAAGGAAATGGTGAAATCTCCACCAACCTTTGATTCTTGAACCATTTACTTTTAATATACTTTCCCTTATCGTCAGCGTACAATAGTACCAGACTAAAAGGAACATAAAACTAAGTTCCAAGGTTCTGAAACGTACATTACAGAATATTAATTTTGAATAAAATCAAAAAGAAATTCGTTATAAAATGAGTAATGTTTTACCTGACATTTGTTACTAGATTTATTACAGATAAAATAAAACCAATTACAGAAAGAACTAATTTAAACTTTTCATATTCATCTTTATACTTGAATCTGAAAGAATTATAGCAAACGTTGATTATATACCATTCGTTCTACATTTTTCGATACACGATAGCTTAGTTATACCCACTTGTCGCTTTTATTTAATATGGAAACGTTGACGCTGCCTAAAATAATTTGAAGGTACGTGCCGTTTGGTTTTGGTAAAGTCTGTTCTATTTCGTGCAACTGTTGCTTTCTCTTCGTCATATCTTTGTCTATGCTTTTACGTGCTTCGCTCGCATGTAATCTGATTCGAATTGTACAAAACTTTTTATAATTCATAAGAAAAAATACAATGGTAGAGCAACTTATCAGAGCAATCTACTTACTGTTTTAATGATTTTGAAATTATACCCATCCTGTACCTCTGATGAGAAATGTCTTTTAAGCATTTTGCCTGGAGTTCACTTACTTCTTCTAGTTTCGCAAGGTATTCCCTATTCAATACCTGTTCACGATACAAAAACGTTTCCGTTAATAAAGACCCTGTAATATGTTCTGTTGCACAAGAAACATAAACGGTAGCAAGACCGTGAATCCGAAAACGAACGAAGATTGTATTTCTGTTTGTTTTTTGCCTGTGTCCGACAACTTGGCCCAGCAAGTAAAACTAGACTTTTGAAAGAAATCGGTAGTATCTCTGGCCAAACCAATAGCTAGTTTCGGTAGCGATTTATATTCTTCGAACACCGGTTTGGAATATCGCGCTATGAATAAATAGAGGAGCACGCTTAACCTCGAACGTTACGAAGTGGTTTGTCACGTGAAATCTTCGGTAACATGGATATTTTGGAGTAACAAAAAAATAAGTCTTACTTCCAATTCCTTATAATCTTGAGTCAGATCGTTCCAATCTTTCAAACAAGATTCAACATCGGTGTCCATTGCGGCGATGGAAAAGACAATGGCCAGAACTATCTAAAAAAATTCAGGTACGCCACGGTCGGTCGTATCGTATCGCTACGGCTAAATCGTTTCCTTGTAGATCCAGCAACAGAGTGCTCTAAAAGTCGCCTTTCGATTACCGTGATCTTCAAAGCCGACGCACGATAAGAGCGTTTCTCCAACAATAATTAATCCGTGGGCAGAAATAGAATAGAATTATCGTGTATTCGAAGCGACGTTCGCAACAGAAATTTCGCGTTACATTTCAATGTGAGAAATGAAACCGAACAAAACGTTGATCGACAAAATTGGTTAAATTTCAAAATTCGAACAAAATAGAAATCCATGGTTGTAATCGTAATTATATCTACGAGCAAATTAGACGGAGTCGAAGGTGATGAAACTTTTTCCAGATTATTTCTTCGTGGAATCAAACTTACGTAATTCCCGATGATAATTCCTGTATCGTTTTACTCGTAAAACATTTTATTTCTATGCTTTTATACGCGTTCCTTTTATATCACACGAATAATTGTCAACCGTCGTATCGATTTTCGTTCTACCGACCTTTTCGACTGGCTATAATTATTCTTTTTTTAAATCGAGTTGAATCGACTGTGCGAAATAAAATTGGAATAATGTTCAATGTAAAAAGGCACGGACACATTCCTATTCGCATGCGACAATCGAACGGAATACGATAACTTTGCTCTTTCGTACACGAAGTAATTTCTCCAAACGTTTGGACCCCAAAGCCCGATCCCACCATGACTATTTTTGGTTCAACCGTGTCGCGACAGTAATTTATGGAGATATATACTTGTTTTCGTCTTTTCGTCCATTCGCGCGGACTCGTAAATAATTGCAGATTCTTTGACTTTGAGAGGTACATGATCCAGTCGGCAATTTCAACTTGTATTGCATCCTGCCGGACACGCGAATTTTTTCACGGTCATTGACCATGGAGAGACAGAAAAGGGTGTAACACAGGCAGACTGAGGGAGAGAGAAAAAAGAGAGACAGACAGACGGACAGGCAAAGAGGCAGGCAGGCAAGCAGGCAGGCAGGCAGGCAGGCAGGCAGGCAGAGGGAAAGACCGAGAGATCTGCAAAGCAAAAGCGCTACGTAGTTTTTGTGATAAACACGTTGGGGTTTCTTGAGTAATTTGATGTATGTATGCACTCGATTTTGCTACACCTTCGATACACCGACTCCTTGACCTCGCGTCGCGTCCAGCAGACACGGAATAGTTTGTCCATCGGTTTCTTTGCTCCGTGAATTCGTTACTTTGAATTTTATACGTGTTCGAAGACGAACCGGAGACAAACAGCGCACGATTCTGCTCCTGCGTTGAACGTCGATAATGTTGCCGTTGAATTTAAAATTGTACACATAAAACATTACCCTGTGTTTCAGACAAGATCGATGCATATATCATACGTACAATATAATGCTCGTAGCATTATCTTTTTGTGCTTAAAAACATCTCTACGAGCGGTGCTCCTTTCGTATCACCTAAAAATCAAGAGACTTTTGATTTGCTAAACTAACGCGTTATGCCAATTAATATTAATTTTAGTTTGTACTTTCGAAGATGACGACTATTTAAAAAATTTAGTAAATTATTTTAGTATCAGCTGTATTATGTATAAGCGTTGTCGCTCCTCGTTCAAAGTCTTTACCTTTCGTTCGGCTATGCTGGCGGAATATATTAACCTTTGCTCGGAGATGTCGTCCTAGTCTCTCTCTTTCTCTCTCTCTCTCTCTCTCTCTCTCTCTCTCTCTCTCTCTCTCTTGTCTTTGGCGACAGACCGGAAGTATCTTGAAAAATTTGCAAAAAATTATATTGCAAAAGGATAAGCAGCAGCACGTAGAAATGTTTAATAATTTGTTTGAACGAATTGAGAAAATCTGTTACCGTACCACGACAGCGTCTACGGTAGGATTATTCTTTGTCCTCGAAATATCTAACGTGTCCTCCCCACTCCGTTGCGAGAAGTTTCGGCTGGAGATTCAAATACGTTTGAAACTGTTAAATAGCATGCAGTAGACGTTGCAATGGTTTCGGGATGGACGCGATCAGGCAGCGAGGATGTATCGGTGATTAAAAACCATTCGAATTGATCGGCGCGCGTTCATTCGGCTCTAAATAAGAAGAAAGAATTCTTTTAAAAATTCGGATACATGTATATACAATATATATATTGATATATTCGATAGATCGACGATTACGAAGCGATCGCTCGATCGTTTTAACCATTGTAGCAGCCAAAGTGTCGATTATTTGTATATGGTAATTACGTTAATCGCAGCGCCATCGTCTAATCCGTCGAGAACAAGGAGGTGCTGTGAATCACAAGCGCAAAGAATTTTTCAAGAAATTGAAGAAAGTGGAAACGTGCGATGCGACGAGAGGTAGACGGGTTCTAGATAACGGAATGGTAAACGGTATTCGAGCTTCTTCGCGTGTATACCATTCTACGATCAACGTACAATTTGAACCGTGTTTTCTTTCCAGTGTATCGAAACACTCGTATCGTACGATAGCTACGGTATAGAGCGCTTCCCGTTGCCGTGCGTATTTCTGGTAAACTTAATTTCAAAAGAATCGCGACGACCGTTCGACGCAGACTCGGCTGTTCGGTTCGTTCTATACCTACCGCCCAGGTAATTCGCGATTCGTATTGTAATTCGAACGGTAAAATTCGGCTAAGAAAGAAGATAAAAAACGGATATCGAACAGTTTATGAAATCAGAGTGCCAGTGTCTAGTCTACCAAGAATGACAGAGGAGACGGAAAGCAAAAACTTCTCGGGAGAATCGGTGGCAAGCATTTTTTCTATAGAGAGTCACGTCCGATACTCGTCTGAAACAAGAAACGACTAGTCTGCAAAAGGTGTTGAATTCGATGCATACCAATACGCGCGATTACTCTGCAAATACATCGTGCAACCGGTGTCGAGACACGACGACGACGACGACCACGACGACGACGACTACGGCAACAGTTATCGATTACAGAAACGTCGGGGTGAAAGAAGCTGCAGCGAGTCCATCTGTGGGTCAACGACGGCTTGATTTCCCGCGTTTTATATCCTGTAGTAAACAAATGACAGCAGTCAAGAAAGTTTGTAGTTTTTTGGAGGTTCGATACAACCGTAAAAAACGTTTCGTTCCGTGTCAGGCAAAACGTGGCCGAGTTTGTTAAAATTTCTACCATTTCTTCCATTCCGAGAGGAAAAAAATGAACATCGGGCGAAAATTTGTTCGAGTTGCGGAGAAAATAAACGTCGAAGGTGTTGCTCCGTTGAAGTGTCGCGTGCCGGGTTACGGTTACGCGGGGGCCGCGAGAATCGACGATCCGTCCGATACCTCGAAAGCCGCGGATGGCGTTGAGCGATCGAAGATCGAAGTCATCGAGAAATCGCGAGATAGAAATGGAAATGTTCGACGAAAAGCACCGGAACCGCGAAGTCTTCCACTGTTTGGAACGCTTTTCTCGTTTTTACTTGCCGGTGGCGCCAAGAGACAGCACGAATACGTCGACGGAAGACACAAACAATTGGGTCCGGTTTACAGAGAACGTTTGGGCCCAATCACGGCAGTGTTTGTCAATTCTCCGCAAGAATTTCGTAGAATCTTTCGGATAGAGGGACCGGCGCCTAAACACTTTCTACCGGAATCTTGGACGCTGTACAACGATATACGGAAATGTCGACGCGGGCTACTCTTCATGTAAATTAAATCGGTGTTAATCGTCGACGCTTCAGCTACCGAGAGTCTCTATCGATGTAACGGAATAATTATCAAATAACTATTAAAGCGATCGTCGATAGACGAAGCGTTGAATCTATGTATACATATTGTAGTAGTTACCGGCATATTTATCGTAGACTAACGAGGCAACACCTTTCAACAGGGACGGAGACGAATGGATACATTTTCGTAAGATATTGAATAAAGTAATGTTGGTGCCGGATTCGACAAACCTGATGGCCAATCCTTGCAAACAGGCGGCCAAAGAACTGACACGGAAATGGCAGGAACAGGTGACGACCGATGCCGCGATACCAAACTTACAGGTTCAACTGTATCAGTGGTCCATAGAGGGTAAACGCGAGTTCAACAATCTCATCGAAATCTAAGAAAATCAAAGTAGAAACAAAGTTGAATTTTTGTAGCAATGATGGCCACGTTGATGGGCACCTGCTGGCGCAATTGCAAACACGAGTTGACGCAAGATTTTGACAAATTGGCGAAAATGTTGCACAAAATCTTCGAATACTCTGCTAAATTGGCCATAATGCCAGCCAAGGTAGCCATGAATTTACGACTTCCGGTTTGGATCAAGTTCGTCGCAGCCGTGGATACGACGTTCGAAATCGTTCAAATTTTAGTACCACGAATGATCGAATTAGGAGGCGACGGTTTGCTCAAGAAAATGCTGAACGAAGGAATTCAAGAAGCAGATGCAATTTGCATTGTCACCGATTTTATTTTAGCGGCTGGCGATACGGTATAATATGCGCGTACACGCGTACGTACAATATGTATACGATATCATGTATAAACGATTTCTATCTATAATTGTAGACGGCAACCACTTTGCAATGGATTTTATTGCTAATGTCCCACCACCCCGACAAACAAGAAAAATTGTACGAACATTTGAAGAAACTTCCGGAACATCAAGTGCTACAAGATGCACAATTAAGAGGTATAATCAAAGAAACTCTTCGATTGTATCCCACCGCGCCATTCATCTCACGATATCTACCGGAAGACAGCGTGATCGGTAATTTCTTTGTGCCGAAAGGGGTAAATGAACACTTGTCGTTATCGTTATAAACGTTTGAAACAGCACCGTGCGAAACGGAGAAGAATAGAAAGTTGATTTTAGGAACTGATAGTGCTGTCAATCTATTCGAGCGGTCGTGACGGGAACAATTTTTCACGACCGAACGAGTTTCTACCGGAAAGATGGATCAGAACGGATAAAAGCACTTACCGCAATTTGTTAAATCCGCACGCGAGTTTGCCGTTCGCTTTGGGTGCGAGAAGTTGCATCGGCCGAAAACTAGCGGAAATACAAATACTCTATGGCTTGTCAGAGGTATTCAAATTATTCTAATACATTACAGACTAGAAGCACGCATCTTATAGTCTTGTATGTGCATATCTATATGCATATGCATATGTGTATATATATATATATATATATATATATATATATATGTATATGTACATGTATATGCATATGCATATGCGTATGCGTGTTTATTAAATTGATTACTCAAGATAAATGCTTGCATATGCGTTACATCGTCTGTCTAGATAAAATAATAATAAACATGGATAAAATGTAATAGAAATACAATACATCTTAAAATAGATGACCGCTGAAACAAAATATTCATTAGATTTCTATAAATGTTTCAGTTGGTGAAATCATTCAAGATAGATTGCGTGAACAAGGACCGTGTGCAAATGATTTTGCACTTAATTTCCATTCCATCGGTTTCGATACAGCTAAAACTAACACGAAGAGAATAAAAAAGTCTGATACACGCAAGGTACAATGGCAAGAAAGTAACTCTACGCTTGTTCTATATTTTAGTCAATTTCAAATTCGACTCCTTTACGCATATATACGCAACGATTAGCGTTAAATTACTCCTACAAATGTATAATAATAATTATTCTACATCGATTCCGCCTCTTTAAATATATATATTCACAATAAGTATCTGTATTTTGTGTGTGTGTGTGTGTGTGTGTGCGTGCGCGTGCGTGCGTGCGCGCGCGTGTGTTTGTATCGGTAGGTGTACGATGAATAAAAGATTTTATAATGTAAAAACTTCATCGGGTGCCTCATGCTTACGATTAAACGGTCAAATATTCTACGATTTCGCTACTATTAATATCACGATTAAGTTACATGACTCTTTTCTTTTCTTTAAAATGGGTGCAGCACGTTGTTAAATATCTGTCTCACTTCGCTCAAGAACTCGCGAAAGCTACCGCTCCTAGAAAAATCCTGAAACGCTTGTATTCTTTCCGCGTTGGTCATCGAGGCTGTGAGAAAACTCTTGACACAGCAAGATTTTAATTCGTGGCACGAGTTGTTTTTAGCCCACTTCCATACTCTGCTGAAATTCTGATAATTCAATTTGGAGATCGAACTCTCCGTGAGGGTGTTCAATACGTCGTTCATTAGGAACTTGTCAGCCAGCAATGCGGCATCCAATAAAGACTCGATAGTTCTATTTTCAAAGGTGGCTCCGTCCGCGGCGAGCAACAACGTGTCGAGACCTTCCCTCGACGTGTTTTGCAGTTTGACGCGTTTCTTGCCCGATTCCGAAAAGTTTCCTTCAAGCATGGCGGAAAAAGCGTCGGATTTCTGGCAGAGCGTGTGCCTACAGGCATCGACGGTCGTGCCGTCGTCCAACTCGAACGTAACCGTTGCCGGCTTAGGATGATTATCGTAGACCTGTGGAAAATCGGTGGTCGATGCGATATCAGCGATCTGACGCTTGTCTATTGTTTCCGGTCGTATTTGCAGGCTGTCCGCCAGTCGACAAATTGAACATATAGCGTTCTCGTAGAGACTATGTTGTTGGTCGGACAATACGCGGAATATTAGTGGTATGCCGCCGTAATCGTCCAGCAGATACTTCAGAGTGTCGCGTGATTTAATTAAGAACGGTATCGAGACTGCGATCACCAATTTGTGAGCTTCGTCTCCTCGCCGTAATATCGATGTCATATCGTCTGTAGCTTGACCAGTTTCCGCGAGAGCGCTTAGCTGCCTCAAGTATTGTTCCGAACCGTACAGCGTTTGAGCTTCGAACACGAATCCTTGCTTCAACAACGGCATAAAATACGCTCTATTTCTGCTTGGAAAAATAATTGGTCTTGTTCGGTAACTGAAATTTTCTGTGGATGCTCGATCTCGAATTCATCGCACCTACCTTATTATTTGAGTTAAAATTCTGGACGCTTTTGGGTGTTTAGCATGCCTGATGTACGCTGACAATGGTTCGATGGTGACCGAATCGGCCATTCGTTCGATCGGATCGTTCAAATGACTCAGACGACTCAATAAACTTAACGTCCACACGTTCCCGTATTCACAGTTAATCGATCTATTTCCTTTTTTCGAAGTCTGAAGTTCTTCTACCTCTGCGGTCACCGATTTACAACTTTTTAGCGATTCGACTTTTTCTTCAGGTTCTGTGAAAAAATCAATTACCGTGCATCCAATCAAGAACTTTATCGACAAGTTGCATCGACGACGTTCAACAAACCATCTTCGTTGTCCATAAATTCTGTATCGCTACAAACTGGACTATAATTATCTTCTGTATTCTCATCGCTTTCTGTAAAATCATAAAATGGAGACGGAGGTGTGCTAGAGGGTGAAGAAGACACGCTGGTTGAACTACCCGGACTTGAATCGTCGGGATAGTAATCCGCGCTAAATCTGTCAAATAAAAGCATATTTAGTTTATCCTTAGGATTTGTTCGAAATTAACATGGAATAATCCAACACAAGCGTACCGGCCTAGATTGGTTTTGTTATATTTGAATTCTGTTTGCTTGATAGGCGGTGACTCGTTGCCTCTCTTTTTCGAAGCTTCGGTCTCCTTGTTGCTCGCGGCTTCAGCAGCCATTTTTTTCAATCTTGTTATCAAAACGTCGAGCAAGCCGTTTTTTACCATTATCACGATGCTTGGATGGTCATAAACAAATTGTACCAAGGCGTGCAGTAACAAAGGATGATACCTTTCGTACTGAGAATCTTGTAATAAAGACAACATTAATTCGAGACCAGATCCGATTCTAATTCTCGCACGATTCACAGCTTCCCGACAGAACAAACACAAACTGGCCAACGTCTCTTTACACAATTCCGAACGATCTCTGATGAGAACAATGAGAGTTTCAACGGCACCGGAATTTCCCAGAAGAGGACGACATTCTGCTATTTGGCAAAGATAGTACAAACACTCGATAGCCATTTGATTTTTCATATCGCAACATTGCACGAGGCATTTATAGCCTTGTAAATCTTTCTCTCCTTGAATTTGTTCTCCGACTCGAGGATCTAGGACACATAGAAACGTGCACATAGCTTTTAAATAAATTTCTACGAGTTCTGAGGCGGTTCTCGAGCTTGTCTCCAATTTCTCCACTGCCGTTATTAATAACCCGGTAATTCTACGTATAACTCCAGTTTCCAATATTTCTTCTCTGCTGCCATTGTAAATACTCCAAATGTTTCTGTACAAGAGAAAGTATACAAGTTAATGGAGTAGGGAATCTTACGAGGGCTGTTACTAAAGTATTTTCAGTTAACAAAGGTTAAGTACCTTATAGCTCTGACGCCCATCAACTGAGTTTGCATATTTGTGTCTAATTGTAAAAGATCGGCTATGGCTCGAATTGCACCAGCGTTGCATAGTGATTTGGCATGCCAATCGCACTTGCACAAATTTCCAATTAATCTACACGCACGACAGTGTAAAGTATTCTCTACTATAATGTGTTTTATTATAGAGACTACATTACATGCTATATTAGAATCTCTGACCTGAAATATATACGATTAACATTAGCTCAAAGTTTATTTTATTACGAATAGCTGTTTCCACCCTGTCTGATCGACCAGATCCGTGAATCGAACAGCTTTAAACAATGTAAAAACTGGTCGCATAGTACCTTGTCTCGTGCATCAGCATGCAAGCACGCGTTCGCTAGAATGCTTAATGTCATATTTAATATTTCCAAATTATGACAACGCAGTAAATCCACTAAAATACCCAATCCTCCATTTTCTGCAAACTCCTTGTAGCATTTGGGTTTATTTTTTAGTCGTATCAGGCACGAAGAGATTCCACTATTGGATGCTGTTTTGACATGTTTCATTAGTTCCTGAAGTATTGGTTGTTCTTTCACCTCGTTCATAGTTGACAACTTTGTAGATAAACAGAAACAACAGGCAAAAATTTGTTAACTTTCTTAAGAAAACCTCTAAATTGTACTGCCAACAGGATTAACAGCTACAACTGTACAGTGTTGCGTTACCACACGACCTGTTCATGAATTTATTGTAAACCAATCTTAATATGTAGTTCGTGGCATTACACGTAGATGGCGCTCGCACAATACGATTATAAATGGCGCAAATTTCAAATTGTAAAAGTAAAACTATGACAAAAGACTGTACAGAAGTAAGCGAAAAAGAGAAATATTGTAATTCATGATATCCCGTGATCGAGATTTATTACGTTGCTTGTTAGATATGATAGCGTAGGTAAATCCGATGTTTAACGTGTTCAACGTGTATCCATATATCATATCTATCTATATATATCATATCTATATATTAATTATTTTATATTATTAGTTTTTCGAAAATCCCGCTGCTGAGTTTTTAGTTCGAAAAGCGCATACTACAGCGCCGCAATTGATTCCAACAGAGTTAGCAGATATGCTGCATAGAAAGATTATTGAGGAAACTAATTGAAACAATTGTAGGGGACATTAATAACTCGTGCGAGAATATAATAAGCTTACCTATCAATTTGTTATGACATCGTTACTCTTGTTACCAACGATAATTTCTTACTAATTTTATTTCTTTACACCGACAATAACAATCACCGTCGATGGGTTTTGAAGCAAATATCGTTTAATCGATCTTGCTCAACTATTTCCATCCGTTCTGTCTGAAAACAGCAAGGAGAAAAAAGAGAGCAATGTTTGCGCCCCGCTGCGCTTTATCACAGAATGCAAGAGTTATCTTTAAATGTAACATTACCAATATTGATAAAATTATAATTTTGTCAAGTATATATAAACTATATATAAACGTAAACTATATATATATATATATATATATATATCTATTTGAAACGTAAAATTATGCTTCAATGTTCTCTAATGCACAGTGATAATTGCAAAGAATTATTACGTAAGAGAACCCCATCGTTCATTTTTAATTGCGTTATATCCATTTTCGTTGGTCTTATAGGTTCGGAACGTCTCCGGTCATGGCATAATATTTTATATTTTTACAAAATCGTTTTATTAGATATGTTTGTATCGTCAAGGTAAGCATAAATTAGACATCTGCTCGCGGTGGAGAGGCGGGATTTTGTCGAGTGTTTCGAAACGAAGACGAATTTCTATTTTGCGTAAGCGCAGTGTTTGCATGAAGAGTATCGTCTGTGAAGCGGTACGCTTGTTGGTACTAGTATTTATTGTAGTGCTCGTGCGCCGATGCTAATGGCTGGTGATGGTGGGAGCAGTGTCCGCGAACAGAGTATAGCAGAGGCGTCAAGTCAAAATGATAGGAGAGGGCATGGGGATCGGATCGTGAGCTACGCAGGAGATGTCGACAAGATGACAGCGGTTGTATGACGCTCGTTTCGTTTACTCTTGGCTGCAGGTTATAACCGTATACCAGGAAGAAGGTTCGCGTCGTTTAAAACATTGGAAAGAACGACTTATGCCTCGTTACGGTGGCACGTGCGTTTCAGTCGATTCTCTGCCACGGAACGAGATCGTAATCGGGTCTATTTGGGTGAGAGCCGCAACCGCCGCGCCCGTTCCCGTGTCCGTATCCGTGTCCGTGCCAGTGCCCGTACTCGTACCTGTGCAATGTACACAGTGGCCTGAATCCTGTTCGGAACCGTCACCGTCCCTGAGGTGTCCTTCCTTCAACGGTCCGGAGTGAAGTAATGAGCGTTTTCGGGGATTTCCAGCGTGTCTGGGTACAAAGATTCCCGGACAGCGCCTTACCGGCGGCCTGGGAGGAGGACGTCAGGGCCAACCTAGTCAAGCATAAACAGAAGGTAATTGCATGGAATTGGAACGTCTATTTTAATCCCTCTACTTATCGCCAGGCATGCAAACGAGTCTATGAAAATCTGTCAGGAAAGGGATAGCCTTCTTCCTAATCTGATCAATGATGAGTCACTGTGTCTCTCACACAGGTTGCAATACAAATTTCTCTCTACTTTAGATGGAACCAGACTATTTCAAAATCTACCATGTCTGCATCCACTAGTTTCTCATTGTCCTATTTTACCCTGTTTTTTCTATTCTTGTCATGGTTGAAACGAGTCCCTGTAGCGTAAGATACGTATATTATGTTATTGTTTTTAAACGTAACAACGCGTTTGGCAATGTTTATTTTGGAACTGTAACTCACGGCACTCCAATTTCTTAGGTAAAAATGCCTCCTTGTTTTATGAGTCATTGTACGAATATCGGAATTAATTGGTTGTTAACCGTGCTTATAGTCGAATAGAATTAATAATTTGATATAATCTATTTATGTAATTATCATTGATGCTATCATTTGAAAATTAATTGTTTTTGTTATGTAATCTTTTAGGCTTGACTCTTGCTTAGCCAAATTTTTCTATCTTGAACAAGGTATATACGTTGTAAATTTTTAAAGGATACTTCTTTGCGACGATATTAGGCAAATATTAATGGCGAAACAGTTGTAACATCGGCAATGTTTGGCATCGGAAGAGGTATAAATTTTGATAGGTAATATGTTTACAGGTGACCGCTCTGAGAGAAGAACTCGAGAAAGAAGAATTTTACGTGGAATACTTGGAGAGGTTGCTAGCCGACGTAGAACGTCACAAACAATTAGCAAACAGTAACTCTGTGACAACTCCTGAGAAACAGCAGCTCGTGGATTCTCAAATCCAACAGACCTGTCAAACAACGGAAAATAGTCTGTCTGACACTGCAAACGCGTGTCGCGTTCAACAAGCAGAGCCATTGACTCCATCCCTTCCTGTGCGCGAGGATATAAGTAAGTTTCAGGATAAATGCGTTTCCGAACTGAGTTCTACTTTGAATACCAGTAAGAGACCTAAAAGCGAGATACCGAGGAGTCCCGACAAAGTGCCTGAGCTCAGAAGAAACAGCGACCCCGATGTGCCAAGTAATTATGTAACTGTAATCGAAGTGACGGGTAGCTCGAAGAAAGAGAAAAATGAGGAATCTCTCAAAGAGGAGGATGAGAAAGGTGTTGTATTCGCTCTTTATTCCATTTCGTAATTCAATCCAATTCCATTTATTCGTGTGCTTTACGAGTAGATTTGGAAAACGCGATTAACGAAGACGGCGAAGATGGCGATGCGGAGGCATCGGAGGAAGAACCTTACTATGATTCCGTAGCTTTAGATCAAACAGGAGAGTATGTATATATCGATGCGTGCGTCCCACCTGTTGGAAACAATAATGGCAATAGAGCACCGCCGAGGAGACCGCCTTCTCTCCCAGACTCGCCAGGGAACCAGAGTAACTATGTCAACATCGATTATTTTATACAGTGAGTAGCGAACATCGAATAACGCGAGACCTGGGATCGTTTCGTATGGTCATATATCGTCGTAGCCGTTTAAAATTGACTGCCGCCTGGTTTTCTACAGACACAGAGCAGCAATGGATAGCGAAGACGAAGAAGGCGCGAGTCCTGCGCCGCCAATTTTATTACGTGCTCTTAGCACCGATAACGAAACCGGTAGTAGCGACGCGGAACCTTTAAGTTTGAGCGAAGGCAGCTTAGAATCACCGACACCAACGACACCGCGCCGACAAGAGAAAAGTAAAGACCGTGAGGACGATAGAACGTCTATGATTAAGTGTATTGTAGACTCGGTAGTAGAAAGTGAAACTGTATATGTCGAATGTCTAAACGTGATGTTACAAGTATGTAGTCTTATCATTCGATTCGAAACGAAATTAAACGAAGCAGCGAAAGATCGTTTCACGGTTTTTTTTAACGAACGCGCGTCTCTTTCCAGTATATGAAGGCTATCAGGGCTACGTTGACCACGTCCCAGCCGGTTATATCGGAAGATGAATTCGGCACAATGTTTTACAAGATTCCTGAACTTCACGAACAGCATCAAACGTTTTTGAACGGTCTTAGGAAAAAATTGGAGAAATGGGACGGCAAGACTACGATCGGTGAACAGTTTAAAGTAAGAACCGGACGCCGCGTAGATGCGTACCGCGAACCGGTATAGTTTAATCTAGCACGTATATTATTATTATTATTATTATTATTAACGCGTGTCGTCGTTGTTATGCAGATAATGGCCAGCAACATAGGACTGTACGGAGCTTTTTTACACAATTATGCCCGCGCTACCGACACCGTGCGGAGATGTTCAGCGCATTCTACTCAGTTCGGTGAAATCACAAAGGACATTAGACTGAGGGGATTCCCTAAAGGTCCCGGTTTATCTCTCGAAGATCTTTTGCATAAGCCTGTAGCTCGAGTGCAAAAGAATGCATTGGTATTGCATGTGAGTAGCCGACCTGTACTTCTCGAAACGTATAGTAAACACGAACGCACTCTATTGTTGACCGAAGGTTAATTGCATAAGTCGATGGAGTTGTGTGGAAATACACAAAGTTTATCTTATCGCCGAGTTCGCAGTGATAATTCCCTTTCGATCGATTGTAGGATCTCCTAAAGCATACACCTGTGAATCATGCAGACCATGCACCGCTCTCCGAAGCTCTTGCCATGACTAGAAATTTTCTAGACGAATTCAACATTATCCAGACGAAATCAATGTTTCCGGTGAGCAAAAGCGAAATAACGTTCCCGATCGACCCCATTCGCAAATAGTGACGCGCATACGAACGTACTATTCGTTTCCAGAGTCACGACAGGGCACAACGAAGATTAGTGAAGAACTCTTTTGTGGTGGAATTATCGGACTGTCATAGAAAGCTGAGGCATTTATTCTTGTTCAACGACGTGATCGCTTGTGCAAAATATAAGGCGTCTGGTAGAGATAAGTTCACGTTCGAATTAAAGTGGTATGTGCCAGTGGCGGAAGCGGTGGTGACAGAAGACGGTGTCGAACCACGCGAGACCAGTCCCGCCAACGTTGTAGCACTGAGGTATATCGAAACGCTTGCTCGACCGACTCTCCGATGCCTGCAAACGGTGTCTGTATCGTGGACGTGACCGGTAACTCTGGTTTTCTGTACTTTAGGTCACAGGCATGTACCGTACGCGATCAGATATTGTGGGAAGAGCGCAACGACGAGAAACGTATTAGACTTGGCGGTAGAGGTTCGGAAAAGAATAGAAAGAAGCTTGCCGAGCTCGAAGCTCAACTAGTATTAGCGTCTCCGAATTTAGTATTACGCGTCGCGCATAAAAGTCAGCATCGAATGCAAAACTCGTACACGTTCTTTCTGTCCAGTGAGTTTGAACGGTCTCAATGGGTTGAAGCGGTGGAGGCATTGCAACAGGTAATGCGTTCCCATATGTACCTAGATAAGTCAAAGGTGCGTAATTCACAGATTACGAATACATACTTAACGATATTTTGTATTTTATTTAAATCGAGCACAAGGATGCGAGTAACGATACGTTCGCGAAAACGCGATCGAGTTGCCAACGAAACGATCGCAAGCTTAATTTCTTTTGTTTCGATTTTTTAGGGCGGCCAACCACCAGGGCCATTGCCTTTGTCGATGTACGAGTTACAGGCTTGGGTTATAGCCTGTCGTACCCACCTTCAAACAGATATGGGCAGCTATTTGTTGAGATCGGGCCGAGACGAAAGTTTATTACTAGGCGATCTTCATTTGACTCTGCTCGGCCTGACACCGCCGGGCTTGGACCGAGTGGGGGATCTCTATATAATCGTAGAAGTCGATAGCTACGGACATTACTTTAAGAGAGCAAGAAGTCGAGTTGCAAGAGGCCAGGCGCCAACGTGGGGTAATGCTATGTTATCGAATAACCGTCTTCGACTACCATCGAACACAACGGAAGCAGGAGTCGTTCGTTTGATCGTTTCAACTTTTGTGGTATTTTTCTTGTTTCTTTTTTCCCAAGGTGAGACGTTCGTCGTCGAGTTAGAAGGCAGCCAAAACGTTCGAATTCTATTGTACGAAGAATGTGGAACGCACTCGGTGTTGCGAGGCAAATGTGTACAGAGATTGAGCAGATCTTGGTTGCAGTCGGATCAAGTGGAGAGGTCGTTGAATTTGGGTCCAGCCACTCTCGACGTAGCTCTTCGCTTCGTTCCGAGCGAAGTCGCTTTAAGGCGGGTACCGTCTGCCAAGCCTCAAGGTTTATTCGGAGCTAAAATTCAACAAGTCTGCAAGTACGTGGCATCTTGTTTATCGCGCAAACGCAGATGATTTTCTTCGAAACAGCAGTCACGTGAACTTTGTGTGTTGGTTTGCCTCGTAGACGCGAGAAACGAGACGTCCCTTTTATCATAACAGCTTGCGTGAGGGAGGTCGAAAGGCGGGGAGTTGGAGAAGTAGGTTTGTACCGTGTTTCCGGTTCGGCGTCCGATTTAACCAAGTTGCGAAAATCGTTTGAAAGCAATTCTTACGAAGCAGAGCAGTTGCTTAAAGAGGTACGCGATCGTCCGAACTTTTAGGAAGCCAACGGATTTTTTCTTTTTCTTTTTCTTTTTCTTTTTCTTCTTGTCAATGTTATTGCGTCGTTACGCGACGTTATGCGATGCGACGTGTCCGTTAAAAACGTAATTTTTGACATTTTCTAGGTGGACGTTCATTCGGTGACCGGCGTTCTGAAGCTGTACCTTCGAGAGATGCCCGAGGCTCTTTTCACCGATGCTTTGTACCCGGCTTTTCTCGAAGCTTTTCAAACCGGCGAATTGACGAAGGGCATTGCTTTACGAAGGGTCTACGAAAGCCTGCCAGCCGTAAACAAAGCGGTGATCGACTTTCTACTGTCCCATCTGATGCGAGTGAACAAACACGAGGCGCAAAACAAAATGTCCTTGCACAATTTAGCAACGGTGTTTGGCCCGACGCTGCTGCGACCCGGCACGAATTCACGATCCGACGCGAAAAGCCGCGACCCGTTGGCTGCCGGTACCGTCGACGTAATGGCACAAGCAGGCATACTCTACTGTTTCTTGCAGATGCACATGCAACAGAACAATCAGTCACTCTAGTCGAGAGATTCTTGTTGACATGTCGTGGCGTCGGTTGCTCGGGGCTTGTCCAACATGCCGCGACTAACGCTCGATTTTGTAATATTCATAATTTTTTATTATATATATATATATATATATATATACATATTTTATTAGCCCTCCCGACAACCTATCGTTTGTACGTACAACGCATCAACGTATTATAGTAGACAGGCTTTCACGATACACAGACCGAAGGAATTCCTGTTGAATTGCTGTTACAGGAAGTGTTCTGTGTACGGTGCGAGTACCGCGTAGCAAAATGGACTTGTAGGCTGTCACGTATTGGTCCTTCAAGCTCCGTAATATATTTTATACTTGTATTCCTGCGAAATCCTGGCTGACGAGAAGCCCGTAACTGGTCCAACCGAGATAGCAACATTTTCAGGAACGCCCTCTCGAGATCGGTAATTATTGTTGTGGCTAAACTATTACATTATTTTACACGTAGCATTCGAAAGCTAAACGCAGCTTCGAGAACGAATCTTTGACGAAGAGATGAAAGATATTTTCGGATAGTACTCTTGGAAATTTTGCTATCCGAATTATTCGTACGCGAGCTGGACTAGATACTGGGATTCGCTGTAACGAGAATTACTCACGTATTTCTCACGTATGAAACATTCGCAGAAACAGACATTTTCAATGAGAAAAGAAGAAGAAGAAGAAGAATACGAAAAAATTCATTTCTCCCGATCAGAGAAACAAAGGGGAATCCGATTCGCAATCGTATCCACGCTTTAGAACATAAGTGTTTATTCCAATGGGGCGTGTTCCTAATAGAGAATCTAAATTTTTTTACGCAACAACAACGTGACATACCTCCTCCAGCTATGTTTATGAAAATGTCCACTTGTTCGAGCGGCGAATCACGTTCCTAAGTATTACTGTCGAACAACTTTGAGAGATCACGTTCCTTCGTATATGCAAATCGAAGCTTGATAGCGATGCGATATATTGTACTCTACATGTATACTGGTTATATTGATTTTTGGTGACTGTCGCGTGTCATGGTCCTGAGCTGTTCTATTCTTTATAGAAGTATTTTTAAACGAATATGCGCTCTTGAATTTTTCTAAAGGATATTGACGAGCAGCGAAAGATGTTTTTAACGTTTCAGCTGTAATTAGACTGGCGTCTGTCTTCTTTGTTCCAATACACGCTGCCTCGCGGCGATTATAATCTTATGACCGCTTTTCCGTGCACCGCTACCTACACGCGATGCAACCAACGTTCGTTCGTGATATTATCGAGTGTTCATCGAACAGGATTATCTCTGAGATTTCTTCACGATTCTACACAGAAACAAACCTGTACGCTGTTCGATACGATCGCATCCAAATCTCGTATGCTGATTTTCACGTCTAAATACAGCTTAATCAACAAAGCACCAAAGAGAGAAAAATTCTCTCGAAGACATCCGACATCGAGTATCACGACCGACCCTTTGAAGCATAGCAAGTTGCGTTTGCATTCTATCGTTTATCGTATATATCCCCATCTTACAATATGTATACAGTTGTATTTTTCTATCGTCGTATATCATCACCGATCCAATCGCACGTGTATCCAACGATCGTATCTCGAAAAATCGCTCTTTACGAAGTCGACGCTCCATGCTTCAGAGGGTTGAAGCGATGGAAAGCACATTTGGCAGTACAAATTTAATACTCTATGTAGAAACCCTCCCCCTCTGTTACATGCTAGGACATTTACGAACAACTTTGGAAACCAAGGCGACAAGGACGAATGAAATAAGAATCGAGTCTGATGACGAGTGTTCGATCAAATCGTACATGCATTATTATTATTATTATTATTATTATTATTATTAATCCTATCACTATTATTATTACCTACCATCATTAAACAAACGAAGGAAAAGAGAATACAACGGAAATCGCATTGAGATACTTTATCGGAAGTGACCATTGTGCTAGAGCGAAGGTAACTATCGTACGAGTGGTTTCAGCGTGTATGCGTGTATATGTGTAACCAACTGCCCACGTGTTTTATATCGTAAATATTGGATATTGTTAATTTTTATATCGCATTTTAAGCATAACATGCGCCCTTCTTTTGTACATTCAACGAAAACTTGTAAAGATAAAGTTTCCGCTATCACGATTCATTATTCTTTACCATGAATTATCGTCGCAGCAACTATTACCGTTTCGATCGTACGATTATCACGATTCGCAGTTACCGTTTAAAAGACCTGTTTGTGGTTACAGAACCCAGCCGATCATCGAGTTCACCTCCTATAGGTTTCTCGTTGTGAATCGAAGCAACGCGTACTGCCAAAAATTCCATACAAGCGCGACAACCACGCGTACAGTATTCCTCGAATACGTGAAAATGTAGCCGAAGGTTTACAAACTTTTACGTCGGAAGTGTTCGTTATCAATCCAAGATACGTGTTTCGTTCGTTTTATTCGTATAAATAAATTTTCGACCGAAGCACGTTATATTGTAATCGTAATTGTTATTTTACCGATAAAAGAAACTGCAATCTTTTAAAAAATAGTACCTTAACGAATACAGGCAATAAAGAACAGATGGATGAAAAACGTGTACAGTATATAGATCGTAGCTAGTTTATTTTATTTTGAATTTAATTCGCGTCGAAACTAATCTTCGATATCAATGAAATTTCTTCTTTTTTTTTTTTTTTATCGAAGTCGAATTAAACGAAAATGCCCGAAATACACGGGGTTCGTCTATCGTCTAGCATCTTCCTTTTCATCCGATTAACTTTTACCTTTCGTTTAAACGTAATTAGCAATTTCTTGCATCAATATCGAATCGGCGGTACAATCGCGAGCCGGTGGAGGTACAGGAAGTTTAACCGGTGTAGCTGCTATGTTGTCCCATAGTCCAGGAAGTCGCGACCCATCGGACCCGTTGCATTGCATTCCTGAAAATAAATATCGTGAAAAGAGCTGGTGAAAAGCAAAGGGTGGCGGGCGAAGAGAATACAACCTAACGGCGCCGCTTCGTAAAGATCGCGAAGAGCCTCTACACGAACTTTACTCCACCGAATACTTTTGTAGTTGGCCGATATTCCCTTGTCGTTGTCGGTGGGTTGACTTTCCCATTCCCTCATGTATCGGAAGTAGGTTCTCAGAGCGTCGTCGCTTATAGCACTTTTGCATACCTGAAAACGATCGCGTAGACTCTGTCCGAACATTGTACGCGCGGGCATCGCTTACCTCTAATCGAGCGTTAGGATAATAGTGAATATAATTCACGCACATTTCATCGGAAATTGCAAAGCCGCCGAGGGTAATGTTTTCTCTGTCGGTTGTTTTGTAGGTGCAAGTCGTTATCAAAGAGTCGCCCTGCAACAAGCTCGTGACAGAGATCCCGAGAGAGAGAGAGAGAGAGAGAGAGACGCGACTTATCGGAAACGATCGTGCGAAGGGATTTTTACGGGCAAGACGGTGACGGGTTTCGGCAAAAGTCGAATCTCTTGAAAGTGAGTGGAGTAGTGATTGTCGTAATTCAAAGGAGGCAGCTCTTCTCCGTCTCGGACGTGTCGAGTGACCACTTTGGTGCCTGTCAGGTGCGTGTGAAGTTGCGACGCGAACACGTGGATCCCGTGCTGCGGAAGACCGACTCCAGTACACTCCTGAATGCAGTGTCCCGACAAAGCGAAGGCTTCCTGCGATCGCAAAACGACGAGGAATTAAGACGATTAACCGCTTCGGGTGCGAAGAGTCTAAAAATTGATTTACTTGCTGCGGCGGTATGGCCATTTTATCCGTGTACTCCAGACCCAGCTCGATCACACCGGCATCGTACTTTCGCAAGCTCGACGTTAGAACGAATCGGATTCCCGACTCGTCGACCTTTCCCTCCTCGAGTTCGGGGTTGTTGTAATGGACCTCCAACATCGCGTAAGGATTAAAATCTTTTCCACCGATGGAGAGTCCGACTTCCTCGGGATAGACGAACGCGTCGGCCCCCATTGCCCAGGCTGCCAACACCTTCTTACAGATCTAACGAGAAAAATCACGGCAACGATGCGACGCGATAAATTTGAAATTTCCGAAATACTTCCTCCGTGCCGTACGATTACCATTACCATTATCATTATCATAATCATAATCATTATAATTAGCATTAGCATTAGCATTAGCATTAACCTAGCATTACTTACCCTACAGGATGCGGACACTCGAATATTTGAGTAGTCGAATCATAATACGTATACGTATACGTATACCATGCACGCGCGTTGCTTGCTATTCGCGAGAAAAGAAAGATAGCGACGGCAGACTGTAAAATATAAAATTAAAATATTGTATAAAATAGAAAATATGAAATAGAAACCGTCCGATCTATCGGTAGACGAGGAAGCGTCGCGACGCGTGGCAACGATAATCGTATCGTATCGTAAGATCAAGTATTTTGGATTTTGGATTTGTATTCCGAGCCAAGGAGAGTGCGAGAGATACGTGAGTTTTCTCCGGTCTGTCGGCTCCGTCGCAAGGACCGTCGTACAAGGGAACTTCGAGGTCGGCGGGTCCGGCGCAGTGAAAGATTTCCATGTGGTGCACCAGATGCTCGTTTCCCGCTCGTATCGTTGGGCCGAATTGAAGGACATGATGCCTGCGAATAGATAGAAAAGATGGAGGTGTCCATGTCCATGTCCATGTCCATCCGCGAACCGCGATTGTTCCGCGTATACGGGGCTTTTTCTTACTTTCGAGACAAGATTGCCGGCAATTTGTGTACGCGACACCAATAAGTGGTCTCCTTGTTCGGTATTTTGACTTGGTGAGCCAACAATTCCAACTGCCACGCGTTCGAGGGGAAAATTGGTTTCTTGTGCGTTACTCTGATCAATTCCGCCCGAGTCATGCCGGTAGCTTCCGCGTCCGAGATTCGCAAGCCTGCCAAAGACGACAGCGGGCCGAGACCTCTCAGCCACACCAAATGCGTGGTACCTCTCTGAAATCGATGATCGCCGCTTTACGAAAACGAAACCGATAGCGAAGCTGTACCGAGAATGGAAACGATTACCACCTCCATCACGTAGTCATTCTTGTCGCAAGTGTCAAACTTCCGGGAGAAGGTGAACTTGGTAACGTTCCCCCTTCTTCTCCAGGCAAAATTCTCACAGTCCTGCTGCGCGTCCAAAGTCAATTCGCCTCGTTCGTCGGCCCAGGCGTCCTATCGCAAACACGTGTTCACGTTGCAGATTCGAATCGAATCGTTGCAGAACGAACGAACAAACGCGTAGAATACCTGCAATCGAATTCGACGACGCCAATCGGTCCACAGCATGCAATAATCGGCGGGCTTCGAGTCTCCGTAATTTGAAAATCCAATGCCGAACCACGCGTTGTCCGCGCCTACGAAGTGGACTTCCGCGACGATCGACTCGCTCGTGAAATCAACTCTGTAAAACCGAAAGGAAGCGGGTCACTTTATCTGTAAGATCGAATAGCATCGAATAGCATCGAATAGCATCGAATAGCATCGAAAGATCGGTCTCGGTCGCTTGGAAATTCTACCTCCAATGGAAACTGGCTTCCGGTCCGAGAGGAGTGTCGTGATGAACGCTGTTCGCCGCCGATTCGAAATCGTTCGTTACGCTTTGCCGATCGGAGTGCCACGGCAAACACGAACCGGTGCTCAAAACCGCGAGAAAGACCAACTGGTACGCGATCGGGAACATTTTCGATCGAGCAAAAAAGTTAAAGGATACACCGGTCGACGTATACGAGTTCGTCGAACAAAGCGACGATGGAACAACGCAACAACATCGAAGCGAACTTCGAGCGAACGCGTTGTCTACGTTATCGTGGTGCTTTAACCGATATCTTTGCGGTGTTTCGCCCTTCCGTCGTTGATTTCGACTGAGAGAAAAGAACGGGCTCCTGCTGCTGCTTCTTCGAGAACAAGAATTTCGTACGAACACCGCTTTGCCGGCGATTCGTTGCGGCGCGCATGCGCACTGATCGTTGCCTCGTCCGCGCAATCGCAGAGTCGCGTTGAAAGTTTAATCGAGAATACGGAAAAGGTAAAAAGGTTATATTTTCGATTGAATTTACGAAATTTAACGAACGAGCAAGAACATTTCTATGGAACGACGCTTTCGAAATACAACGTACGAAAACTTTGACGCGCGCACCTTCGAACCGCATCGTTTCGAGATTACGAACGCGATAACCTAATTCGGACCAAGATCAGCAACGAAGATTAAACGAACGATACCACGATGACTTCGGTTGGCGGCACCTGATTCGATCGTTTCAATTCGATTCGGCCTTCCGTAATTTCGCTCCGAAGCGAATTATTAATTTCCAATAAACGAGAGCCGTAAGAGAGGACGAGAAGGACGAGAAGGACGAGAAGGACGAGAAGGACGAGAAGGACGAGAACGACGAGGACGACGACAACGATTCGAGGACTCGATCGATATCGATGAAATTTTTCAAAGCGATAGGTCGTTGGGAAAACTCGCGAACGATAGATCGTCTCGAAAACGATCGAAGCGAGACGGACGACGCGTTCTAGGATCGCGCGAACGCGTCGTTCGTTACCGGGTAAATTTCATTATCGCTACGCGTGTCTTAATCGGAATGTTTCGCGGTATATCGACACCGTCGGCGAAACGACCAGGCAACGCGGTCGCGTCGAACAAAAGAATGTCGAAGCATTCGAAAATTGTGCGGATCCGGACGATCGAATAGCAGGGGGCGCATATTGCATTCCGTTCGCGACGCGTGCCCCGACTCGCTTCGCCGTCCTAACCGCAATCAAGAAATTCCACGACTTTTATTGCGGGCAGAATTTTCGCGCCTCCGCGGGGCATAACGGCCACGGCCGAGAATAATTCCAACCACGCGACACCAATTTCGAAATTAATTCGAACCTCGACGTATCTTCTCTACATATATCCTCTTCTTTTTTCGCAGGTTCCCTTTCATCGCTTCGTCTTTTTCCTTCGAATCCAACGGCGAATTCTGCGAGCGCATCGAAAACGATCGAGCGAACGTATCGACTTGTTCTTCCGGTTAACGGATGCTTCGCAACGGATACGCTACGACGGAAGAAACATCTGGGCGCGGTGGAAATTGCGAATATTAATTTTGTCGAAGAGAGCAAGGTAAACGTTGGACTTTTGCGTCGAGTCTATTTTCAAGATGGCATCGTTTTCGAAGTCGTTCGAGATAACGTTCGAACGTTTAAAGTTGCGTAAGTCGTTCGCGCTACCGGCCGGTACTTTGGTCTATCTTTGTCGCGTTCGAGCATACGTTCGATTCGTTGTCGAACTCTATGCAAAAAACATAATAATAAGAATAAGAATAATACGGTTTATCACGAATTCTGTACGTTGCAGGTTTTCTCGGAAACGGACCAAACGTCGATTCGCTTCGTTCGCGTGTCTTTTCTTCGAGGAGGAGAAGAAGAATCGAGGATCGATGAATCGATGAATCGATGCGCCGATGGGTTTGATAGTTGGGGACCGATCGCGCGAAACACGGAGTCTTTGCCTGTAAACAGGTAAAAGGTTTTATCGGTGGTCTTGAATTTTCGATCGTTTCGCCAAGATAATACAGAGTAGTCGTATCGCGTTAAAAGAAATTCTTGGCAGAAACCCGTGTAAAAGTATCGCGCAGTTTGTCGCAGAAGGCGAAGGTTTAGGCAAATTTCTAGTTTCAACGAGTAAACGAAAATTTCTCGCAATCTCGTCGCTAATTACACGAACAACGATATGGCATAGCTATACCAATATGTACATTGTACGCGTATGTTTGTACTGGTCGCGTTGATATCGAAGCGTGCCCTACATCGGTTGCGCAACGCCGAGAAAGAATAATCGCGCATCGTAAAATATTTGCGCGCTCTCCGATCGGACGCGACGCCGTTAACGTTTTCGTTGCTAGCGAGTCAACGGATTCGCGCGATCAACGATCGCGACGATCGGCCCTCGTTCGAAAGAGATACGTCGAGATGTCGACGAGGAGAGAGGCCGGGATCGGTTCCGATTGGAAACTTTGATCGGCCCTCGTGAATCGGACACGACTGGCTCGAGGCGTCTCGGCGATTCTATCGCGCGATCGCGTCGCTACGCCGATAACAGACACGATCGGTGGCGCCGTCGCGTCATCGGCGCACAATGACTCACTAAAAAAAAAAATTGCTCTTATCTCGTCATCGCGATTCGCGAAACTGTCCGTCTAAGAATCTAGCGGTAATCTAGAAATATTCGAGAGATATATAATAGAGCCATATAATCGTTGCGACGTTCGTACGATATCGTACGATATCGTACAATACGATACGAAGCGGGGGGTGCGTCGCGCGATCGTTGAGCAAGCATACACCTTCGGAAACACGATCGATCGGCCGAATATTCTGTCGTGGAACCATAGCGTTCGAATGATTTTTCAAGGACGGCTCCAGGCAGCGAGAATCTATGTAACGACAAGTGCACGCGCAATATCAACGCGACGGCGTCGAGTCGATCTCGACACGCGAAAGAATATGTTTCTCCAAGCATAATGGTACACAAGGATTCGTGTTTCTGCGCGAACGTTCTCGTCTCCGGTCTGCGGCTAGATTTACAAATTATCAACGTTTTCTCCGTTGAGCAGAGCGCATCGACTCGTGGTCGTGCTCGCCGAGTCGTCGAGCGGCTAAAACTTTCAATTAGATCCAATTAGAACCGATTAAGATGGATCGATGCGACCACCGTCGCGCTCCCGAAGAACCGCGTAGCCAGAGATCGCTCGTTCCTAGCTACGTTCGACTATATTTCTTATCGGATCGCGCGTTACGATACGTTTCGTATATCGAGGGGCGAAACGAAGCGACCGCTGATCGTTTAATCGGGAGAGAAACGTTCGATCGCGAGAGGCGAGTAATGCCAACTTGTAAAACCGTCGACGGTACGGCGAACCAGTCTTTGCTGAAACTAGCCAGCGCCTTCGTCTTCGAACGTACGTTTCGACTCTGGTTACCGAACGAAAGTATCGGGGTTTCCCTTTCCAAAGTATTCGCGATCGTTTGCTCGGCCCTATCTGTAACTGCGATACCGGTTGACGAGCAGCGAGAGCGTATCGTGCGAGTAGAAGTGGGAAGGGAATCGCCGCGCAGCGATGCGGGGACGTGACTCCGTTTCTCCGCTTCTTCGCTTCACCGCTTCTCTGTTTCTCCGCTTCTCCGCTTCTCCGCTCGACGACGCTCGACGACGCTCGGTGCTCGGTGCTCGGCGTGGCAGTCGGTTCGCAGCGAACACCGAGTGCTCGCGCTTTTTCGATTCGGAGTCGAAGCGACTGGGCCACGTCCACGGTAAACCCGCGACTAAAACCACACAAAGGAATGTAATCTCCGTACGAATGACCGATCTTCTGCCCGTGTACGACGCGCTCCAATACAGACAGTTTTTTGGCCACGGTGAGTAACGACGAGCGGGGTCGTCTCTCGACGATCGACGAGAGATTCACCGCGGTCCGCTACGTCCGCAGAGACATGTGCACGCGCCGAATCGATGGTTCTCTGCTTCGACAGGAAATCGCGTTCAACGATCCGTTCTTATCGTCGATCTATTCTATTCCTTCGAATCTTCTCCGTTTCGTTAAATTTCGAATGGAAGCACGTGGACCTCGAAACCTGTTCCATGCCTCTTTGTTCGACATTCTTTCTCTCTCTCTCTCTCTCTCTCTCTCTCTCTCTCTCTCTCTCTCTCTTTACACTCGGTCGAGTTGGTTAAACGTTAGACTCTCTTTCGCAGGTATTCTCGAACAGAGACTCGGTTAAATTTAAGAAGAAACGTTTGGCTATGCGTTGCACGGGTCGCGCGATCGTATCTTGCCAAGTATTAATTTATTTATTTCCTAGATAGTTTCATCGTTTTCTACATTTGCTGAAAATTCATTTGTTCTTTTCTTTTTCGATACTCGATCGAGGATAAAAAGGTGGGAGAGAAACGCGATCGCGAATGCATTTCCGACACGAATATTTTAGGGTTTTCCACGTGCCTCCGTCGAAGCGTCGTCTTTTCTCTGCATCGCGATATTTAAACAGAATTAACGTATTTGTACGCATAACAGCTTGTTTTCGCAAACCAGCGTCGCTGCATCGTATTTACCCATCGATATACACTTTCGACTCTTTTCATGGTAGACGAATAAATTGCAACGTCTTTCCATCACAAGCGAGCGAACGATCGATCGCCAATTGCAATATTCCAATTATTAATATTCCTATTAATATATCAACGAACCGTAAGTGTTGCATTGCCGTCGCAGACGATCGGAAAGCAACGCGGAAATAAAATTCGGACGTGCAACCGTAAAGACTGTGGGTTCGATTTATCCCGGTACGATAACGACGCGCCGTCGTCCTAATTCGCGACCGCCGCGAGTAGGAGACACTGGTAGAGCGATTACATTTAAATTTAACCGTGTCGATACTTGTAATTGCTAATTAAACTGGTCGGCTTCGTACGAATGTAGATATCTATAGAAATACAGACGGTAACGCGCGAGATATCGCGCAATTTCTGCCGCTAGCGATACCCGCTCGATCGGTGAAGATTTTTTAAACGAATCATTTTTTCTGGCCGACGCGACGGAATAATTCGAATCGTGCTACAATCGCGCGTGTAATCGAGCTACAAAGTCAGGTATCGGGAAAGCGAAACGCTGTGCGCGCGTTTTACCGCACGTGTTCCAGAAATTTTCCGTCTACCCGACGCATCGTTGAAACGGAAGAGAGCGGGACAAACGATTCGGATCGTATTCTTTTCTCGGTTTCGTGCAACGAAACATTGCGAAACACGATTACCGGCTTTTCAAGAGCGCGGCGACGTCGAAACGATTCCGCGTGCGCGTCACGCGCGCCAGTATCGCTGTCCAACCAATTTTAAAGATATATTTATTACGTTCGAATCGCAAAGTCGGCGTCGACAACGTATATCTCGTTTATATCGGGAACGAACGCGATTCGACGGCGAGCACGAATCACGATGGAAAACGGTGAAATCCTCTGAATTCTATGTACATAATCTCGACCGACGATAACCGCGTTTCAAGAAACTTATCTTTTACGTCTATGCGATCGCTTCGATCCTGCGATGCGAGCAACCGCTTCCGTAAAGCGATTCGTCGATTCCGCGATAAGTGCGATGCGGTTTTAGGGATTACCATCGAAGGTGTCTCGTTCCTCGATGCTTCGAAGTCTGGAATAATATTTTTAGGTTGCCGTCGGACGCGTTACACCCGTTCTATTCTCGTTCCACCACGAGGACAAATTCAAATTTCCTTTCTTCCCTTTTCTTCTCCCTCCTCTCGCGCTCGAGGAGCGCGAAGGTACCGATTTGCGAACCCTTCGCGAATCCAGAGAAACGGAGAAACAGAGATTCGGAATACGCGGCGGAGGCGTTGGCGACGGCAACAATTTATTATTATTCGTTCGACTTTCGACCAAAAGTTTCTGTCCGCGTCGATCGTTTCTTCGTTCGTTCGAAACTTTCGAAGGCTATCCAAAAATTGTAATCGCAGCTGTATAGGCGGGCGGGGATCTGCCCGCAACTTTAAAACCGTGTTCAACAACAATTTTTTCA
This sequence comes from Agapostemon virescens, assembly GCA_028453745.1. Classification (NCBI taxonomy): domain Eukaryota; kingdom Metazoa; phylum Arthropoda; class Insecta; order Hymenoptera; family Halictidae; genus Agapostemon; species Agapostemon virescens. The sequence goes on from CM052085.1 coordinate 299,787, forward strand.
ATTAGCGCTTTACAAACGGCGCGCAGTCGCTCGATGTGTTATCGGCAAATAGACGATAATCGAACGAGCTAATAAACGCCAATGGAAAAGTTGCGACCTCGACCTCCGTTCGTCGTTGGTTTCGTTCGATTTCTGTTTCGAAAGACTTTGAAATTTGTCGTATAATTATCATCGCGTCGCGACGATAGGTTGTCGAATGCGAATGAAAACGGCTTTCCTCGATACGGCCGCCTGTACCTATCGAAAATAGACACGAGAGCAACGAGCGGTAAAAGGTGTCTGTCGTGTTATCGTGCATAGCGAAAAGTGGCAGAGTCGTCGGAAGTTTCGTTCATCGTTCTAGGCTTTTCTTGTACAGATTTTCCTGATGTCAACAACTAGTTTTCGCGTAAATGGCGTCGCGGCCACTATTTTATTCGATGATTCGCCGACGCGTGCAATCGTGGTTGCCAAATAGCCTCCGACCTTCGCCTTCGTTTCTGTCCGTCGACGATAGAAGACGATTTCACCGATTCGTCTCGTCCTCGACGAGCAAACCGATAAAACGAAGCGAATAGCCCGACGAAGCGTTACCGGTTGCGAGATGCGAGTCGAAAGGCATTGGAAACGGCGCTGCGCCGGCAAACGCACGTTACCCGGTGTCACAGCCGAGACGAGATCGAGCCCGATTTTTCATCGATCGAGCTCGTCCTTGATTGTCCTCGATGAACCGCGATGCATGCGTTGGAACGTCGTGTTCCATTCGATCGAAGCGAAATGAAACGAAACGAAACGAAACGAAACGATACGAAACGACCCACGGTAGAGCGTACGAGGTCGAACGCGACGACTGGAATCGACAGCTTCGTGCGACGAATTCGGAGCGGGAACGCGTATCGCTGAATCGACGCAACGATGAAACTGCTCGAATCAGCTTCCAAAGTTGTCGATCGAAGCGAAAGCGAAGGAGCATGGAAGAGTAACGCGAGAAACGATCGAACAACGAACTGTACCAGACAACTCGAGATCTTGCCGATGAACGTTCTTCTTTTGATTTTCGATCATTTCAGTGACCACGGGAGAAGAGCGTGCCGGCGTTTTTTGAAGCGCCTGCAGAGGTCGAAGACCAGGCTTCTGTAATCGATGGGTTGAGAACGCGAAATTCGTGCTTTCCAGCGTTTTTTCTCACGTTGTAACCAAGGTGTATTAGCTTACCGATGAGCCATGCTGAAGGTGGTAGGAGCCTCCTGGCTGCAAACGCGCATCTCCACGTACATTCTCGTCGCCGTTGCTCTCCTGGGAATTGGAGCGATAATCCTCGGCGAGTTTGGACGGTGAGCTACATATGTATATTCGTTTTACTTTGCACGCGTGCTCGTCGGGAAAGGAGCGACGATCGAGAAACAAACGTCGAGCGATAACGAGGAAAATCGCGACCGGTGGCATATCAGAAGTATAACTTGCCGAGTATCGGATAACGCGAAACACCGCGCGACGTCTGGCTTCTCGAATTCTCGCGTCTCGAGTTTTCTGTGTCGCGGATCGACGGTGCTCTCACCCCGTTCGAACGTTACCCCGTCTCGCTACCCTGTCCGCGTAAACGAGCAGACCGTATTTACGCGTTTACCGATTTCTCTCCTCGCGAGTACATTTTCGAAATGATCTTGAATTTCTACTTTCGAATCGAATTTCACATCGAAACGACGATGTTGTTGAAAGCTCTTTGTTTTCTGCCCTTCTCGACAGCGTTGAACAAGATGGTACTTATTCTGCTACCGTATCGTGGAATCGAAAAGGTGGATATCGCATCGACTTCTGGGGCCAAGGCAACGATTTAACCGCAGTGCCGCTGCACGCAGCCCGTGCTTACTACAAAACTGGTATTTTCGAGCATGGGTAAGCTGGATCGCGCGTACGGCGAACAACAGTACCCGTTCCTCTCGTACCTGTGGAACAGCAAAGTCGATACTACTACTACTACTACTACTACTATTACTACTACTACTACTACTACTACTACTACTACTACTACTACTACTACTGCAAAACAATGTTTTAGGTGGTCTTACATCGAAATCGAATCCTCTTCCAACTACCCGGACGCTGTCCAAGCCTACGCCGCTGGTCTCTTGGAGGGCAGCCTGACTTGGCAGTTGATACATCATCATTGGTACAATACCGTCAGAGTGGTATGCGAGGAAAAAGTTGCCGAGTGCCGGAAATTGACGCGATATCTTCGAGAAAATACTATCATGATTCGCCAACGCGCCGAACTATTGGAAACCACCGATCCTTTTTGGCATATGGTACGCGCGATTCTGCTTAACGTTGTTACCTCGTTGTTACCTCGTTGCTTCTACAGGTACGATTATTTTACATGCAATTGGATGGTTTGGAAGCTGGCTGGAAATTTGCTGTACGCAGAAGTCGCGTGTCCGTGTCACTGAAATCCGACGATTTCCTTTGGCTCGCACTTGCTTCCGACATACCCGGTTTTCAGCGGCTGTTCAACCTATCGGACATCCCTCTGAGCTCCATGATCTTTCTGAAATCATTACCGCGCGACGATTCGGAACCTTTGATCGCGGTTGGCCATAATACCGCTACCTCGTAAGTACATCGCGTACCTGCATTTCTCGCTCTCTCGATACATTGTATTCCTGAACTAACCGATAAACGTTTCGTACTTGCGTTCATGCGGCGAGGATAACGTCGACCAACGTGGGTACCAACAGCGATACGTGCAACAACCGTATTACGTAAACCTCCTGATCGATCTCTTGTTTGCAGTTACTCCGAAATGTTGAGACTCTTAAAGAAATACACGTTCGGATATCACGTGTTACCTGCCACGAAAACTGCCGGGCCAACGCCTGCCCGGTCGATAGTAATGTCATCTTATCCAGGAGCTTTGTCATCCCGAGACGAGTTTTATTTGATATACGGCGAAAACCGTAAATTGCTCGTAACTGGAACGTCTCTGTTGGCGACAAACCGCTCCGAATGGAGCTTCTTGTACCCAACCGATCATGTACGATTCGTTTGCCAATTACTTATTTTACATTATTTTATATGTTTACGATCGAATCGAATAACTCGAAAAACATTTAGTTTTGGACTCGATGTATTCGATTCGACGATTCGTCGATTCGTACAATACGTTACGGTATCTCCTCTGGTATCTACAGTTCGCGTCGCGTTTCAGGTGATGCTGTCGGCGAGATTGATGGCAGCAAACCGTTTGGCTACGAACGGACAATCCTGGTTTAAATGCATGTCTCATCAAAACGGAGGAGCCTCCGCGATTCAATGGATCGTGTACGAGCCACGTTCTTCGGCTATGTTGTTGGTAGAGCAGTTGCCAAGCTTGACCGTCGCTATGAATTACACGGAGGAGTTCAAGAAAGCCGGCTATCTATTTTACAGCGGTACATCGAATTTTCCGAATATCAACGATATCGTACAACCTGCCAGAAAGGATATAAACGACGACGACAACGACAATGACAACGACAATGACAACGACAATGACAACGACGACGACAACGACAACTGGAAGAACCGTTTGGTGCGTTTGCAAAACAACATCACCACGTACGAGCAATTTCGAAACACGATGCGTGGATGCAGCCAGGAAGATTGCGCTGCCAATATTCCAAATTCAAAAGTTGATCCACTACAAGAATTAGCGTACCGCGGCGATTTGGATATTGAACCGATACCGTACGGTATCGTAGATAACAAAATTTTAGCCGTCGACGGCGACAACTTCGAAACTTTGGAAACATTTTCAGGGCCAACCGTGATACGATCGAGACCACCTTTTAAATGGTCCGAAAAATTTCCCAACATTTCGCACATAGGACACCCGGATACTTTTGCTTTCGAAAGCGTTGCCCATAGATGGGTTTGGGCTTGATCGTCGGGCATATTTTTGTCATTTCACGAAACAGATACTTTTGTATTTTCAAATATTTCAATACGAACGAGAATTACTGCCCTCTTTCTTGTAAGTGGATCATAATCTCCTTTGGATGAAATTTTAAATAGCGCCATTATTATACGCATGCTCTTATGTTAGCCACCTTGGGTGATATTTCACGAAATAAAAGAAAAATTGAACGCGTAACGCGTCTTATTATTCCCTCTCGACGCGTCGCTACCAAAGTAACGACTTCTTTGTGCATATTCAGGGTGTCCCAAAAGTATCGTGACAACGGGAAACGAGGGTTTCTGAGGTCATTTGAAGCAACTTTTTTCCTTAGCGAAAATTCAATCTGCGGCTTTGTTAACAAGTTATGGTCGAAAAATGACTGGCCGATGAGAGCAAAGTGCTCGAACGAGAGCGTTCGACCGTCCGCCGGCCAGGCGCGCGAGCACAAGTCAGAGAACGCCAACTTTCCGAATTTTGTTACTACGCGACAATAATAATTTTAAGAAAAACGCTGTTGATTCTTATTTCAGAATGTCTAAAGAATAATCACTAATTTTTCAGATCCGAAATAATAAACAGTTTAGCCGTGTCAGCCGTTTTAATTTTCTGGTATGCATGACATCTCACTCGTACCACATGAAATTTTTCTACGACACGTACTGTGAAGATAAAGAATAAGTAAAACACGCCAAGTACAAGAGGATAAAGAATGCGAAATCGAAAAGCCTGGAGGAGGTGCGGAGCCGTTTGCGGAACTGTATCGAGAACGGGAACAAGATCCCAATATCGTTCGAGCAGTCTTACGCCCTGAAGAAAACTCCGTAGTTACCTTCTCCCACCCCGCATACAAGCTGCTCCCACCCCGGCCTCTCGCGTAGCAGGGTCGTTTCGACCGATCGAAAAGTCTTATGCCTGAGCAAAACCGTGAATTTACGCCGAAGAACAATGGCATAGCTACCTGCTGACGTAGGGCCTCTACGTCATCCCGGGACTTCTCGCCACGACGGGTTGTGGAGCTTTTTTACGACCCGTTGTCCCCACTTTGCGGGCCCGCGCGATTAAAAGAAGGGGATTGAATCGTTGTCGGTTCAACAGCGACCGGCTCGCCCGACGGTGGTGTTGTTATTGAAATTCTCATCGCTCCATGCGATATTTACTATAGTGTCTCGAGAATGAAATTAGAGAACGTCGCGCGCGTATCACAATTTCCAACACTTGTGATATACATAATGTGCACGCGCAGGTGTGCAAATTGGTTCGTTTGATTTCTCAACTAACATCATGGAAAATATAAGTTTTATTAAACACGATATAAACAACACGCGTACGATGCACACGAAATACTACTTTTCCAATTGTGATCATTTCATTCTCTTCTGTTTCAGTAAATGATTCCTCAAAGCAATTTGCTTTTCTTTAAACGAACGCTTTACTTTTCCTTTTATTTTATGCTTCAACATTTGAAAAGCTTTTATTTTCTTCTTTTCACGATTCGTTTTACTACAAAGCGGATTCTGCCGTCCATCTTTGTAACCGAATCTCTCTCTTCCCTCTTGTCCTTTCTGGAAAATAAGTAATTCAGTTGATATAATTAGTTTATTATTTATTTAATATGTATGTAATATCGCTCGATAATTTTCTGCCACTGCTGACGCGCTAAAAAAATAATCTTGTATTTGTTAGACTCACCTTTACAGACTCGATACGCGCTTGTTTATCGTGTTTTCGTTTCTTGTATATATTTTCGATATCTGCTAATTTAACAAAATCACTAGATTCGTCGTCCTTCGTGTGCGGACGTTTTACAGCACGTTTAGCGTACGTTACATGTTGTTTTGCCAATGCCGTATCTATCGCTTTAAAATCTTCGTCGGTTAATAAACGTTCGGAAGATATTAAAGTTGCCTTTTCCTTTTTCTCTTCCGTTACAATTTCTTTTGCTTCTTGTCTAGAGTTTTCTTTCATTTTTAATTTCTCTTTTAATTTTTTTCTTTCTGCTTTTTTCGCGTAACGTAACTTTCTTTTTCTTTTTCGATATTTTATAGCCTTGATGTTACTATCCGTCTTTTCAACTGTTTTCCCATCACTTTTACCATTGTTTGTATCGTTCTTATTCTCATTCTCGTCGTCGCCGTCGTTCTGGTCATCATCATCATCATTGACATCGTCATCATTGACATCGTCATCATCACAGTCATCGTCATCGTCATCGACATCGACGTCGTCATTGTCATGGCTATCATCATCATCATCATCATCATCATCATCATCCTCATCATCCTTTTCCTCGTCACTGTGATTCACATCGATCCAACCATCGTTGCTATCCTACGATAAAAATATTTCTGATCTAACTAACTAGGTCTAGCGAATGACAGTATGTTGTATACTTACATCGGTCTCGCTATCTATCGTAAAACTGTTCGGATCTTTATCTGTATTATCGTTGGATAAAACTTCAGCTCCAGGAACAAAATCGTAGGCAGGTACATGCCCGTATTTGGCAACTTGTAAAGCCATAGTTGCCTCTGTTGGTCGCCCCCTGTCCTTTTTATGCAATAACTCTGGCATTGTGGATCTGAATAAACCGATCAAAGAACGTGCAGCCATCATGACGCTTCGTTCTCTATGATGCTTATACCGTGCTAAATCTTGCAATAAATCTGCACTCATAACCAGAGGACAACGTATGCATATTTCTCGTATCGCGTTCAGCCTGTAGAGTATAGAATTTGTCAATAAAATTAGTTGCACGTTCGCTACAAGAATTGAAACGAAGTAGAGGTTACAGCGAGATCGGGAAATCGTATACACACCCGATAGCCATTACGTCGGCCGAATTTCGTTCGGTGACAAAATTGTTTGCTAAAGTTTTCAAAACAGGTTCCAATACATCGGGTGGCACGAGTTCGTGACAAGACTGGGCGACAAATTGTAAAAGTTTCGTTACCTCTAGGATGGTTAAAGATAACGGATCATTGCATTTCATTTAGACACAGAACTAATCGTTCGAGCCCATGTAAAGATCTTTGATCGAACAAAAGAGTGATTTACCTCTTTGATGCGGTTGCAGAAATCTTTGGAGGTATGGATAAAAATTTAACAGAAACAAATCGTGTAGACCGACGAGCCTCGAGATCACGTCTAAAGTCAACAATTTAATTTCAAACCTATCGTTGTTCTTTTCCAACTGCTTGAACAATGTTTCGGCAAAACCTTGAGGATCGTGAATTAAATGTAGTGCTGAAAAATTATATGCCGGTGCTTTCGATGCCTTCTTCTTAGATTTCTAAATTATTTCAAAAATTACTTCGCGCTTAGTATCTATTTTCGTACAAGTAATTCGTAACAAGTAGTATTAAAATCGTGACGCCAACTTACCGCCAACAACTGTTTCGCTTTCGTTAACTGTTTCTCGCGCTTCTTTGTCTTCTTGTTCACTTTATTTGCCATCACAATTTCTTTGATATTTGGCTCGCTATCGCTATCGCTGTCATTATTTGTACGTTCTTCTTCGTTGGATCCTAAAAAGAATTTTAAACAGGCAACCATAACTTTGGTCGTTTTAGCAGAACATCCTGTTGCCAGAACATTCACGGTTTTTGCGTCGTTCCAGATATTCTTTTTGTATAATTCTATCATAATATCGGCAGACATCTTCGCGGCTCTGACATTCGAGTCTTTTAACATTGAAAACATAAAATTTTGCAAAGTTGTGTTAATTCTCGCATTTTTTTGCTTAGCATTAACATTTTTGATATCAGCAATGATGTGTGTCTCAAGGAAATCCCTTAAATTTTTATCTTGGCATCTTAAAAGTTGAAAAAATAGCCTGAGAAGCACAGTCGGTTCCAAAAGCGATTTGTTACGAAGCTGAATTAGAGCTTTGCAAAACGTCTACAAACAAAAAGCCTCGGTTAAAACAATATTCATTGCGGAAACGTGTGTCTTAATGTACGAAGTAATATTTTGCTAAACACTCACTAATCGCATATCATTGTCAAGCACTGTATTATACGTTTGCAATACATCAATGATTTCTTGTGGAAATAATTCTAGATCTTTTGGATAACAATGGGCCACCTGCGGGAAAAAAAGACGTAATGAATTTATAAATTGTAATTCTTTATTCGCTAATGATCGACGATCGAATACAAAAAATGTGTAGCATGTTCAACTCATGAAATTGTACAAATAATTCTGTATTGTAAATCCAACGGTCTTGGCAATTACAAGAATAAAGTCGTACGACACGCAACACTTAAGTTTTAGTTCGTCCAAATTATAATTTCCGACAAAGCTTAATAAGCCGAGTTGGCACATCGATGGAATTTGTGCGAGCAAGCTGGCATTTATATCTACTTTCTCGTTAAGAATCGCACAAAAGATGGCAAGCATTCTAGACACTGGAAAATTATAAGGACCACAATGAGTATTTAATTTGCTCGCTTTTCTTTTAGCTACCATCTTTTTTCTTTTTCCCATCTTCTGCTTTATGAACAGATGTTTGTCTTCTTTAGCAGGATTATACGATGCAAGATACGACGCGATCAACATATATTTTGCATAATATGGTAACTCGAAGCTCAACGCCAATTTCGTTGTCGATTCGATTTCTTTGGATAACTGACTGTGTTTTGCAAAATCTTCGGACGAAACTCGGAGATAGATAACTTCTAAATTGGATTTGAAAACTGCAGAAATATTTCTCCATAACGTAGCAGTGTCGTCTTTCTTAGTTGCGTCTATCTCGATGGGTTCGATGTATTTAAAAAAATTGATCTTAGCCATATAACGAAGTTCGTTCAAGTCTCGACAAAATCGTAAGAACACAGAGAGGAATAAATTCAAATAATTTTTATAAAATGCATCCTCGTAACCATGCGGTTTATATGTAAGCAATATTTCAGCAAACTCGTGCCGCGTATATTGAGAAAAGTGAACTTTAATCGGTTCGTACATGCCGACCTTTATACGGAATTTTTCCCATACTATATCGCTTATTAATATTACGCAAACATTAACGTTCGACAGTTCTTTCAACCTTGTCAATGCAGGTAAGAGGCTAGAATCGATGTCTCTCAGTTTCTCGGCTTTGTCAAGGACTAGCACGATCGGTCGAGTATCTTTGATCGAAATGTCTCTAAGATTTATTAAAAAATCGACGAAATTGTCGCATCTGTGTTGCAGTCTGTTTGACGATAGATCGCTAAGTATATAATCGAATATATGCTTGCTGTTCGTATGTTCGATACAATTAATTATAGAAGTATTGTACTTTAGAAACGAAAGCATCATTTCTACTACCAAAGACTTTCCGGTTGCTACATGACCGCACACAAATATACTGTAAGGCATGGGTTCATTCTGATTGCCGATTAAACGGTATAATTGCTTCGTAATGTTACTTCGACATACAATTTTACCCTGAAGATATTCCAAGTACCTTTCCATGATTAATGTACTTGAAACTTCCTTTTTTTTTTTTTGCAAATTATCGACTGCTACAATATTATTACAAGAGAATTATTTGCCAAGACTGTTTCTATGTAAACGAATCACTGTACCTGCAAGGCAAACACTTCTGTGATGAAATCTTTGAAAATGTTCATTCTAAACGGTTCAAGCTAGACATTATGTACAACGATAGATGTTGGTCAAAATGATTAGTGAAAAATTCACCTGTGCCAAAAAGATGACTACTTCATCAAGACTCTTATTAAACTTGTTAGGTGCCAGGTGAAACACTTCCAAAGTAGACTTGTAGTATTGATGCTGCTGTAGAAACTAAAAAAATACAAACACATAATAAAAATGAACATTTCAAAAGACGATTACATTAACAATGACTTGGTCATGTATAAACTTACTTCCTCCTTGTAAGACTCTGGATCTCGTTTAACAAGATTTTGTAATTGGGGAAGATTCTCTGGTAATTGATTGTTATGTCTTACCATCTTTTTACCTTTATTAATAAATTAAGAAAATCTTATAGTTGAAAAATAATAAAATATGCGTACATATTTATACTTTAAATAACATGCAAACAAGTACAAACAAAATAACCTATAAAGAAGATCAAATGCTTAACAATCCTACTTTTACGATTATCGAACACTGTAATAACGTCTCGAAACGAACATGCTCTGTAACTGTATTAAAAATTGGTCTCCTTGTACTACAGATTATACAGAAAATTTACTGCATACATACATACCAGCAATGCACGTGGATAATACCAATTGTCCGTAGTAATTACGTTATTTCACAGACGAATTCAATGCACGTGATCAAAACCTGTATAAAATAGAAATTAAATAAATAATAATTTTAATTCGCAACTGTCACTTCAGAAAGCCATCAAAATGTATTGTAGGTATTTAAATAGAATGTACTGCAAACGTACCATTCATCCCTGTCATTCGTGTGCCGCAATCGATTGGAAATATCGAAACGATTTTACTATGCGCTCTGCTGTGTATCTACTATACGTATACAATGTGTGCCATAACTTATCATCTACAATCTAGAGAATAAAAAATGTTACAATTCCAATTTAGGATGTAGTTTTAATCAACCGATTAGATTGATCGATTAAATTATAAATTATCAATGCAATCGCAGCGTGAAATACTGTACCACAGTATTCTGTGATTACAGTAACAAATTATTAACCAATTAGAAGAAAGACAAATTTTCGGTACGTAGTGCTTCGTAGCGGTTCGCTGTGTCACCTGAATTTAGCGACGAAAGGAAACTAATATAAACTGCTGGTATTTTGCGCATACCAATTCAGTTTTTTTTATTACACGACACCTACCTAATGCATAGGTACTTATCTTCTTGTGTGCGTAAATATTTGTAGAAGAAAGTAGGTGTAATGTATAAAATAACAAGTGACAATTGAAATGGGATCTGACAACGAAATATGCGAAGACGAAGAAGAAATTCTGGTGTATGTGGAATTCGAAGGACTTGTAGATGGTAATGTTTTCAGCGAGGAGCAATTACAATTAGACATGATCGGTATAGACACGGAACATCCGATCATGAAAATTAATGGAAAGGTAATTTAATATAATGCCATGCATAAGACAAATCAAATTTCACCTAGAATGTTGTCAATAACTCTAATCATTGTAGTTTTATGAAGGTGCCTACGAAGATGTTATCGGTACATACATGTTTTTCACAAAGAACGACAGTTTCGTAGCAGATGATCCTGTCTTTGACGATATTCCAAGTTTACAATATTTTGCTAAAACTAGAAAGATTTTGAAGATGCAGAGAATTTTTATAAAGCCTAGAACAGAAGTACTCGGCGATTCGGATCATCATCAGTGCGTTCCAAACTCAAATACTCTCCGATTGGCTGGAGTACCTTGTCGATATCACGATGAGGGTATTTATTTCACATAATTTTTAATTAATAATAATTGTAAAATTTAAAAAAATTTTACTTAATAATTGTAGTAAAATTCACATGTTTCCATTTGTACCTGTTTAGCTCTTTCATTTTGGAAGTCCATGAGAACCGATAGATTAAATGCCCTTCATTCTTATTTGGAGAAACAAAGGATCAGGCAAGAGAAAAAGGATCTGGGTATAACACTAGAATCTGAATCCGATGAAGATAATCCTTTTGCCATCTATAATCATAAAGATGAATTTAATAGTGTAAATAAGGCTGAAGACACTTACGACCAGGGTGGGGAAACTTCTAGTCATTGCGGTGACGAGTTTCACTCTCTGCCAATGTTTCCCAATGAAATTATGAAAGAAACCCTAAACACAATTGAAAGTAGTTGCGATAGCAATATTCAAGAATTTGGAATATCAGGGATAGAACCACCACGAGCCTCGAATTTAGAGGATGATGGTTGTTGTCTAAGTGAATGTGAAACCAGTATGCCTAAGAAAAAGAACATAAGTAAGGTTCTTACAATACAAAAGATAAAAGATAAAGAAACACGAGCTTTGCCAAAAAGTAAAAGGTCCTTTAACCAAGTGAAAGAAAAATCAGACACAGACACTTTGAATACTTCAGAAGATGAAGGCGTTAGCGCTCAACCTAGAATGGTAAACGTTGAGAAATCTAACATACAAAGTGAACGAGTAGATTCAACTAATGATAAAGTTTCCAAACAATTGAAACGAGAAACAAAAATGAAAGAAATATCGGAACAATTGAAAGCATATGCGAAAGTACATGAATGCTAAAATGGATCGACAGAAAACGTGTGATTAAATGATTGCACAACGTATGTATCATTTGCATTCATCAGTACCTGTAATTCTGTAGAAATCTGTTTGTTAACGCCAATATTCTCTGCAACGATCTCACGCGAGTACGTTTTCGAATTAATTAAATACAATTAACACAGTGACACAGTTTAAACATTTATTTATTTCTTTGTTTGTACCCTTTGATCGAATATTTCTTTTACACTTAAGAACTAATACACTAATGTAATAAAATATATAATAATTCTTTTGTATATTCTCAACGGATTTGTTATATAAAAATATTGCATCAGATTACGCATGTATTAACAAAATTCTGTTCTTGAATGTTCTGTCGTTATAGTTTTATCGTTTTCCTTTTTATTTTAACGAAATTTTGATAGCAGTGATTTGAAAATCACAATATTTGAACGTTTTTAGTCATTAACGCGTATACCTTATATAAATTAGTTTCGAAATACTGAATTATTTTAAAAAATGTACAGTGGTTAGTTACGTGGTTGTTTGTTAAGTTACACGAAAGTAAGATCTTGTTGAGTAACATTAACGTTAATATGAAAATAAACAGCATACATAGTACACAGTTTAATAATGTGTAATTCATTGTCTGTAGATTTGTAAATATGGTTTCATTTTTTCACCAATTCAAATCACCGGGAAGCTCATCAGGATAATCTCCAGTTAAGCAAGCAGTACAGTGACCAATGTAACTGCTTTCTCGATTATCCATACCATATCTTACAGCTTTTACAAGTCCTTCTACTGAAAGGTATGTCAAACTATCAGCTCCAACGTGTTTCGCTAGTTTCATGTTATCTAATTTATTTGCAATTAATTCTTCCCTTGTTGGAATGTTGATTCCCATATAACAGGGATACTTTAATGGAGGTGAAGCTATTCTAATGTGAACCTACAAAAATATGAGCGAATGTCATTCTTTCTTCTAAAATCACAACTAGATAGAATAAAACAAATTCTTAAGAAACATACTTCTTTTGCTCCAGCATCTCGGAGCAATTTGATGATGGGTCCAATAGTATTTCCTCTAACGATCGAATCGTCGATAAGAATCAACTTTCTCCCTTTCACATTTTCCGACAGAGCTCCGAACTTCTTTGCCACGCCAAGTTGCCTGAGCCGTGTACTAGGCTGAATGAACGTTCTGCCAACGTATCTGTTTTTACATAATACTTCTGCGAACGGTATTTGAGACTACAAAAAAATTATTTTCTCAAAATGTACTTGTTACGCTACTTAGTCATCCGAAAAATAGATTCGGTGCATCTACCTGTCTGGCGTAGCCATGAGCAGCTGCAGTTCCTGATTCGGGCACAGAACTGACTATGTCTGCTTCTATAGGGCATTCTAAAGCAAGTTCTCGTCCACATTGCATCCGAACAGAGTAGACCATTTGTCCTGTACAATAAGAAAAAAAAAAAAGGACATTCGATAATCTGTATCTCAATATAAAATGGCATGATGCATACTACTTTTCAATTTTGATATTTTACCTTCGAAAATACTATCGCTACGCGCAAAGTAAACATACTCGAATATACAAAAGGCCTGGGGCTTCTTGTCCGGTCTGTCGACAATGTCTATAGTTTTGATACCTTCGCGTGTGAGCTCTACAATTTCTCCAGGAAATACTTCGCGCACATATCGTGCTCCAATACTTAAAAATCCACACGATTCGGAAGAAATAACCCAACCATCGGGTTCGTCGTCGTCGTCGTCCGATTCGTTTCCTGCTACATGGGAGCATTTGATCGAATTGTCTTTTTTTGACAAAGAACACGACATACTTCCATCTACGTTGACATACCCAAATTTCCAATTGGTACAATCTTTCCAATACACAATGGACGATTTCCATAAGGATCTCTGACGCCATATATCTTGTCCCTTTGCATAATTACTAAGGAATACGACAATGGCGCTAATTGCATGAGATGTTTGATGCGTGCTGGCCAATCCGGGCCATTAACTTCACCCTCCGGAGGGTTTAAACAAAGAGCTTGAGTGATTAATTCGGAATCCGAGTATGTCGACAAGCCAACTCCACGGCCCAACACCTAAGCCACAACGAATGTAGATTAGAAAATCTCAGCTATGAAGTTGAAAAAACATAAGCGTGCTTCAACTATTAACACGTTACGCATACCATCTTCCTCAATGATTCTGTGTTAACTAATTCACCGTTATGAGCGACGGCCAATGCTCCGTGTGCTGTGTGAACCACAAATGGTTGACAATTGACTTCTTCGCTTGCCGCGCTCGTACTATACCTAGTATGGCCAATGCCGAGATTTCCACGGAGTTTCTTCATATTTTCGTCGTTAAAAATATTGTTGATCATTCCCATACCCTTGTGAACATGAAAAGATTTGGAACAGACACCCTCGCTAGTGACAATTCCAGCGCTCTCTTGGCCTCTGTGTTGTAGAGCAACTAAACCTAGACAAATATTGTCTCTGTGAAAGAATCGGTGATTGCTTTTAAAAAAAAACAAAGAGAAATAGAAAGTGTACGGTTTAATTTACCTAAACAAATAACTTGACCGACATCAATTTGAGATGGCCAATCGCCAGCAGCAATGCATCCAAAGACACCACATTCGTGCGTAAGTCCAGACATTCTTTGACCTCTGGTTTCTCCTTTACTGTGCAGCTTTCTGCCTTTATTATTCCCTCTAGATGTTATTTCAGTCTGAGATTCTACTTGCGCGTTGTAAAACATTTTTACTGTAATCTAGAAAAATCATTAGTTTTTTTTTATTAATGTACAATTTCTATGAACAATCGTAATTTTACAACGAATGAATTGTACGGTTGCACTTTAGTTGTGTCTCTTTATATGTACAACATTACACAACAGTAACAGAAAACAAATATTATTTGTATATTACAGATCATGTATTAGACCCCCTCGAGATTTCTTCTCAATTATCAGTAATGCTCTTGTAAACTATTGACCCCTGTTGAGCTGATAGAACTTCTTTTTCAATGTTACTACTCTACTCTTTTTACGTGCTTGCTTAATCAATGTTTCGCAACTGATTTCGTCAGTGTATCGCATTCGCATTGGTATACGTACGAAATACTTGTAAGATTAACTTACAAGTCTAAATAATATTGCAAAAATATTGCAGCTCTTGTGCAAAACAGATTTTTCACATTACAAAACAAAGATGAAAAAGGGAACAATATTATGTCTTTGCCATGACAAACAAATTTATAATATTTATTTACACGGTAACAACAACAAAAAAATATTTTAAACCAATTTTTATTTTGAAATTGATACGCTTATCAGTTGTAGCTTCTGTTCTATCCGCTGTGCTATAACACGCTCGTAAATGCATAAGTTTAATGATACGTGTATACACTACGCATATATATGTACTTGCTTTGTCGTATGGCGTGTAACAGTTCTTAATTAAATCTAATTTTGTTAAATTACTTAAGGTTCCATCACTGAAAGAACTTTCATTTCCGATTATATCATAGACTGTACCTATTTGTTGAATGAAAATAAAGTTAAATGTATTCATCGTCGATTCAGATTTCTGTAGAAATTTGTTCTGTATTGTTGACAGAAGACAGTATAATTCATACGATTCGAATATTGTTTGAAAAACAATCTCATTTATGTGTAGAAGTTTAGAGCATGCGTTTACGTACCACGTGCGTCAAACGTTTGAGCGTCGTGATGTTCTGCTGTCAGCTTGAAAGAGATCCGCATGAAATATGACTCTCGACTGGCTTCTACAGCACGAATGAATGCGTAGACCAATGGAAACCTGCTTTTGATTGGGGGGGTTAGCTTATTTAGCTATTATCTTACTTTTAAAATTATCGATCCTTTGCTTATACTTATTCCAATTAACAAACTAACTGCAGTCGCGAAAGCTTAAGACGAAATTAACTGTAGTCTGTTATTCTAAAATTGAAAATCTGTACACGTGATCAAGCTTATTAGAACATTTATCATGTAATTTATGTTACGCCAACACCATTTTTTTCTATACGTGATCTAGTTCCATTGTGAATGTCGATCATAGTCGACTTTTTTTCGAAAACATGTTACGAATGAAGACAACATTATATAATGACAATGCTACGATATGTATAAATTGATTGCTACATTTCTTTCGAAATGTATAGATTTGTTAAATTTATTCATCATTTATATTTGACTCCGATCAAATAACAAGTACAACTTTCTATGGTATTTTCTGGATTTGAATGAATTTTTTATCTTTGGCGGATAAACAAGATAAAGCGAGGCCGTTGAATATTTTTCCCAATTCCTTGAATCTGAATGTATTTCCAAATCATGTTTATCTATTCGTTGCTGTTCTTATCCTATATTTACATTCATTTGCCACTTAACCCATATAAGAATAATTTATAAAATTACACCAATCAAACGAAGCAGAATTTTGAAAGTGGGGATCGCTAAAGACTCGATCAAGAATCAAGAATCAATTGTGCAAGAAGAGAGAAGCTGGAAGCATTTAGGAAGTAAACGAAGAAGAAGAAACATGGCCGGTAAGCTGTGAAACAATCGAAAATCGACGACATTATCACGATAACTTAGGCATTTCAATTACGCATTATCGTTATAATTTTTTTAAAATTTTTATCCACTACTTCGAAACATTTTTCCAAAAAACGACTATTGTTCTTTAGTACTATTGCTTGTTTTACGTCAAAAAAGTTGGTAGTTAGGTTTATTCGAACTAAAGTTCATTATAAATTTAACATGAATTAAAAACGTTCTACGAACACAAAAAATAAATAAATAAAAAACCACGCATGCATTCCTTTGCGTTTAACAGTTTCTTTTTTTTTTTTAAATAGCTTTTCATAAATTATACGACCCTAGCGAATGGCATTTTAACGTCTAATTCTTAATTAAATCGTTACAATAAGTTTTTCCAATTTACAGAATACGAACGTGGAAAATTGATTATCGAAGGAAAGACCAAACAGGTCTATGAACTACGAAATAATCCTGAATTATGTCTTGTACAAAGCAAAGATATTATCACTGCTGGAGATGGTGTGAAGTCTCATGAGTTGGAAGGCAAAGCTGCTATTAGTACAGCTACTGCAGCTAAAGTTTTCCAATTATTGAATGAAGCAGGAATAAAGACTGCTTTTGTTCAAGTTTTACACGATACAGCATTTATTGCCAACAAGTGTGCAATGGTGCCCATAGAATGGGTCACGAGAAGATTGGCTACTGGTAGCTTTCTGAAGAGACGTCCAGGTTAGCAAATACAGTGTAGCATGGTAATTGGGCTTTTCCTGTGTCAACTAAAAAATAGAAATTAAAGAGAAGTCCATAAATTGGAATAAGACAAGATTCTAATATTATCAGAAATCTGTAAATTAGAACGAAACAATTATTTTTCATGAGTGCAGCCAACAACGATGTATACAGTTGTTCGGTACTAAAAAGGTTAATAAACTGTTTGATGAAATTATAAATAAATGTTTGCATTTCATCTTGTTACAGGAGTTCCAGAAGGATATAGATTTAATCCGCCGTTACAAGAAACATTTTTTAAAGATGATGCTAATCATGATCCTCAATGGTCAGAGGAACAAGTTCTATCTGCAGGTTTTAAGTTGAATGGAATTACTATAGGAAAAGATGAGTTTGATATTATGCAACGAACAACTATTGTTGTGTTTGAAATTTTGGAGCGAGCATGGGCAACTAGGAACTGTGCTCTCATAGACATGAAAATAGAATTTGGTGTGACCAGCAAGGGTGAAATTATGGTCGCAGATATAATTGATAGTGACTCCTGGAGACTTTGGCCATCTGGTGATAAAAGACTGATGAAAGACAAACAGGTATTTGTTGGTATACTTATTTCAATTATTTCAGTATAATGTGTTATTACTTAACTAAATCTGTCGTTTCAGGTGTACAGAAACCTAGCAACAGTAACTCAAGAAGATTTGAATGTTGTTAAATTAAATTTTAAATGGGTGGTGGAACAATTGGACTACCTTATTCCCCTAAATAATAGTCATGTCGTTATTTTAATGGGTTCGCCCAGCGACAACGAACATTGCATGAAAATAGCAAATCATGCAAAGTCTTTTGGCTTAAAAGTTCATCTTCGCATGTGTAGCGCTCATAAAGGAACTCTAGAAACGCTAAATATCCTCTCAGAGTACGAAGGTAGTTCGGAAAAGGTATGTATTTTCTTTGAAAACAAATCAATTTACTTTGCCAGGCAATGTAACTTTCTAGGTTGTAACAGTTCTGAAAATTTGGTCGTACTACTCTGTAGGAGTATTTCATTAAAAGTACAAGCAACATTATCAGAATAGCGACACTGGGGTTGATTCTTTGCTTTTCATTTTCCATGAAATGTCTCCGACCTGTGTATCTCTTAAATGTGTATGTCATGACACCGTACTATCGCCAAAACACAGTGATAAAACAACTGATATAAACGAATGTATTGCTTGTTTTTAAGTTATCTCCGGTTGTCTTTCTCTCTCCTAGGTGGTGTTAATAGCTGTAGCTGGGAGAAGCAATGGATTGGGTCCAGTACTGTCTGGAAACACGACTTTGCCTGTTATTAATTGTCCACCTTTCACACCGGAAAACATTTCACAGGACATATGGTCGTCGATCAATGTACCCTCAGGTAATACATAATTGCGCATTCGATTAAAATTATAGTCTCCTGCGTTTGAACGCGTCGTATATCAATAATTATTTTTTATCTTTAGGAATTGGTTGTACCACAGTTGCTTATCCGGAAACTGCTGCGCTTGCAGCAGCTCAAATTCACGCGTTGCACGATCACGTCGTTTGGTCGCGACTGCGAGCGAAACAGCTAGCGATCTTCATCGCTCTAAAACAAGGCGACAAGAAATTAAGAAAGCTTGAACTCTAAGACTTCCGCGTTAGTCCTCGTGTTGAACGCGAAACAACTTTAATTATCTTTCAGCAACCTTTTTCGGATTCTTTTGCCAACAAACCTAACACCGTAACCGCGCTTGTTTCCTATCAACGCCTACATACATTCATACATATTTAATTTTTAATCGATTTAACATCTAAATGTTGATGCTAGCTCTTTTTATGTACACTGTATTACTCTGTCTCTTGGTGATTCTTTATTGGTTGCAAGTATATAATATTCACTTGTTCCCACTTAAACAAATATTCGAATAACATATGTAGAAGTGTGTACACATTTACGATAATTGCAATGACAGTTTTGTACCGTTATTATGTCATTCAAAGATAATTTTGTACAATTTTTTACATCGATAATACGATGAATATATTCTACGACGAAGATATTACTCGTTTAAAGTTTAATCTGGAACGAAACGAAAACTACAAAGTTACATCGATTATTTTATGTTGTTACGACATTAAACGAACGAATCCACAAGAATAATTGTTACCGTTGCAATTACTGATTCCGACTTGCCAAAGCTTCTATCACCGCGGTTTCCTTTGGACAATTTTCAGTTAAAACCACCGGTCCAGTTTCTGTTATTAAAACATCGTCTTCGATGCGTACGCCCAAACCATGGAACTGCGATGGTGCAAACTGATTCTTCGAGTTTACGTATACACCTGTAAATATCGATAAAATAAATGCCGAATGAATTACAGTAGCGTGTTCGGTTGAACTATACCTGGTTCTACAGTCACTATCATTCCTGGTTGAAGTTTTATGCTTCTAGAAATTTTCCCTGTATCATGCACATCCATTCCTAAATAATGACTTACATGATGAGGGCAATACATGTATGCAGCAGAAAGTAATTTATCATTGGTTAATTGTGACGGTATTAATCCGATTTCTTGCAATCTTCTGCCTAACAAAGAGCACATATCGTGAAATAATTGGTCCAAGGTAGGCATTTCTTTCAGTCTACAAATTAAAAAGTTCTGAATATCTAATATAATATCGTATAAAACTTTTTGTTCTGGTGTGAACTTGCCATTGATTGGCCATGTTCTAGTTACGTCAGACGTATAACCATGGTATTCGCATCCTGAAACGAAACGTTTAGAAAAATAAACTACAATTGATACAATGAAGAAGAGACGTTGTCGACGAACCTGCGTCCATTAAAACCATATCTCCGTCTTGAATGATTTGATTATTACTGATGTAATGAATAATGTTAGCATTTTTACCCGATGCTACAACCGGCGGGTACGCTAAAAATTCTGCCCCCTCCATACGACACTCGTAATCCACCATTGCAAACAACTGGTGTTCGCTCATTTTTGGTTTCGATGTTTCTATCGTTCTAGATATTGCAGTGGAAGCGATCTCGCAGCTTTTTTTCATTAAATCTATTTCTGACCGAGATTTAATTAATCTGATTCGATGAAATATGCTTGTAGGGGAAACAAATGTTTGATTATTGGTCTCCTTAATTAATTCTAATAACCTTTTGTGCAGATTCGGTTGCGCTGCGTTGCTCTTCTCGTACCAAATATTGCATTTCTTGTTTTCATTTAGAAACAAGACCAGAAATTGTTCGAACTCTGTGACAGGAAGTGCCAAATCGGTGCCAAATAATGTAGGGGCGTCTACGACTCTAGTTCTAGGCCCATCCCATAATTCAGAATAATCATCTGGCTGTCTTACAAACAGTACGGTCACAAAGTTTTCGTTCTTTGCTGTAATCACCAAAATACTGTCGGGTTCTTGACAACCAGAGAAATATAAAAAGTCTGTATTTTGACGAAACACATACGGGATTTTTTCAGACATGTGCACTTTAGAAGATGATGGAATAATCACGATATGAGAATTGTTTATGTTCGACGCAGAACCATGCATACAAATGCTTTCTATCAGCTTGATTCGTCTGTTTTTGAATTCGTTAAGCTGGATACCTGGTACAACTTCCCCTTTTTTAAGTAAGTGAGGATGGGTTGTCGCCGTCGGTTGTCCACATGTCCGACAAAGGGTTGCCGACAATTCCTCCGATTGACATTGACTCGTATTGTTTGAGAACGTATCTATCGAATGTCGAATATGTCTTCGTTGTCCTACAATTAAGAATCATTTTTTAATAGCGTGCAAATCTTAGCGATTGACACGAACAATTTTCTAAAACTCAAAATCAACATAACCTATTTGACGGTCCTTTATTTTTATTTTCATGTTTACTACTCACCATATTTTCGAATGTGCCGTACAATAGCATATCGTGCACTGCTAAACATTTTGATGTATCGTGAATTAATATTATCTCGATTTTTCGGCAAACGAAATATTTCGGTTCAATCAATTTTCAACAAGAGTGTCATTACCTTCGAGATTGGAAACATCGTATCTCGCAAAGTACCTACTCGACTATACTCGTGCTCGTAGTTCGCAGTCAATTCGCGCGATGCTTCTGTGAACAATGTATTCCGTACACATAAGCATTGGGAACGTAAAGTTTGATAATAACCGCGCGATACACTATGTATACGAATATCCAGTGATGTATTACCTGCGCCGTTTGATATCCTCCGCCGATTATCGCAACTTCGTTACCGTTCGTGATTGTCGCTCGAGTTTTTTTAACGATCAATAGGGAGGCGAGAAGCGAATAACATATTTTCTGTAAAAAATTCAGCCGAAGGATGTGATTCGATAGAAGGAGCAACACCGAGGAATACGTTTTATTTTTGACGCTTGGCTATGACAGCTTTAACTGATTGTAAATCAACGATCGTTCTCACAGCTTGTCAAACGTAGACTGTCATTATGGTATCGTTTAAAGGCAATGAGCGATTCGAATGGATTCCGGACGATTTACAACAAGACGAAACGAATGTATCGTGAACACGGAAATTTATCCAACCGAGGCTATTACGGATTCATTAAACTCGTTAAACTCCATTTTAAATTGATTCAAAGTTGTTTATGCAACAGTACGACAGGGCAGCTAAGTTTACAATGCTAATTTGCAATCGATGCACGTGAAATAAATCGCTATGTATCAACGAGAGTGCATTTTACCGGACGCTAAAGTACAACACTATTAGATTGCAGAAAGTATGAATTCGTGATCAGGCAATACTCTGCTAGTAAATTGATTTTATAAAATTGAATCGACCAACCGTCGAGCGAAACGATCAACATGAGTGTTCCGCTGGATATCGTAGTTAGGCCAGAAGTTCGTTTGGACGCAAAATGGATCAAAACTGATCTGAAGCGTTTACTGTATCGGGATGGTTTGGCCAAATTATGGAACGAGATGATACGAGACGGAGAGATCGTAGGTTCTTTCAGCGACGGCTTAATCAATTCGGCAGGCATAACGGCTAGAAAAGGTACGATGGTTCTATTCGATTGCCATAGTTTCCTTCCTATATGTTGGTATAGATTCACAAATTTTTTATGCTCTTCTAGGTGAAACTGGTCATTATTATTGCAACATGAGAGTGTTGTCGTGTTTGTGCTGCGACGGTATTTGTGGTCCACAGCACGGCTGTAATTGCGGACCATGTCAAAAGCTGGACGAAGAGGAAGCGATAAGAGCGAACGCCCTCGCCGAGAAAACTACTCTGGCACGACGCACTATGGACTCTTGGCTCTGGGGTCCTCAACCATGTAAACAATTGTTGTAGAATATTCTTTCGCCGTTGTACGTACTCGAATCGTTTGAATAGCTGAAGAAATTTTCAGCATTATCCGACCTAACCGAATGCATCGATTTACTGATCAAAGAACAAAGGAAATTGTGTCACGAAGTAGCTAACAGTACATTATCCTCGACAAGACTGAAACAACGATTGGTGGTAGCACGACGATACTTGATGGCTCTCGTTCGTCACAAACCGCAGGAAACCAAAGACATTCCACTGGCGCCTAAACCAGCCGCTAAACTACAAAAAATGTATTCCTATTAGTTTTGTACTTCTCAAACTTTGTGCTCGTTCGAACGAATTGTTCAGAAATTTAATTAGATCGTAGCGTTTAGACGCGGAAAAAGGATTCGATTCTGTAGAGTCGTAGAGCACGTCTACGGTTTAATCGGATGAACCGACATTTCATCGAACACATGTAATAATTTTAGGATAAGACCAAACGAGAAGGCGACGGTAGGCTTGGCACGAGTAGGCTCTCGCGCTGCTCTAAATTTTTCGTTCGCGTATCTACGTCGGGCTTGGATATCCGGCGAGGACATAGAATTTTGCAGCGAGCTATTGTCGGAATCGCTGGAAGCTTTGCAATCGTTACCGGAAGCAACGTTGTTCGACGAGACGAACGTGTCTCAAGTCTGGCTGGAAGTGGTGGAACGATCGGCGAAATTTCTACGACAAGTTGTCACGGGGTACGCGATCGTCTCAGAGTTTGCTACTCGATATTATTCGGCAACGTCGAGCCGCCCGGGGCGAGCTAATGATATAAGGTAAAATTTCGTTTGATTTCCAGGGACATAATCAGTGGAAGATCATGGTGCCCCATACCGTTGACCGATCAGCACACAGCTCTGTGCCTGTTGCTGGAATTGGTCACGCAACGAGCTACTCTGTCCAGCTTGTTGGATTCCGTTTGCCTGTTGCTTCAATTGAGCGGGAAAAATAAACATCAAGATAATCGAGTGATACCATCGGGAAGCACGGCGCCGTTGGTACCGTTGTTAAGGCGATTGAACGCGATTCCGGCCACGAAATCGCGACGTCCGGACGAGAACGCGGCGCCAGGACCATGCGAGGTTCTGCTCAAGTACTTGAGACTGCCCGACGACGAAAGCACGCCCGTTGACCTACGAAAAGCGGCGGTGATCGTAATGTGCAATCTGAGCAGACTGGCCGCTCCTCTGCTGCCTCCGTTGGTGACCGACAGATTCCCGAAGAGTCAAAATCAAACGTTCCAAGAAGTTTTAGCTTGGGGCACCGTGAAATTTGGGAACGGTGCGTCTCCGTTTTACTGCGACGCGATCGCGGAGCTCGGTGTCAAGCAACTCTGTTGCACCGAAAGAGCTCTGATGATTCTTTCGATCAGCGGGAACGTTTACATGATGTACTACGGGTCCGAGACTCAGTATCCGCAAAGGGTGCACGGTTTCTCGGACAAACCGGTGACGATGATCGCTTCTCACTCGGACGGCAAGCATTACTTGGCTCTGACGCAAGAGAACTTGGTGTATTCGTGGGGGAACGGAGACGGCGGCCGATTGGGTCACGGAGACAGGACATGGTACGACGAGCCGAAATTGATCGAGGCGTTGGTCGACAAGAACATTGCGTTCGTCGCGTGCGGGAGCACCTACTCGGCAGCGCTCAGCTCGAACGGCGAACTTTACACCTGGGGTCGCGGCAATTACGGAAGATTGGGCCACGGGAACTCGGACGACGTGACGGTGCCGACGTTGGTCACCGGTATGAACGGTCACATGGTTGTACACGTGGCGTGCGGCAGCGGCGACTCTCAAACGATGTGCGTCACCGCATCCGGCATAGTGTTCTCTTGGGGCGACGGTGATTACGGCAAGCTCGGCAGAGGCAGTTGCGATGGTTCGAAAACGCCGAAGATAGTCGACAAGTTGTTGGATATAAACGCGACGAAAGTGTATTGCGGCGGTCAATTCTCGGCGGCTCTGACAGCGTACGGGGAGGTGTATACCTGGGGCAAGGGCGAAGCTTATCGTTTGGGTCATGGCAACGTGGAGCACGTCGGTTATCCGAAAATGATCGAGGCGCTCAAGGCGAAGCAGGTGAAAGATTTGTGCGTGGGCAGCTTGCACGTGCTCGCCTTGATGGAAGATCAGTTGGTCTACGGTTGGGGCAGAAACGATTACGGTCAGATCGATCCGGCGTTGGAGAGCGTGGTAGCCGAGCCGACGATCTGCCCGACCCTCTCCGGGAAGAACGTGATCGGGCTGGCCTGCGGACCAAGCCAGAGTTTCGCGTGGTGCACGTCGGCGTGGTCGGTCGTCACCAGGGTGCCGTTCGTTGTCGACTTGTCCGACGATACGTTTCGACTGCTGGACGCGCTGTTGAGCAAGGCTTGCGAGGGATTACCGGGCACGCGACCACCCACTCAAGACCGCGAGTGTCTGGCCGTGGCGGCGTTGAATTTACTGAGACTGCAACTGCACACCATGATAACGCACAACATCGAGGCGAAACCTCTGGGACTTCTTCTCGGTTCTTTGAAGCAACGTTGCGTATCGCTGGCCAGTGGCACCGGAATCTTAGCGACCATCCAAGAGGCAGCCCAAGCGGTCTTGCAAACCGGTTGGAGCATTCTCTTGCCGACAGCGAACGAACGAGCGAAAACGCTGTCCAATTTTCTATCCAAGTCGAACGGAATCGACGAACCGATGGTGACCTGCGACAATAACATTATCAGCAGTATCAACAACAACCACAACAACAGCAACAAAGCCAACAACAACAACAACAACAACGCTAACAACATCATCATTAACAACAACATTGATATCGACACGAACATCAACAATATTAGCAACAGTAACGGTAACGTTAACGTCATCATTAACAACAACGGCCAACGTTTCATGGTGGACTTGCTGGTATCCAGTTTAATGGCAGACGGCGACCTAGATTTGGCACTGAAAGTGGCGATCAAAGCGGAAACGAGCGAGCTGATCGACGACAAGGAATTCTTCGCGGCAAATGGGACAGCGATGACACCGACAACGTTGACGACGACGATAACGACGACGATGTCGACGGCAACGGCGACGATGCCGACGACGACGGCAACGACGACGACGATGACGGCGACGGCGGCGACGGCAACGGCGACGGCGACGGCGACGGCGATGGCGATGGCGACAACGACGACGATGACAACGACAACGACGACGACGACGACGACGATGACGGCGGCGGCGGCGGCGGCGGCGACGACGACAACGTCGACGACGTTGACAACAACGACGACGACGTCGGCTAGTAAATCCAGTGACGCGGTCAAGCAAGCGAAAGAATTCAGCTCGGAAAAGAACAACAATACAAGCATCTCGCTGTTGCAGCTGGTGAATCAGCTGATCAAGAACGGTACGTTCACCACGAGATCGAAATTACGGTTAGGTTGGTTGCCCTCGTTGGATCAGTCGATCCGCGGAAACGAAGAGTCGTTGACCCGACAGAGAGACGACACCTCTCCCAGTCTGAACCTGCTGCTGAAATTTCAACGGTTGGTAGTGGCGCGACTGTACGATTGCATTCATCAGCCGAGAACGGAGAACTCGCGCGACCAAGAGATGCTCGGAACGGAGTCGCTTCTGAGCAAATACATTTCGTTGATTTCCAGTCACGTGACCGAGATCGCGTCACTGGCAGCCGAACTGGCGAACGCGAGTCTCAAACAATTCGTGTTCGTCTGCACGGTATTGAGGGACGATATCGTACACGTTTTGCTACCGGAGTTGATCACTTTCTTGATCCTACTGCAAGTCGATTATCCGATGCTGCTGCTTCGAATGAACTGGATGGAACAAATCGGACCGATGTTAGAGGCGCTCGACAGGTTCAACAAACTGGTACCCGGAATCGGGAGGAACGAGGCGGACGAACTGTCGTGGCCGGGCATCATAGCCCCGCAACACGGCAACAAGACTTCGCTTTCGGACGAGCCGTCCGTGATTCGTTGGGCCGATCTAGAAAACCATAATCGAGACGGTGGTCTTTGGGTGGTGGCCAACAACAACGTGTACGACGTTCAAGACGTGGCGTGTTTCGAGGGGACGACCGCGGATACCTTGGAAGACGGTAGTCGCGAGAAAATAACGTTTGGACGGGGCGGCGGTGGTCACACCGGTGTTTCCAGCACAGCTCGCGGACAGCAGCAGCAGCAGCAGCAGCAGCAGCAGCAGCAGCAACAGCAGCAGCAACAGCAGCAGCAGCAGCAGCAGCACCAACAACTGCCGTTGTCTTCGGTGGTTTCGATGGCCGCGTTGCCGCCACGATCAATGATGGAATCGTACTTTGTCGGACATTATTGCCACTCCGATCAAGAGACCACCGAGATGACGATTCACGCGACGGACGCATGCTCCTCTTTGCTCGACGCCGAGCGAGCCCTCGGGTTCCTTTTGGGACTGCACGCGCACCGAATGCGACAGAGCCTGCCGCTGCAGCCGGCGGAAGAGGAAGCCGGTGTTTGGCTGGCTGCCAATTTCTTTCGGGGTGGTCTGCAGGTTCTACAGCCACCGAATCCATACGAAGAGGAGAAACGCGAAGCGAGGAGCAACACTTCCACGGCAGCGAACTCGCCGACCACCGAGCCGCAGCTACCAAAGCCGCACCAAAGCCGCCAAGGACAGCAGAAAAACGAGCCGCAAAACGAGATGGAGAAGGACGACCGTGTGGCGGCGTTCGTGCAAGGGTTGGCCGAGACCCATAGAACCGAACCGCAGGTTCACGCGTTCCTGACGATCGTCGACAAATACTCGAAAGCGAACAATCTCTTGGCGCACACCGAGTTCTTCGGTGATCACCCGGTCGAGGAAGTCGGCCGTTTGTTGATGGCGGTGATCGTGAAGCACCTGGGACTAGGCTACCAGGCGATCGAAGCGATCGATCATGAGACCACGGGGAACGGAACGAACGGGAAACTGGCGAAACCGTTGGCCGACATGGTTCGAGCGATTCATCAGACCAAATGGAATTTTATTAGGATCAGACAGCAACAGAACAGAAGCTACAAAGAGGTGTGCGCGCCGGCGCAGGAAAAGTGCAGATTTCTGCTTCACGAGATTCGCTCGGCGACCAGCTACGAGATCAAAGGGTTGCGCGACGCGAAGCTGTTGCACACGGTTCCGAGGTTCAAGAGGGCCGTTCGAACGGTGATAAGGGATATCGTTCGCGGGAACAGAGGATCGCCGAGCAAGCCGGAAGACATCGTGAACGTTTCGATACAGAACGGAAAGATCCGGAAAAGGTCGGAGGAGGACGCGACGACGGCGCAGACGATAAAAGAGGCCGCTTCCGCTTCGGTTTCGGTTTCCGTTTCCGTATCCGCGTCGGTGTCCGGAAAACCGTCACCGTCTTCGCCCTCCAAGCTGCTGGAGAACACCTCGGCAAACGACGCGCGCAAACGAATCGGCAAGATCGCCGAGCGAGCCAAACAGAGACCTTTGAACATCGACGCGAGCGAACTGATGGCGAACATCATCAATTTCGTGGTGACCGAAGACGGCGCGGACGTAGAGACTTTGCGCCGAGCAATGTACTGTCAGACGCAGCGGGCAAAATTGCGAGAACAGGGAATTTTGATGATGCGCCGGTTGCTCGGCAAGGACGATCTGATCACGTCGGTCAAGTACTCGTTGTTGAACGGCTGGCTCGGATTGACCCACGAGAACACGACCCACGTCGGCGAGAACGCGATCACGCATTGCCTCGACAACATTCGATCGATAACGCCCTATCAAAAGTCGCGAATCATTCTGTCCGAAGCGGAGGTGACGTCCTGGGCGGTGAAAGCGTTACGAGCGTACGTCGTTCAAGCGGAAGTACCGAGCAAACCAAAGATCAGCGACAAGAGTAGCTTGAACCAGGGAACTTACACTTGGTTGCGGAAGCTTCCGAGGGCGAGGTTCTTGCTGACGATACTGGGTATGCTGACCAATTATCAGCACGCCAACGAGATCGGTCTGTTGATCAACTCGGGAATGCTGTCGAGCGTTTTGACGTTGCTCAGGCAGATCGGGTCGGCTGCTGCTACAGCGACAGCGACAACAGCGATAGCGGCAGCAACAGGGACCGTGACATCGAACGGGAACGCGAACGCGAACGCGAACGCGAACCCTAATGCTAATACGGCCGGAAACGCGAGCAGAAACACGAGCACCGCCGTCGCGACAGGAGCGGCAGCAGGAACGGCGACGGCGACGACGGTGGCCGCGACGGCGGCGGCGTCGGCGTCGACTTCGACGTTGCCGGAACCGGACGAGTTCAAGTCCAAGGACATTACGACCGCCATTTACGAAGACGCGTTGGAGAAGAGCAAACCGCCGAGCGTGCAACTGACCGGGAAAGAACTCGCGGCTCTGATGAAAGTCGGAACACGAGTGGTCCGTGGGTTGGATTGGAAATGGGGCGATCAGGACGGTCCTCCGCCCGGCGAAGGTCACGTCATCTACGAGCCCGGCGTGGACGGTTGGGTACGAGTCCAGTGGAACAACGGCAACGCCAATTCCTATCGCATGGGCAAGGAGGGCAAGTACGACTTGAAGCTGGCCGAGCCGACGACGCCACCGGCTACCGACAGCGACCTGGACACGCCGCTCGATACGTCGAAGCCGAGTTCGAACCTGTGCCAGACGACGAGCGATCCGGCACTCGACATTCGGCCGACCACTTGCCTCAAATCCGCGTCTCTCGCGTTGCTTCGCGTTCTGTTGCTCTGCTGTGGCATAGTGGCCGACAAGGTGGCACCGTCCGCCATCAGGACGCTCGCCTCCGTGTTGCGCGGCGTAACGTCGAACGCGCACAAAGGATCGGCGACCGCGGGCTCGGTCGGCCAGTCCTCTAGATTTCCCCAGGAATCCGCGGAGACCTGGGCTACGTTGAGCATGCTCAGGGCAATCGCCAATTCCACCGAACTCTGCAAGTCGTTGAGCACCAAACCGTGGATCGATTTTCTGCTGAACGTGATCGCCGAGGAGCGAAATTCGAATCTGGAGAAAGAAATAATGGCGGTGCGGTTGCTGAGCACCGTTTTGCCTTGTTGGCCCGTCGGCAATCCGAACGCCGTGCCGTTCCTCGAGAGAACGTTCCGCGCGATGGGTCGTATCGCGCTCTCCTGCGATCTCGGCTCCTCGTCCGAGTCGTACGCCAACAAGTGTCGCGTGTCGTTCACGGCCTCCCACAGTTCCACCATCGTCGAAGAGTTGGTCTCTCTGATCAGGTATCTGCACTCGGTTCCGAATTGGAACGGCACCCTGAACGCGTTCCTCGCGTCGAAATTGTCTCTGGCGTCGGACTTGCTCAGCGACGGACCCCTCTTCCATATACAAGCGAACGAGAACGGGGGAGAGAACAGCCTGGCCATTCAGCAGACGGTCATGGCGACGCTCATGGTTATCGGAGGACTGGACGAGAGGCCACGAATCGGAGATTCGATCGACGTGGACGGACAGATTGGCACGATCTATAGGTTCACCAAACACGCGAAGGTTCTCGCCAAGATGC
The DNA here is from genome assembly GCA_028453745.1 of Agapostemon virescens. NCBI lineage: Eukaryota > Metazoa > Arthropoda > Insecta > Hymenoptera > Halictidae > Agapostemon > Agapostemon virescens. Next base: position 330,124 of record CM052085.1, read on the forward strand.
ACAACAAGGACGCGTGCACCAAGCTGCCGTTCTTCTCCGTGAAACGCGTCGGCGAAAAGTTCCGCCTGGACCGTATGCCGTTGCCGGATTCGTTTTTGCCGACTTGGGCAAACTTGTTGCTGGGTCATCGGGGACTGGACAAGCGACCGAACGGCGGGATGCCGGTGATCGCCGGCGCCGTCAATCCGTCCGTTTTGCGCACTCAACAGCAGCAGCTCGTTGCGTTGAACGCGGGGAAAACGCTTCTCGACCACCAAACCAAATTGAGGAAAATTCTGAGGCAGCCGATCAACAAGAAGAACGAGTGCAACGCGCACGACGACGACGCGATCGTCGGTGTCGGTGTCGGTGTCGGTGTCGGTGTCGGCGACGGCAGAAACTCTGCGAGAGACGTCGTCCGCGGCAAAGGCGTCCGGACCATCGTTGGAACCAGGCGCAGAAGACGCGTCCGTGCGCGTACGCTCGGTTCTCGTCCTCGAACGAACGCGTCGCGCGTCGGTCTTCGAGTTGGCGATACCGGTGACGCCAGAGACGTCGTTACCGTTGCCGAAAACCACCGCGGCGACGACGAGGACGACGACGACGATCATCGCCGCTATCGCCGTCACCACCGTCATAGCCACCACCGTCATCGTCATCGTCAAAGGAAGCTCGTCAACGATCTCGACAACGAGAACGAACGGACGGTGGTCCTTGTCGTCTCCGCCGACGACGAAGAGGAGAGGAAGACGAGGAGGAGCAGGAGAAGGAGGAGGCTCGACGTCAACAACGATTACGACGAAGGAAACGACGACGACGACGACGACGACGACGAAGAAGACGACGATAACGACGACAACGACGACGACGATGGCGAAAACGAGGAGGATGACGACGACAACGACAACGACGACGACGACGACGACGACGACAACGACAACGACGACGACGACGACGACGAAGACGACGACGACGACGACGACAATAACAACAAGGACGAGTTAAACGTTCAACCCGAAATCAGGATCGATCGTTCCAATACCGGCGTCGCCGCACGACCGACACCGCTGCCGTGCGACAAGATCGACGTCGATATCGACAACGACAACGACAACGACAAGAATCGATCGAACGTCGTGCACGAGATCGAAACCGATGGCTCCAAGATCGAAGACGACGCGCGACGAGTACCAGCGGCGCACGGCAAAGTCGACGTCGACGCGAATGTCAAGAACGACAAGGTCGATCGAATCGACAACGACCGCAACGACCGCAACGACCGCAACGAGAGCTACGATCGCGCGGACGACGTCGATGGATGTCGCGACAGACGCGTTACCTTGTTCCAAGAGATGCTGCTTCGGGCAACGAAACCGCAACCTTTGAGACCCATCTTCAAACGCAGAGAATTGGAAGTTGCCGCTTTGACGGTTTCGCAGTATCTAGCCTCGGAACTGAACCATTCGCCGATCCAGCGAGCAAGAGGGGGTCCCGTCTCGGAACCCGACTCCCCCGCGGCGTCCGATTGTTCGTTGGGTTCGCTGACCTCCAGCCGAAAAAAGTGCCGCGGAAACTCGGGTAACGCGCGAAAGTGTCCTTCGCCGTCGAGCCCGTTGATCTTGCAGTTAACGGAAATGGGTTTCCCGAAGCGGAGCGTCGAGTTCGCGATCAAGAGTCTGAGCACCGCGGTCGGTTACGTGACCACCGAGAACGTGGTGGCTTGGCTTCTCGAGAATCCGGACGCCGCGCTCAGCGACACCGAGACCCTGTCCAGCGCCTACGGATTATCGGATCCGGAAGATTCGAGCAGCGAGAACGTCGACGATTCGCCGTCGGCGACCGACGCGGTTTCCTCCGCGATGCCGCCGCCCAACTACGTGAAACGGTCCGACTTTCTGTCGGTCGACGAGTACGCGACCTACGTGCGAGACAACCTGATCCCGGGCATGCTGGTACGGTGTTGCAAGAGTTACGAGGAGGTCGAATACGGGGACGTCGGACAGGTGACCAAGATCGACCCGGGGGGTCTGCACGATCTGAACGTGCAAGTCGCGTGGCAACGATGGGGCATCACCTATTGGGTCCGGTTCATTCACATCGAGCTGCTGGGACACCCGCCGACGATCCCGGGAGGCCCGGTCGCGCTCAAAGTCGGCGACAAGGTCCGGGTGATGGCGTCGGTGACGGTGCCCAAGTACAAGTGGGGATCGGTGAATCATCAGTCGGTCGGGATCGTGACCGCAGTGATCAACAACGGGGAGGACGTGTCGGTCGACTTTCCCCATCAGAGCGGCTGGACAGGGTGCGCGACGGAGATGGAAAAGGTGCCGTCGTTTCATCACTCGTTCTCCTGCAACTCCTGCCACCTGCTGCCGATCTCCGGTCCGCGGTTCAAGTGCAAGTACTGCGAGAATTACAACCTCTGCGAGAACTGTTTCTACACGAAGCGGTGTCACAGGCACGGATTCAACCGGATCGTCGAGCCCGGATCGGCGGCGGTGTACGCCGGCAAACCGGGTAGGTACCACCGGCAAGACTTTGCGGAATCCTCGTTGATCGACGACTGGTCCAAGTGCATTCGAACGTTGACGGTGTCCTCGCGAGAGAGCTGGGCCAACCGACTGGTCGACGAGTCCGGCTGGCACTGGCAGAGCTGCGGCGTCCAGGGTCAACATTGGATCCGGTTGGAGATGTTGCCCGGCATACTGGTGCACTCGCTGAAGATACTGGTGAACCCGCAGGACGGCAGTTACATGCCCTCGTTGATCGCGGTCTACGTCGGCGAGACGTTCGGTCGGCTGGTCGAGCTGGCGACGATCAACGTGTGGCACGCCGACACCAGCGTGCTGCTTCTCCAAGACAACAAAGAGTATTACCCGTGCATCGAGATCGCGGTGAAACAGTGTCGCAACGGTGGCATCGACTGCAGAATACACGGACTTCGGATCGTCGGCAAGAAGAAGATCTTCGAGAATCAGCTGGCCACCTCGGTCTCGTTTCTGGCCTCGGACTGGGAGATCGAGCAGGAACAGATGAACGCGCAATGGCCGACCGAGGCTCCCCATTACTCGGCCGTCTACGTCTGGGGATTGAACGACAAGGACCAGCTCGGCGGGCTGAAGGGCTCGAAGATCAAGCTGCCGGTCTACAGCGAGGTTCTGTCCAAACTGAAGCCCGTCTACATCGCCGGTGGCAGCAAAACGTTGTTCGTGGTCAGCCAGAAGGGGAAACTGTACGTTTGCGGGGAAGGGACCAACGGTCGGCTCGGCCTCGGCGACGACGGGAACGTTTGCGAGCCGAAGCCGGTGCCGTTTCTCGACCAGTACGCGATCAGGAAGGTGGCGGTTCACTCGGGCGGTAAACACGTTCTCGCGCTCACCACCGACGGCAAGGTGTTCTCCTGGGGCGAGGGAGACGACGGCAAGCTGGGTCACGGCAACTGTCTCACCCTCGACAAGCCCAAGCTGATCGAAGCCCTCGAGTCGAAGAGGATCCGCGACATCGCCTGCGGCTCCGGCCACTCGGCCGCCGTGACCAGCAGGGGCGAGCTCTATACGTGGGGTTTGGGCGAGTACGGGAGATTGGGCCACGGGGACACGGTCACGCGATACAAGCCGAAGCTGGTGCAGGCGTTGCTGGGTCAGAGGGTGGTGCAAGTCGCCTGCGGCAGCCGGGACGCCCAAACGTTGGCCCTGACCGCCGACGATTCCGTTTACTCCTGGGGCGACGGGGACTTTGGCAAGCTCGGCCGCGGCGGCAGCGACAGCTGCGAAACGCCCCTCTTGATCGACATGTTGAGCGGTCTGAGCGTCCTGCAGATCGAGTGCGGGGCACAGTTCTCCCTGGCGTTGACCAAGTACGGCGAGGTCTGGACATGGGGCAAGGGGGACTATTTTCGTTTGGGTCACGGCGACGACCATCACGTCCGCAAGCCCACGATGGTCGAAGGTCTGCAAGGCAAGAAAGTGGTCCACGTTGCTGTCGGCGCTCTGCACTGTCTCGCGGTCACCGACACCGGCCAGGTGTTTGCATGGGGCGACAACGATCACGGACAGCAGGGCAACGGTTCGACCGCCGTCAATAAGAAACCGTCGTTGGTGCACGAGCTAGACGACATGCGGGTGAATCGCGTGTCCTGCGGCTCCAGCCACAGCATCGCTTGGGTGCTGTATCAGCCGGCGGCCAGCAATCAACAACCGGTCACTTTCCCGACGACCAAAGATCCGCTCGGCCAGTCGTCGCTAAGACCGAAGAGCGTCGTCGGAGAGTCGGCAGCGACGACCTGCTGCGTTCCGTCGTGTTCGACCAGCGGTGCCGGCGGTGCCGGCGGTGCCAACGGCACCGCTGGTCAAGTCGTCGTTCCCAGAAGCGGCAGCGCCGGCACCTACGACGATACGACGAGCCCTACGAGCGCCGCTCGGAACGGCTCCAACGCCAACGGCGGCCGACCCTCTCTCGCGAGTATCATCTTGTCGCTGGAGAGCAACGGGGTGAAGCAGCAAGCATTGCAGCACGTGATCAACGCGCTTCGCATAATGCAAGCTCGCATCGCCGTGGTGACCGCGCTGCAGAGTCATTCAACCTTGCGAGTCGCCGCCGGTGCGCAAGCTGGCTCGCTGAACGGCGGCGACGGTAGCAGCCACGGAAACGGAATTTGTGTGCTCGGGGAAACAACGGCCGACCACGGCGGCGGTGGTGCGGTCGGAACGGACGAGACGAGCGTCGGTATCGGCGGCGGCGGACACGCCGTCTATCAGAACGTTGGCGAGAGCTCGCAGGGTGGCGGGGAAGCACCGGCGAACGCCGCCGAGGTAGCCAACTTGATCGCGAATCCCAGAACCAGCCCGGAATCGGAGGACTATCCGCTGACCATGTTCCCGTCGATGTCCAGCTCGGCGAGTCTGTCCTCGAGGGCTTCGAAGATGTCGAGCAGCGCGATGAGCGTGATCGCGGCGACGCTGACGTCGAACGCGCAGTTGGTCGACGAGGGAAACGGCTTGGCCGACTCGGGTCTGGACGATTTCACGTCGACGATCACCGAGGAGGACGCCAGGATGCTGGTGGATCTGCTGAAACTGGCGGTGGCGAATCGGGTCTGCAAAGGAGCCAAAGAGACGCTGTCGTCGGTGTTGATAGCGCTGGCGAAGGCGAACCCCTCGATCCGCGCCATGATCCTAGAGATTTGCATCACCGAGCTGGAGGACACGGTGAACGGTTCGAGCAACGGGAGCAATCTGCCGCAACCGGTGGTGCAGGAGAGCCCGCATCCGTACATCGACGGCACCACGTTGACCGGTCACGTAAAGATTCCCGGTGCGACGGCGTTGAGGGTCGAGTTCGATCGACGATGCTCGACCGAGAGACGCCACGACCCGCTGGCGTTCATGGACGCCAACAACAGGGTGGTCGCGGTGAAATCCGGCCGGGAATTGAGCGAATGGGTGAACGAGATCAGGATTCCCGGAGACGAGCTCAGATGGAGGTTCTCGTCGGACGGCTCCGTGAACGGCTGGGGATGGCGGTTCACCGTGCACCCGGTCTTCGCCAGCCTGTCGGGTCACGAGCTGGTCTCGGACAGGGCGGTTCTCTCGGTACCGTCGATCGGCCTGGCCGAGTCTCTTCTCGACAACGGTTTGATCGGACTGGACAGGAACGACGCGACGAGGCTCGCCGCCACCCTTGCCCAGTGCAGCCAGATGAGCGTCCTGTCGGTTCAACAGCGCATGTGGGCGCTGAAAAAGTTACAGGTCGTCTACACGACCGGTCCCAACATCAGGCCGGAGATGGCTCTCACCACTCTGCTCGGATCGCTGCCTATGGCTTTGCTGAAACAGTACTTTTACGAGGATCCGTTGGTCCGAGGTGGGAAACAGCTGATGCACAGCGATCTGTTCAAGGTGTTGGTCGCTCTCGCGTGCGACATCGAGCTCGACGAGATGTACTGCTGTTCCGAGATCCACAAATGGTCCTGGTTCCGAAGGTACTGCCTCTCCGCGAGGGTCGCCAAGGCTCTGGTGAATCGCACGCCTCTTCCGAGAGCGTTCTGCCTGGAGGTTACGAAGCGCATCAACGAGATGAACGCCGACGGAGAGTCCGCCAACAGGGATCACGAGAGCCATCAGCTGTTTAAGCAAGAACACGACGAGCAGCTGTTGCAGTGGCTGAACCGAAGACCCAAGGATTGGACACTGTCGTGGGACGGTTCCGGAGCGATTTACGGCTGGGGACACAATCATCGGGGTCAATTGGGCGGTCTCGAAGGAGCCAAAGCAAAATTGCCGGTTCTGTGCGAGAATCTCTCTGCGCTTCGGCCGGTTCAGCTCACGGGCGGAGAACAGACTTTGTTTGCCGTCACCGCCGATGGAAAGGTCTACGCGACCGGTATTGCCCTGTCTTGCGTATTCTCTCTCTCTCTCTCTCTCTCTCTCTCTCTCTCTCTCTCTCTTTCGTTTCTCTTGTTCGATCGACCACGTTTGATCAATTCGTTCCATACTGTGTATTACAGGATACGGTGCGGTCGGCCGACTAGGAATCGGGGGAACCGATTCCGTCTCGGAGCCCACTCTTCTCGAGTCCATTCAACACGTGTTTGTGAAAAAGGTTTCGGTTAATTCAGGAGGAAAGCACTGTCTCGCGCTCAGCTCCGAGGGTCACGTTTATTCGTGGGGAGAAGGCAACGACGGTAAATTGGGCCACGGGAACCGAATGTCCTACGATCGGCCAAAACTGATCGAGCAACTTTTGGGAATCGAAATCGTGGACATCAATTGCGGCGGTAATCACAGCGCGGCGATCACTAGCACCGGCTTGCTCTACACTTGGGGAAAAGGTGATATGCGAACACTGTCCACTCGTTGCTTACCACCTACTACCGACTACCGCTCTGCTTCTTTAATTTTGTTCGAACGGAATACGGTGTGGTAACTATACTCTTTGCGTTCTTGGCCAGGTCGATACGGACGTCTGGGCCACGGGGACAGCGAGGACCAGCTGACGCCGAAGCTGGTGGAAGCGTTGCAGGATTACAAAGCGATCGACGTCGCCTGCGGAAGCGGAGACGCGCAAACGCTTTGCATCACCGACGACGACAACGTTTGGAGCTGGGGTGACGGGGATTATGGCAAATTGGGCAGAGGCGGCAGCGACGGATGCAAGGTCCCCATGAAGATCGAGTCTCTCGCGGGACTCGGGGTGATCAAAGTCGATTGCGGCAGCCAATTCTCGGTGGCACTGACGAGATCGGGAGCGATCTACACGTGGTACGGTGATTCGTTCGCTGTTTCCTCTTTGCCCAATGATTACGCAGTCTATTCGTTGCCCTCGCGGCGAGTTTTCTGACGAGCTGACACGTAATATTGGATTGTTTGACATTTTCAATTTTCGCTCGACGTCGCGCGAACATACGGCTAGTTTAATCCTACAGGTGTATCTTGATTTAACCCTTCCGACGATCGCATAAGCATAAACTGTGTAGTAGCAACAGCAGAAGCAGCAGCAACAGCAGCAACAGCAGCAGCAGCAGCAGTAACAGCAGTAACAGCAGTAACAGCAACAGCAGCAGCAGCAGCGACGGCGCAAACAGCGTCTGCAGAAACAACAACATCTAGACTTTTCGTATTGTATTGTGATAAATTTTTACATTTTTCGATAAAAACAGAGTATCTGCGAGATAGGGTAACGGTCGAACGCGTGACACCAGCTTCCGTCGTCGAGTCGATTCGATTCGATTCGATTCGCGCGAGTTTGACGCGCGTGTTTCTGTAGGGGCAAAGGAGACTATCATCGACTCGGCCACGGCATCGTCGAACACGTGCGAAGACCGCGAAAGATCACGGCGCTTCAAAACAAAAAGATCATCTCTATGGCAACGGGTTCGTTGCACTGCGTGGCCTGTTCCGACAAAGGGGAGGTGTTCACGTGGGGAGACAACGACGAGGGTCAGCTGGGCGACGGAACGACGAGCGCGCTTCAACGACCTCGATTGGTTTGCGCTCTTCAAGGACAGAAAATCACGCGAGTCGCCTGCGGCAGCGCGCACACCGTCGTATGGAGCACCAGCAAAGCCACGCAAACGAAAATGCCCGCCGTTACACCGATGGAGTACGATCTGGTGAAAGACCTTCCGTTTTCCGTGCTGCACAGCCGGCTGGTACTGTTGCATCACTTCGCCGAGCTGCTTTGCCCGTGTTTGCCGATGTTCCCGATCACCGGGCCCCTCAGCCTCACCAAATTGGCCCCGATACTCGTCTACAGCATCAAAGAGGCAACCTTTCGTAAAGTGGTCCAAGCGACGATGGTCAGAGACCGGCAACACGGCCCGGTGATAGAGTTGAATCGAATACAGGTGAAACGAGCCAGAAGCAAAGGTGGCTTGGCCGGACCGGACGGCATGAAATCGGTGTTCGGTCAGATGGTATCGAAAATGTCTCTGCTCACGCAAGACGTTCTCTTCTTCCCGCATAGGGTATGGAAAGTGAAATTCGTCGGTACGTAATGTCAACGCTTAAACTCGAGAAAAATCATCGCGATCATTGTTCGCGATTGAATTGATAATTCATTGATTCGTTGGTTTGTTTTTCTCGACAGGAGAAAGCGTGGATGACTGCGGCGGCGGTTACAGCGAGAGTATCGCGGAAATGTGCGACGAATTGCAAAATGGTTCGTTGCCGTTGTTCATACCGACTCCGAACGGCCGAGAAGACAACGGTACCAACAGGGATTGCTTTCTCTTGAATCCAACCGCCGATTCGCCTCTGCATTTGAACATGTTCCGGTTTCTTGGAATTTTGATGGGTATAGCGATAAGAACGGGCAGTCCGTTGAGCTTGAACTTGGCAGAACCTGTATGGAAGCAACTCGCCGGTTGCTCGTTGACGCCGGCCGACCTGACCGAAGTCGACCGGGACTATGTGCCCGGGTTGCTCTGCATTCGGGACATGGACCCCGACGAAAAAGTCTTTCAAACTCTTGAAATGCCATTCTCGACACCGTCGGCCGTAGGTCACGACGTACCGCTCTCGAACAGGTGAGACGACGCGAGACGACGCGAGACGACGCAACTCGTCTACGCGTAAATATCTATATATTTCGATACATCTATGTCGACTTTCAGATATCAAAAGATCACACCGGCGAACAAGCACGAATACGTTCGATTGGCCTTGAACTATAGACTGCACGAGTTCGATGCCCAAGTTGCCGCGGTACGCGATGGTATGTCCAAAGTGATACCCGTACCTTATCTCGCGTTATTCAGCGGAACGGAATTGGAAACGATGGTCTGCGGCAGTCCGGATATACCGCTTACTCTATTGAAGTCCGTCGCAACGTACAAAGGTACGAAAACGTGTTATCGATATCGTCTAATTTAATGTCTGTTGTTTACACACTGGCGATACACGCTCTGTCTCGAAGCAGTTCCGCATCGAGAAAAAGAGGTTCTCGATTACAAATCTGATAATCTTTCGTTCTTTTTGCTTCAGGTATCGATGCGAACGCGCCGCTGACTCAATGGTTCTGGGAAGTGATGGAAGAGTTCTCCAATCAAGAGAGATCCTTGTTTCTGCGATTCGTTTGGGGAAGAACTCGTCTACCGCGTACGATAGTAGACTTTCGCGGTAGAGATTTTGTTCTGCAGGTAATATCGCGAACGTCGCTTCTTCTTTTCCCTCTCCTCCTCCTCCTCCTCCCCCTCCTCCCCCTCTCTACCTATTCGTTTACGATCGCGTTTAATCTTATGCGAATTCTACGTTTCTCCAGGTGATGGATAAATACAATCCACCCGACCGCTATCTTCCGGAAAGTTACACGTGCTTTTTCCTGTTAAAAATGCCACGATACTCGTGCAAGCAAGTACTCTGTCAGAAACTAAAGTACGCTATACATTTTTGCAAGAGCATCGACACCGACGAGTACGCCCGAGTCCAAGCTGCCACCAATTCCGACACCGAAGAAACCGACAGCTTAGCCAGCGAGGAGCATACTTCGCTCTAACGAATCTAGTCTGTTTTTCGTTTCTGTTTCCGTGGATGCATTAGCAAATTACGTCGATACGGATCCGCCGATATCGCCGGTGAGTCGTGAGAATCCACGACCAGCACACGGTCGTCGGTCGTTCGAACGCTACTACCACCGCATCGGTATTGTTCGTAAGTACGACGTTTCCCTTTGTTCGTTCGTACCGAAGACGAAGGATAACTTTCCTACCCTTATTCTCGGTCTTTTCTTCTTTCTTTCGTTTCGTCCAGTTCCGCTAGTTCTAGTTAGTCGACGCGGTTTCAACGAACCGTTTAAACCGTGTACGATCGTTCGAACTCGTAGATCGTTAGATTTTTCTGAACGATATATAGTACCAGTTACGATCAACAACCAACGCCGATTCATTCGAGTTTTATTCGAAACAAATGAGTTCTAACGTCCGTCCTAAGTACTTTGTCGCGTGGCATTCGTTCTTGTTTCTCCGAAACCTCGGATTTTATTCGACGAACGTACCATCTTGTCCGTCTCTCCCTTTTTGGTTTTCGACTCGACGAAACTTTATCCCGTATCGATACATTTTTACATTTGGTCAATGTGCAACTATGCTATCGCTATTATTTATTGTCTAGTTGATCTTCGATAGAACAGAAACCCAAATATTGTACATATCCGGTCAGCCGTAGCTGCCTCGACAAGACCCAGCGCAGATATCGGTATCGTATTTTGCGAAAAAATAGCGATCGTTCCGATATCGAGACCTGCTTCGAGCCGAATCTGGTACGTATCCGCTACGAATTTTTCGCTAGACTTTTTAATCGAACACCGTGACAAATGTGAAAAGAAATGGCTCTGGAGCCGACAGCGAAGCCTGGAGCAGCCGAGTTCCATCCAAATGTATGCCAAAGAGCTACTACCTCCGCACGTTGGTGTGTGCCGCGAACAGGACACGATTAGGTCTGCACTTGGCGCGAACGACCAGCTCTTCTCATCGCGATGCCAATATCCGGCAGCTGTGCGGCAGATCCACTCCGCGTTTGACTCGGTATTTCACAACAGGAATCAGATTCTGCTCTTACCAGGTTTGGCTGACTGGGTAATAACAATGGGTGTGCGCATACGAATATGTGAAAAAACGCATGCACGCACGCACGCACGGGCGCGCATACACACACACACACACACACCCAGAGAGAGAGAGAGAGAGAGAGAGAGAGAGAGAGAGAGAGAGAGAAAAAGAGTGTGTGCAATACTGTACCGTGTCAAGTATCAATAAGTAAATGTACCCTGATGCAAAGTGTGCTTTCAATAATAAGATACAACAATCAATGCTTTAGGCGACAGATGATAATAAAAACTTTTAAACGAGCAACATCATGGTGTTTTCGATAACGAATTGCTGCATCACTTTGTATGTATCCAATTAATAATTCGAATTTACGCAACACGACGTCGACAGAATCAATGTTATCGTATTGGTTGATGCGATTACCGATGTAAAAATGAAGAGTTCGCACACAAATAACTCGTCGAGATACATGTAATTTTCCATAAACTCCTTCGTACTGAAACGAACAGAAAAACATTGCATACGATAAGGAGGAATAATAGAAAAAACAAAATCGTCGGAATGAAAGAAGCGTTTGGCAAAGAAGCTGTGCGTCAGTGATCGAGCACCGCATATCCCTACCGTACACGCGTGTTACAGTTTACGGTGAAGCAACATGTTCCGTTTAATAAAGACCAAGGTATTCGTTGTAAAAGCGTTTGCTTCGTTCTTGATTCTCGATTCTCGATTCTCGATTCTCGATTTCGAGTTTCTAAAGAAAAATTCGTAAAGTTTTCATCAAATGATTTTCAGGTGTACGCGAGACGTGGTATCGGCTGTGGCAAATCGGTAGCGATCACGCCACGACGAACAACTCAAACTTCATCGGCGCAACTACCAGACTACGCGGACGTTGTGATAATCGGTAAATCAAATGAACCAAAAATTTGCATAGTTTCCGATAAAAGAATGTTGTATCTAATTGTAACGTTCGATCGATCGGAACACGGTTACCGTTCCGATTAGGTGGTGGAAGCGCCGGTTGCAACGCGTTGTATCACTTGGGAAGATCGGGCATCAATGCCGTTTTATTGGATAAATCAAAACTGATGTCCGGAACCACGTGGCACACCGCAGGTCTCGTATGGAGTATGCGTGGACCGTACGACGTCGAGATGCAACTGCTCGACACTACGAAACGAGTGCTGAACCGTTTAAAGGATGAAACCGGTGTCGACCCAGGTTGGATAAACAACGGTGGACTTCTCATCGCTCATACTACCGTGAATATTCACAATTCTAGCAAGTTATATCGTACAATGTGAACCAACGTTCGGAGTAGGATCGAACGCGTTACATACAGTCACATTGTATATTTTAAGTAGAAGCGTATGAAACAAATATCATCAAACAAGATGCTCGCGCGTTGAAATCCTATTTCGAACTGAAGCCCACACTGTGTATACATACATGGAAAATACTCTACATCGAAATACCTCGATGTTGTAGAATAGACTGGCCGAATGCGAAAGACTGGTTAGCGCAACGAAACTTTTCGACGTCGGAGCGCGTATAATCTCACCGAAAGAGGCGAAAAACTTGTTCCCTTTGCTCGACGAGAAATCCTTTCGAGCAGCTGTCTACTCTCCGACGGACGGGGTCGTCGATCCAAGCATGTTGATAAACGCTCTGATCAAATCGGCGAGAAACAATGGTTGTCGAGTGAGAAGGGTGCTCTCTCGCGTTATTCGCACTGATCAAATTTTCTGTTAACTCTTATTCGGTTCGCGATCGTTTACAGGTGATCGAAGACTGTCCCGTTACAAGAATATTAACGGACGACATCGGTCGAAATAGGAAAAAGGTTCGCGGTGTCGAGACGCCTTACGGTACTTTGAAGACCGACGTTGTTCTAAACGCTGCCGGGATTTGGTCGAAAAACGTAGCGAACTCGTTGAACGTGGACATCCCTTTGGTACCGATAAAACACTCGTACGTTGTCACCGAACCAATAGCGGAAGTGGAACAGCGACTTCCAAATGTTCGGGATTCGGATTTCAGCCTATACTTTCGAATTCAAGGAAGCTCGATCGCGATAGGTGGTTACGAATCGAATCCCATCTTAATAGGATCCGTAAGTTTTCGTAGACTCTTGTTTTTCTCGAAGAAACAGCCTGCATATCTTTCTATCGTAACTTCTATGCATTGTACTCTGTGTGGTTCTATGTACGCGAAAGGCACCCGACAATTTCTCGTTTAGTCTGTACGAGCTGGACTGGGACACTTTCAATGTGCACATGGATACTACGACTCGACTGATGCCGAAATTATCCACGACCGGGATCAGAACAACCGTGTGCGGTCCGGAAAGCTTCACGCCCGATCATAAGCCGCTTATGGGTACACATCCAACGTTAACGAGAATACGAATCTACTATTTCCGGCCTATATCACTGTTACACATTTATTCCACAAACTATCTAATCTAGTTATTATTTCTAATCGAACTTGTTTGCCGTGTATCGCGTTCGAAAGGCGAGGATCCACGATGCAGCGGGCTGTTTTATTCGTGCGGTTACAATAGCGCTGGCATGATGTTGGGAGGTGGATGCGGAGAACAGATTTCACGATGGATAATTAATGGTCGGCCGGATAACGACATGTTCGATTACGATATCAGAAGGTAATACTTGTCCCGACCGATACGATATATAGTCTTTGTATCGCCGTGTACCACGGAACTGCATGTTACGACGTTACTTTATGTTGCCGTTGCGTATCACATTCATCGACGTTTCATCCTAGATTTATCCCAGAGCAGCGGAACAATTTAAGCTGGATGACCGAAAGATCTTACGAAGCTTATGCGAGAAATTATAATATCGTATTTCGGCACGACGAACCACTGAGCGGTAGAAATCTAAAAACGGATCCTTTTCACCATGTAAACGCCTTCGTTTGACTTTGGTCGAACTGCTCTCTCTCTCTCTCTCTCTCTCTCTCTCTCTCTCTCCTAGAAACGATTCCTTTGTTCTTTGCAGCTAATGCTCGAAGAAGGTGCCATCATGGAACAACGTCAAGGCTGGGAACGGCCCGGATGGTTTTATCCGAACAGAAAAGTTCAGATTATACCGTACAACTATGAAAAATCGTCTGAAACGCTGGGAAACGAGAAAGACGAATATCGTACGATATTAGAAACAGAATATACTTTTGAGTTTTCACCATTCGACGATATGGTAAGTTTAATTACTCGACGATGATCTTAGGATCGATCAAAATTAAAAATACGAATTTCCGCTAGATTCGAGACGAGGCTCTCGCCTGTCGAAACAATGCCGTCTTATTCAATATGTCCTACCTTGGAAAATTTTATCTTTGTGGCCCGGAAGCACGAAAAGCGGCCGACTACTTGTTCACGGCAGATACACGCTGCGAAACGAATAAAACAGTTTACACCTGTATGCTCAACAAAGCCGGTGGAGTAGAAACTGACTGTACGGTTACGATCGTGGAACCCGGTTCCGGCGGAATCGTGGATCCAGTGTTCAAAGACACAGCATTCTACATCGGTAGGTTGTTGTTCTGTCCTGTGTGTTGTTTTCCCACCGGCAGTGACTCGCCTTCCTTTTTAACGAATTTCTTCTTTTCATCAAATTTTCTTTCCATTACATTGTGTGCTGCAATATTAGTTTCGAGCGGAGCATCGGCGTATCACACCTGGGCTCATATGAACAAAGTCATAGAGGAGGAAGATTTTGACGTATCTTTGCACGATGTTACCGAAAAAATCGGTATCTTGTCGATTCAAGGCCGTAACAGGTAACGCTCCACAACTATATACCTACATACGACGTCCTAATATTCGTGACACGACCGAAAACGAAATCATTCTCCATGGAAATTAAGGCCTACAACATTGAATCAAATTTTTTCAAAGTCGGTACACAGTGTAGTTGGGTGTGATGACTTTTTTCGTTCGAAACTCGTTCATACTAAATATTTCATTGTAAATTTTTTTATTTTGTTTTGCTCGAACCGATTGTATCGTGTACGATTTTAGCCAAAGTATCGTGGAATCGTTGATAGAAGAGAAAATTTCGGAGGAATCGTTCGGATTCTCGACCAGTAGGCTATGCCAAATTCGAAATCACCTGGTACGCTTGATCAGAGTCAGCTTTGTTGGCGAGCTTGGTTTCGAGATGCACATACCCAGATCGTCTTGCCAATCGATTTATGAATCCTTAATGGAGTACAGAAAAAAATATAACGTGAAACTCGCTGGATTCAGAGCGTTGTATAGTCTTAGTTGCGAAAAAGGTACACGATGGTAGAGAAACATCTACCAGCAGAGACAACACAGTGTACGGGTTGAATATGTGACGACGAGTTTTTCTACTTGTATTCGACAGGGTATCATCTTTGGGGCTCAGACCTTCGAATGGACGACAATCCCGTCGAAGCTGGATTAGGATTCGTTTGTCGCGATCACGGTCGTTATCAAGGAAAATCGGCAGTCGATCGGTTACGACAAAATGGAATCAAAAGGAGACTGGTACACTTTCATGTGGATAGGTGCGTTTATTACGATGGAGTAGCGGTAAAGCACGTTCAATGCTATTCACCACGATATATGCGATAAATACAACGGTCTTTTTTTCTGTTGCAACAGCTGCATTCCATTATGGGGTATGGAACCTATCTACAGAAACGAACACCTCGTTGGCTATCTACGAAGAACGGAACGAGGATACAGCTGCGAAAGCACTATCGGACGCGGGTAATAGAAATTCAACCAATCAAACATTGTTATTGTTTCTTGTAGAGCATAATTACTTCAAGCTTATTACTCTTTTATCCTTTTTCTGTACAGATATATTCAACACCCGAATGGAGAAAATATCTCCAAAAAGTTTCTGGAAGATGGTAACTACAAAATCGAAGTAATGGGAAAACGACACAAAGCTGATTTTTACCTAAGAAGTCCATTCGACCCTCGGAACAAACGGATGAGAGGAATCTACGAAAGCATATAGCGTCCGTAATTCTAACACGTTTATACAGTCTCCATTTGTATTTTTACAATTAAACTGTACAGTTAACACACCAAAGGATTGGCATGTATAGTGACACTGTTTATTCGGGTTTCTGTAAGGGGTTTATAGTTTTTTGGGTTCACTGGTAGCTTTTCCAATTGTTCTAATGTTTCCATTCCATCTATTACTCTGAAAATAAGAAAATCGTTATATCCGAAATATTATTATCATATATGTTGATGCAAATCGTATGACAAAAATATTTACTTTCCAAATAAAGTGTACTTTAAGTCTAAATGCGGTTGTGCTCCATACGAAATGAAAAATTGACTACCGTTTGTATTTGGACCGTTATTTGCCATAGATACAAGACCTCTGGCATTGTGTTTCAGTTCTTCCTTGAACTCGTCTTCAAACTTACGATTCCAAATGGAAGTTCCACCTTTACCAGTTTGCGTGGGGTCTCCAGTTTGAACAATAAATCCTTTTATGTTGCGATGAAATAAACAATTGTTATAGTAATCGCTGGCACACAAAGCAAGAAAATTCTATAAAATAAACAATTAGAGTCAATAGATCGATTGATGGATCATGCGCGTGTCAAGTCAACTGGTACTACAGAAACAGATAGAAAAAAATTACTTCGCTCGTTTTTGGGCACAGCTCGCAAAATAATTCTATCTTTATGTCACCGACGTCCGTGTGCAAAGTTACACTCTAAAAATGAAATTACGTATAAAATCCAGGAGGAACAATTATAACAGACATAATAGTATGTATCTACGTACCATTTTTCAACAGAGTGTTCGACAATTCCGTGAAATTAGAAAAACATCATTTATTATTATCTACATTTTTCATTTTTCATGACATACCATCTATGCATAACCGATAAAAAAAACTAGATGTACACACGCGTAGACGGCCATTTTGAATTTTATAGAAGTACCAACCAAATCAAATGTATGCAGCTATTTTTTTTAAAATTTCGAATATTTCTTGTATACATGTTTGCTAAGTGGACGTAAATAAGTTGGAAAAATAAGAAACGCGTATATACGTTAAAAATCGAGAATTGGAAATCGGAAAAAGAATCGTGAGATATAATTTACGAATAATTCCAATAAATTTGTACTGATTTTGACTTTGGTTCGAAGCGGCAAGGCATCGTAGGAGCAGCGCCACTTATTTGTTGAATGTTCCGCTTGTTTCTCGTCATAAGTAACGGTTAGGTAAAAAAAGTTATTGAATATCGTGGTGTAGATTTGACGCGTAAAAAGCGTGTCTATCCTCATTCGAATCGAGAATTTCATTTTATTTTCGGAATTGAGTAGGAAAAAGGATTGTTGGTGAAAAGCATCGTTGAGCAGTGACAAGAAAATCCGGACGAGTGGCGCGTCTGTGCAAACGGCTCTCTGATCGTATGACGTAATTGTATTGATCGCGGAAGAAGAGCCGAAAGTCGCGCATTCGCCATCTTGGACGAATTGTGGAAAAGAAGTATCTGTGTCTCACAGGCGCGGTACACTTGTAACAGTTGTAATCCTTGGCGATCCGGATATTAATTAGTTTAACTGGGAATTAACCCTTTTGTGAATTAGATACCCATTTGGACGGACCAAGGTAAGTACTTATTTCCTTCGTTCGCTTCCCCATCCGAATCTTTTTTTCTACGTGGAAACCTTGCTATACGACTTGGTCCTGGTAAGCGTCAACCTCGAGTGTTACTTGTCGTTTCGTATGGTTACCGAGTAATTATTCTGTTTCGAAACTATCGGAACCCGCTGATCTTTTACCGTTAATCGTGTACGTGACCATTGCATCACGAATCTTTTTGTTTTGAATTTTCGTGACTTTGACATCGCGATCGAGGGGTTGGGTCGGAACGTTATATTCTGCTTATACACCTTCTCCCCAACCAGCATCTTTTTTTCGTATACTTCATTTGATATTTTCGATATTTTCTCGGTCGATTCAGTATTTTAATTACTTTATTTTCGTTTTCATCATTCCTTTTCATGCTTTTCTTTCTTTTTTCAACATAACAAAACTGTCCGACTCTCTCCTGTCAGTCTCTCTCTCTCTCTCTCTCTCTCTCTCTCTCTCTCTCTCTCT
>CM052085.1:357947-408651 GCA_028453745.1 Agapostemon virescens
TACTACTACTACTACTACTACTACTACTACTACTACTACTACTACTACTACCACTACTATTATTATTATTATTATTATTATTATTATTATTACGATATCGTTATTACTACTATTATTATAACATTATTACTGTTATTATCACTATGGAATTATTATTATTATTATTATTATTATTATTATTATAGTCTTTTCCATCCTTCGTTCCCTAGTATTAGTTACAGTTCTCCTGTACTTTCTATCGAGTGATGCTCCCTTCATCCAGCTCAAACACGGTTAGCGATGAACCTAACTATTTTCACCACAGTTTGAAAGCAGATTAAAGAAAGGAAGAAAATATTGTTCCCCGAAATACGCGTGATTCGGTCAGCATCAATTAGAACGGCAGTTGATAGTGATGTAAATAGAAAATTAAATAACGAAATACCATGTCCCCTGTGGGAAGATGCTGACTCTTTGCCTGATGCGCAGCTGGTTCCCCCGCAGGTGAAGCCGCAGCAACAATCTTCGGGAAGCAGCAGTGGTCAATCGGGTTCAACGGTTCCCGGACCAAGCCCTATTGGAGCGGGTCAGAGCCCGATCGGTCATCCTCCGGTCAGTCTGCAAGGACCTTTGAGCCCGCCTCCGTTCAATTCCACAGGACAGCCGTCTCACATCAACTATCAGGTACAGTTACGTTAAAAACAAACTATTCTCTGATCTTGCGTTACCTTTCGCGATACATTTGCTCTAATCGCGTCGTCTTTTGACGTTGCAATTAATCATCTCCTTCTCTCCTCTTTGTTTTTTTGTTCTTCTTTTTTTATTTTTCTTATCATTTTAGGAATTTCCTCAATACCCGGCCTCTCAAGCCGCGCAATACGGTAGCATGTCTGCGATACCCTCCCCACCAGCCGTGTTGTTTAACACAGGTTCTGGCCAGCTTCCGGCTCAAGCGGGAGGTCTCTACGGAACGTTTCAATTAGATCAAAGCCGATCTCCTTTTACTCAGTACCCGACGTACGCACCGTCCCTACAAAATTCGTTCAACCAACAGAACCTCTACTTGCAACAACCTCCGCCACCGCCTCCACACGCACCAAACGCGCCTACTCCGGAGATGTATCAAAGCAATCTCTCTCAGTATCGCATTGTAAGTAATCCATCCTATAGTACGTTCGTGCTGACCGAACAATTTTCTCGAATGTTTTCGCAAAATGCTTGCGCCGTTTGATAAACGAATTTGCCTACTTTCACAGACTGCAGCTGCTGCTCCACCTTTTGGACAAAACCAACAACTCAGCAACAATCCGAACACGGTACTCATTAGTTCCTCCTCGAATTCTCTGATGTCCGCGAGTGTGAAGCCGTCCTCACAACCTATCGGTGCTATTGGGACGAAGGCGCCGCATTTTCAAGCACCGTCTGCTCCGCAACCGAATCCAGTACTGATTCCATACTCCTTCCGCCAACGAAACCGGTTTAAACTGTCGAAAACTGTAATCCGTTCCGTTATTTCAGTTGACATACATACCCTACGATCCAAACCAAGTATTAGGGGTGAGCGGCAGTTACATGGGCAATTCCCAATTGGTTCAAAGACCTGGCCCGAATGTGCAAGCTTCAGCCAATAGTTACTATAGCGCCACTTCGGCTGGTAAATACATTTCAATACTTTTGTTGCTGCGACAGATTTGTACGAAATGTGTGCCATATGACGAAATTTATAGTATTCTGTGATTTAATCAGGATAGTCAGGAAAACCTGTTGTTTTGCAGATGTGTTCACCGGCTCGCAAACAGGTTTTTATCAACCAGGTGGCGCCACCCAACAAACGGGCACTCATTACGGAATACAAGGATTCGGTCAGCACAGCCAAAATTTGGCAACTGGTAGCGCCACACCCGTTGGATTACAAAATTTCAGCTCTGGCTTTTTACCTAGTACCGGTTTACAGATTGCCGCGGCCGCGGCGGCTCAGCGGTTGCTTAATCCTACCGGCGGACTTCCAGGACCAGCGAACGCTGGTCCCACGTTTCTCAGCAAACATCAGCCTCAGGAGCAACCTAGGCAATTGAAGAGTCCTTCGGGAAATCAACAAGACGTTCTGGCCTCGGTTTTCAGTTCTAGTAAGTCTCACGCTTAGTTCTATCTATTGGCGAATATTTCATTCATGATCTGACCATGTTGAACGTTTATCATAGCACCACAAATACCATCTCCCAAGTCAAGAAACTGTAAACAACAATCATCGTCCCAACAACCTCAACCAAGTCCTACACAGCATCACAAGTATCAGCAGTATCAAGGCGTTAGTCAATCTGCTTTGGTAAGCAGTTACAGTAACTACGTATGTATCGCTCTTACGCTTACTCAATTACCATAAATCTTACTGAATTACTTACAAAGCTTACTCAATTTCCAATAATAAAGATATATATATATCTTTGACAGTTTTATAAAACACCTTGTATAAAACATACAAGGTGGATATGTATATAACATACAAGAATAGCGAGATAAATTAGATAACAGAATTTAATTCGATTCGATCCTTCGACATTGACATTTACCGACAGAAATGAAAAAGAAGATTCATCCTGTCTCTCGAGATCAGCGTTAACTAAATTACAGGTTTTGCAGCAAAATGTTCGCGGCATGGGAATGCCACCGCGTCCCGGTATTCAACCGTCGCAACAACGATATCCGCCACCGATTCAGAGACCGGTTGTTCCATTCACACCGGGCCCGAATCCAAACAATCCCACTCAACAACAACCGAATTGCATGCCATCGCAGCAACAACAACAACAACCGCCGCAAACACAAATTAATCGTCATAGACCCAATATGCATCAACAACAGCAACAGCAACAACGTAACATGAAAATGCAACAACAATACTACTCTACTCAAGGTTTGTTCTCTCAACATTCTCCATACTATTGTACATTGTTTGTTCATTCGTACGTATCGTTCGTTCATGTTGGTCGTTTGATTGCACTCTGTAGGAAACGTGAAAATGGATGCAACTGAGAAAACAGATTCTCACAATGATAAGATCAACGACAATGGCACCGGTGCGCAACAAGGAAGCACCAAGGCAAACGTCAATCAACAGGACAATGACAATAAAGAAGAAGTGAACCAACAAAATGAGTGAATGTGACAAAAAAACCGTATCGTTCATTCTATCGCTTGAAAAAAAATGAAATATACTGTTTACGATCACATAACTACACTACGTCGGTTCGAAAGATAAATTATAACGATTAAGTTGTTTTTGTACATGGAAAAGACTCTTGCTCCAAATGACATTGTATTTGCCATTTTAAAGAAGCTCGTGAGCTCTCAGGAGATGTATTCGATACACTTGGCTATACTGGTATATGTATCTAGTTAGAATTACTTAACCTTGGCGCATTGAAGAAAAGAAAAATAGGTGATATCGTCATTGTACACGTCAACGCTTCTCCGAATTAATTATAACGAAGTTGCGTTTCTTAAATTCTACGAACAAATCACGTTATCGAACATTCCCTTTCGTTCGAGAAAATAATAGTGCGTACTAAGTACACAACGCTGCAATGAACGTTAGAAGTATGAGATAAAACGAAACTAGTTCAAAAAAACATGAAATCAATCAATACATTAAGCGACAAGCCCGGCTTTTGTAAACGAAAATGAAGACGAAAAACAAAATGAAAGCTTTCTACGGATTACTCTACGAAAGAAGGAACTCTGTAACGCGCGTTGCTCGATTCAATGGGGAAAAAATGGAAGTTAGAGATGCATCACAGTTGGACTGGTACGCACAACGTATCACTTCTTGGTGTTAATCAACCACCCTACCGATTAATTGCATTGAATATGAAGATTATAATTGTGCACAAGACTCGTATTTCTGTATATGGACACGACGGCGGTCTGTGGTATACGATAATGTAAAAGCCAATTATCCGGGAACGTAGTTCGACAAAGATATAGCACGACCGTTGCTACAAATACATTTTCTAGAGCACCATTCAACTGGGGGAGAAGAACAACAAACGTCGGTAAAGAAGACTGTTTTATGTATATCGAAATTTCAAATTACCTATGCGATGGTCGTATAGATCTGCATGACGTTGTCCCTAATACAGTGTGACAAGTAAAAAGTTCGTGTACATTAATCGTTTATTAATATAATGTGCGGTCATGACGAAGCTTGTGAAAAATAAATAGTGCAACAATTGTTTATAGTTACTGAATATATTATCATGACCTAACACTCACGGAAAATTATTAATAATTAAAAATATAATAATATATCATACCGCTTGAAAATATGTGAAGCGCATTCGATTCTCCGTGCGTAATATTCCATAGCGACAATGTCTCATTGTACATTTTACAGCGTATTCAAAAGTCTACTATACATTTTCTATTCTAATTGCGAGTTAAATATGATTGTCGCCGTCGTCATCGCCGTCAACCATGTGCATGATACCACCATCATCATTATCCTTTTCATTTGCATTATTGTCACATCTATTATTATTATCATTATATTTCATTTTTTAATGTTATTCTTACCACCACTATCATTATCATTGTAGTTTCTATCAAATTGCTATACATTAGTATACAATATGATATTATCACTGTTATGACTATCATCGGTGCTAAAATTACCATCACTTCTGGTAATTACTTTGCTACTACTACTACTGATACTGATACTGCTACTGCTACTCCTACTGCTACTGTTACTACTACCACAACCACTACTATTACTATTCCTAATACTACTACAATTATTATTATTATTATTATTATTATTAATATTATTATCATTATCATTACTATTACTACTACTACTACTACTACTACTACTACTACTACTACAAATACCACACTACTACAGTTGTTGCTGTCGTTCCTATAGTTAGCTTTGCAATTGTCACCATCGCCAGTGTTGCTACAATCACAGTTCAGCTGCAGTTGCGTCGTCGTCGGTAACATTGTTATTACTATTACCACTATTATAATCAAGAACTAAATGAAAGTAGACAGTAGTGTTTGTAAAAAGTTCATAGTATTCATTAATTTTATTAATAGACGAAGGGTATATTCATTTACAACTTTGTAGACATGAGTACATGTTATCAAAGGATGAGGAATCAAAAATTTTAATATACTGCCAATTATATGTGGTCGTTTACTATCCTCAACTTTAAACACAAATATTAATGTACATTATGCAAGTGATACGAATAGATGGTAAAAACTGTACCAGGCAACAAGCCATTTTCTAATGTTACTGTTTAAATGCAATGTATTTCACCATTTAGTTTCTAAACTAAACAGTTCATGAAAAAGTTTTTATATTCTTGGCTGTATTTAAATGCATACACTAACACGTGAATTCATTCTACAAGAAAGTAAAAGTTTGTGCCTTTGAAATACTGCCACAAAACTATGCATTCTAGCTTCAAATAATTTTAAAAATATAATATTTTTGAGGAGAAGTAACGACATTAATAATGATAAGAAAAATAGAACTATATTTTTCTATTCATTTATTTTTTTGTCTCATTCAGCAGTATTTCTACTAGTAGTAATACTAATGCCAAAAGAAATTATAATAACAGCAATAATGGTATTAGTTCCAGTAGATATGACCGAAACGATTGTTAGTTTATTAGAAATAGTAACAATAATAAATACATTAGCAGTGCTCCTGTTATTGCAACTACAGTCAGCAGCATCATTGATCTGTAGGTGTTAGGCGTTATTACAGTTACTTTACAATTCTTTATATTATCAACTATATATTTCTTTACCGATTAGTATTTCTCACAATAATATTCTTTTATATACGATAATTCTATACCTATATGTATAATATTTTATTTGAAAAATAATTTATATTATGCTAGACCATTTAAGATCATGTATCCAATTCTTCGTTTTCACTATAGTTACTTCATTACATTTTTCTTTAACTATTTCCTAATGAGTATTCTACTATTATTACATATAATAATAATATTTCACAACCACTACCGTTATCGCCATAGGTCACTGATGTCATCATCGTCAACCATCAGTCATCACTGGTGTTGTTGGCTTTGTCTTTGTTGTCATCATCATCACTACTGCCACAATCGTTCTCATCGTTGCGTGAGGACATCTCAATGACAGAGTCGTGTTGATGTTGTTGGACTCT
Source organism: Agapostemon virescens (assembly GCA_028453745.1). Taxonomy (NCBI): domain Eukaryota; kingdom Metazoa; phylum Arthropoda; class Insecta; order Hymenoptera; family Halictidae; genus Agapostemon; species Agapostemon virescens. Next base: position 364,135 of record CM052085.1, read on the forward strand.
GTAAGAATGTCGAGGTTTTATCAATTTTGCCCCGAAACTTGCAACGTACATACGACTGTGAGTGTTCCACATCGTAAAACGGTGTCGAGATGCATACCGAATACGTATCTTGTCGCATGTATGGGGCATATCCAACAGAGATGAGATGTTAGAACCCACTACTGGTAGAGGAGAACAAAAGATGTCTTTAAAATTAGAAGCAGACTCTTCATGCCTATACCTGATGTTATCGATAGCACGTCTGATAGGTTGTAGTCCGGGCTCCATCGTGTCACGTCTGATATATTTGTCTTATTAGGTTAAGTTATGTCCGGTTACTCTTCGCAGAGTTTATCGTCAAATATATGAAGACAAACCTTCTTAAGTATGTTTCTTAATCTCCAAGTTTCGATAACGAATGCTGTCAATAGGGTCAACACAACAAAAACCAAAACAAGGATGATTATCAGCAATATGCACCAGATTTTGGGTACGGCTAATACCGCAGAGGACACCGGTGCATGTAATGTGTGCGACCGTTCAGTTCGTCCTATTTCCTCGTCTGTTAACAATCGCTCGTCCATATAAAGAAAGTTCGCGCTTTTCAGAACGTAGGTTCATTCAAGCTAGTTATAATACAAAAAACAGTGCATATATGCTGCATGCCACAAACACATCATGTCAACACAACTACTAATAAACTAGTGATATCAATGTACTTATGTGTAATACTGCAAGAAAACTGTTGGAGGTAGTTGAATTGTATTTAAAATGTTTGATGTTCTGTGAATTGCTAGCATACTGAAAATGGTTGTAATACAGATAAACTTTTCTTAATCTTATTTATAAAGTATTAAATAATTCTAGCCTATTGGATGCTATTAATTATAGTTTGATAACAACAAAGTTCTTCCTTTTGGAGGTTTAACAAAATTAATGGGGAATGAAATAAGTGCCCACAGCGGGCTAGAAATTGACGAAAAATCTGTCGAAATAACAGATTTTTGGGCGCACCATACCGCTCGCGTAAAACAACATGGTACTCAAATAGTATCTCTATTTGTTAGCGAACCGTCTTTACATTATAGTGCAAGTTTTGGGAATCCTTCACCTTTGGAAAAAGCTGCAAAGGTTAATGTCAGTTTATTGATTACTCGTATATTATAAAATACGCACGTCGTATATGAATCATACTTTCAAAGTCACGTATTTCTTTAAATTTATCATTTCAGATGCTTACACAACATTCGTATGAATAACAAATATATTTTTCAGAATCTAATGCTATATAGACATCCATGTATACTTAAGTATGTTTCATCATGGTCCAAGGGCAGCAAATTTTATCTTACAACTGAACAAGTTAAACCTTTGATTCAAACAATAGAAACACAGAATACACTCCAAATATGCATGGGTTTGTATAGCATCTTACGGGCACTCGTATTTCTACATGAAAAAGCATCTGCGTCTCATAATAACATATGCGGCAGTGTTATTTATGTTACGTCAGAAGGATGTTGGAAACTGGGAGGCTTAGAATGCCTAAGTAAATTCAAAGAATTAACTCCAATGTATTTAAAGAAAATAAGAAGCTACAGGTATGAGAAAACAGTATCACCCGATGAAGATACAACTATCTCATCGACTAGTTTTACATCAATCGATGCATATGCGTTCGGTATTTTGGCAGAAGACATTCTGAAATTAAAAAATTCAGGTATAAGTGTTATTCGATAAATAATATTTTGTGTGCAAAAAGAAGTCTGATAAAACAATCGCATTATTTCAGAAGATGTACCGAGTCTCCTAGAATTCAAGAAGTTCTGCAAAGAAAATCTACAGAACTCTGATCCATGCTTGCGAAGCAAATTATCCAGTGTTCTTCAACATCCATTTTTTACTCATGATTTCATGAGGATACATGCATTTTTAGAAGAGTTGCCGTTAAAAAGCAATCAAGAAAAAGAAATATTTTTTGAGTTAGTATTCTTAATAAATTGAATAAGCTAATTTTCGATACTGAAGCTGCTTACAATATTCACAGTTAAAATATTAAATCAAATTACAGAAACCTAATAGTACAATTGAGAACATTTCCTGAAAATATTGTTGCTGAACAATTGGGTCGATTGTTACTTTCACGAATGGTGTTGTTAGATTCAACTGCACAAGCAAAGCTTTTACCATTCATCTTAAAACCTAAAGGTAAAATGCTTTTAAACATATCGTGCGTTGAACGTATAAATAGTTAGTACTGTTTCTTTTTGCAGATGGAAAAGACAATGTGGACAATAATCTGTTTGTAGTATCGACATTCAAAGCGTATCTAGTACCTAAATTGCTACAGATGTTTTGTATAAGAGACGTGTCAATACGTTTGGTACTGTTATCACATTTTAATTCGTTTGTTCACACATTTCAAGCGGATGAACTAAAATCTCGAGTTCTTCCTGAATTGCTTGTTGGAATTAAAGATACAAACGATCATCTCGTTTCTGCAACGTTAAAAGCATTGGCCGATGTAGTTCCAATTCTTGGTGCGGCCACAGTGGTTGGTGGGAACAGGGGAAAATTATTTACGGATGGTCGACCAAATAAAGTAAAAGACAACGGGCAAGATAATAAAGCAGTTTCATCTTTTGTAAATATCATTGATTTTGCAGCCACTACAAGTACTAGTCAAAACATAGTTCATTTACCAGAGAGGCCATCGCCGGACGGAGGCGAAGATAAGAAAGAGAAAATCTCTTCAATTGTGGAAGAAGAATACACATGGTCTGATTGGGAGACTCAAGAAATCTCTATTAGAGATGCCCATCCTCAAATTTCCCAATCAACCGATCAAACTTGCGAATCCCATGATAACGATGTTTCGATCGTTGATGTAGTACCAACAATTGACCCAAATCCAGTATTTGATCTAAACAAAGCTAAAACGATCGAATCAAAATTACCAAAGAAATCGATTTTATGCGATATTTCAGAACTCGATATCAAGAACTCAAAATTGACTAATTCCACCAAGGAAGAATATGATTTCTTCACTGATATGGAACCTGTAATAAAAAAGACTCAAGTGTTGCATGTACAACAATCACAGTTAACGTCGAAAAGCGTGTTTGACATTAAAGCTTTAAATGAATTAGATACAACCGAAGAGAATGATGGTTGGGACGAAGATTTAAGTGACTGGGGAATGAATGATATTCAAGAATTGAAGATTTAAAAAAACGTGCAAATTTTTTAAATCGTATGTATTACATAAGATACAAAAGTAAATATAATTCATTAAATAAATTTGTACAAAATACATATGAACTAAAGTTTAAAACAAAATTTTTTGACAAAGCATTGTTATTTGCCTAATATTGTAGAATAAAAATTACTTTTCTTTGAAGTACGATCCTAATGTGTACACATGTATGCATGCATGCATACATGAGTACAATAACCTAATACAGAAGTTAATACCTAAATAAAATAACAAACTTTTATAACATATCGAATTTATAATTAATGTGTATGAAGCTTGCTTGATTAATAAATCAATAATGTTCTGTGCGATTACATTTTTTTTAACTTTTTTTGCAATTGAAAAATAAATGTGAAGTATTTTATGCATAAACTCTGCATTTACATGCAACCATACTTTCGGTTATGTTTTGTATTGAGCAACTATCACGAACTACAATATATTGAAGACGATAGATCAGTGTTGAGATATTGGACGAGTTTTTTCGCGCAGTACGTATCTATGTCTTACGTTTGAGGAGAAAGAAGCCAGGGGTACTGTTTTTAGCAGGAAAGTACCAGAAAAGTCCAGAACGAAACGAGCGTGCTACGAATTTTTGATAATATGATAAGTATAATGTAATATTTGATTGACATAACAAATTATGTACAATTTTAGCCAAATTTTTACTTTACAGAGACTGAAATCGTCGCACATGCGCAGAAAAACCAGTCCAGTAATCCAATACTGCGATAGGTGGCGAAAAAGATGACATCAGTGCTCTCTGGTATTATAATCCGTAATCAACTAGTAGTCTCGGATTTTATGAAAGGGTCCTCACTCTGTACATTGCAGACAACTTCCTTTTTTGACTTGGAACTTCGGAAGACTCTGTACCATACGGGGTTTTTCCTATATCTTTTGTAAAAATGGTGAGTAAAAAGCAATAAATATTAATTTAATTCGATTACTTCGATTCTCTATTATTTACTTCAATCGTTTAATCAAAGTGAAAATGTTGGATGCACGTAATTCAACAGGATTTAAAGGTAGATGTTTCATTTTTGATTTACTTAACGGCAGAACGCATGGCCGATGCGAGGGTTTCTCTCATATATCATAGAAATTTTATATAATTATGTAATAATAATGTACTTTCTACTTAAATTGTCATTTTCCCATATTACTCTACAGTGTCTATTCAATATTCGAAGAAATACACTTTGTTTATGAAATACATATGGGTACTTATAAATTTGTATTACAACAATTATTTAAATAAATTTGTATGAGATCGTAATGAATTCTATTACGTGATAACAATCCTTAGCTCATTTTGACGAGGTAATGAAAATAATTGTTTCCCTATATTACTGAATCTTACGTGAACATTAGAAATAAAATCTAACAATTGTTTCACAATGGGGTAAACTTGTATGTTGTGTTTTAGGGTTTTGTAAAAGTTGTTAAAAATAAACAATATTTCAAACGTTATCAAGTCAAATTCAAGAGGCGACGTGAGGGAAAGACTGATTATTATGCCCGTAAACGATTGACTATTCAAGATAAAAACAAATACAATACACCAAAATATAGACTAATTGTACGTCTATCTAATAAAGATATTACATGTCAGGTAAATAGTTCTTATTTCTTATTAACTTCAATCGTCATCTTTGTTTCATCAAAGGATTATCGTATTGTACATTTAATTAGGTGGCATATTCAAGAATCGAAGGAGATAGAATATTATGTGCAGCTTATAGCCATGAACTTCCAAAGTATGGTGTTAAAGTTGGCCTTACAAATTATGCCTCCGCATATTGCACCGGTCTTCTTCTGGCACGAAGAGTAAGGCTTTTATGCACTATTAATTTTGTTTATTACCTCTTACATATATTTAATGATGAAACACTCAGCTCGCTTTGATGCATAACTGAAGAAAATACAATTGTTCCCTATGTTTTAATTCTGAATTATACAATTATGAAAATAAAATATTCAGATAAATTTTATACATATTCATTTAGAAGAATATTTTTATATTTTTCTCTAGTTGTTGAAGAAATTAGGATTGGATAAATTATATACTGGTACAAAAGAAGTAACTGGTGATGAATATAACGTTGAAGAATTAGATGGAGGACCCGGGGCGTTCAGATGTTACTTGGATACTGGTCTCATGAGAACTACCACAGGTGCTAGAGTTTTTGGTGCCATGAAAGGTGCTGTTGACGGCGGTTTAAACATTCCCCATAGGTATAATTAAATTGTAAAAAATTTAAGGTAAAATATTGAATAATTATAAATAATGTTGTGATGATCGTATGACACATGCGCGTCATCTGAGTCATAGCAAGTTATTGCTTTGTTTTGTGTACTACAACACGTAGCAATGATTATTGCACAGGCAAAACAAGATTAAAATACGTGTCTCTGATAATACAAAATTGGCTGCATCAAAGTTATAAGGAGCAACTATCTTTTTTACTAACTTTTTTTTTCTTCTTTCTTTTATAATGAACAGCACCAAGAGGTTCCCTGGATATGACAATGAGTTGAAATCATTAAATGCGAATGTTCACCGGCAACATATTTTTGGACAACATGTTGCAAATTATATGAAAACGTTGGAAGAAGAAGACGACGACGAAGTTTTCAAGAGGCAATTTTCCCAATACATTAAAAATGGCATTTCTGCTGATAATGTGAGTATTTATGGTTTCATGTACAGTATTGTCGTCCAACTAATAATTACTGTCAGCTTACTAAAGCTTCACAGTGTCGCAGTTGGACTACAGCAATCACATTGGTTACAAAAGACGAATATGTAAACAATTGCATTTTTCCATTTGACCACTGTTACATTGTAACTATTTTAATACATTTTTATGTATCAACTATGTTTGTTTTTGTTGATAGATCGAAAATATCTATAAACAAGCCCATGAAGCAATACGTGCGAATCCTGAACACACTAAAGAAAAGAAGGAATGTCTCGTGAAGAAACGGTGGAACCGCGCGAAACTATCATTGTCGGAAAGGAAAAACCGTGTCTTACAGAAGAAAGCATCTTTTCTTAAAACGTTAGAAGCAGTAGAAGCTTAATTTTCTGTAACAGACATTTCCACCAATTTCTCTGACTCCATGTACAACCAGAGGATGCAAACAACTTTTCGTTACGATTGTGTGTATTAAACGAGTATAGAGAAAAAATTATGGAACAAAAATAAACAATATCAGATGAAATATATTGATTTTTCTTACGTAAACGTTAATATTAACCCTTTGCGGACGCGTGTCGGATATATCCGCCCAAGCCGTTTTACCGTTGCGGACGACTGTCGGATATATCCGCCCAATTCTCGCGCTGCGGCTGGCGTATGTCTGTCGTCGTAAACGATAAGATACGCATGGGTATACTAGCATAAGAAGTCAAATTACCTCTCAATGAAATTAGAGACCTTTAGCGATGATTTAGTTGGATTTTATGAAAGAGTTATTTGAATAAAGCTCTAGGTTTTATAATGCAAAAGTGCGACGTGAATATTTTCTTTACTGCGCGATCCGATACCTGACATCCACAGCGACGTTCGCTCGTCGGGCGGCTCCGTCCGCAAAGGGTTAAAATTTTTTATTTATTTTCATTGAAATATATAGTTCCTAAGCTATTGTAGTATAATAGTGTCCTCTTTCGACATAGAATCATGTCAGAATCTATGACCTTGTTCGTTCTTATCAATTTATTTCACATGTTTTACACGTTCGCTACCGCCGTCAAAGCATTGTCAACTCATAATTAACTCCTTGTAACAATATAATAAATCAGTTTGTTAATGCGGAAATGTTATGCATAGACTTGTATACATGCATGTTTGATTAAGGTTCAATTTCTGGTAGCAGCAAACTTGCAATACAATATTCATCAATATTATTTATGATCATATAATATATACATAGGAGATGTGATACACATGTATGCGCATAATATTTCTGCTGCAATAACAAGATCGTATTACTAAATAAAATTCACAGCATAATTATAATTTCGGTTTAAAACATCATATATAATTAAAACTACACGACTTTCATTTTTCGATGATTAGGACATCTATATTTTAATTTTCATTTCTTCAAATTTAATTGACGCAATCTATATAGAAAATTATAGTCTAGACAAAAATGTATGAATCTGAGACATCTGTTCCAATTTCTACCGAAAAAGTGATAATCTATTGCGAGAACCGGGTAATCGGCCTTGCTCATCAGTCAATCCAGCTTGAATATCTCCGATAGAAGGTACTGCTCTTACTTCTCCTCTAGCTGCCACACATGGAGGCGATTTGAGTAATCGACGTGCTACATTAATAATGTCGTCCTTTGATATTTCACCTACAACCCAATTGGTCGTCGTTACATTTTACATTTAACTACATTCAATAGAATTAATCCGTATCGCTTACCGATTGCTTGTATAAAATACTCTGGTCGTTTTCTAGATCCAGTGGCTAAAACTTGTCGTCCAATGTCTTCGAAAACAACGGGTCTCTGTTCCAAATTCATGAGCAGCATAGACTGTAGTTGTTTCTTTGCTCTCTAGTTTGTTGGAAAAGTAAATCAATTGTAATTATTCGGTAAATACAACTATAGACATGTGAAACATATAGAAATGATGAACGATTTCATACCGCTAGCTCGTTGTCTGTGATATTACTAGTCATAGCAACCATTTCGTGCACGATTACTTCTGCCATTTCTCTAACGTGAGACGGTGTACAAGATGCATGAATGCAAAATAGTCCTGTGTCGGCATATGCATGATTGTATGCAGTTGCACTGTACAACCAATGGTATCTGCGGCAATAACAATCTACGGTGGTTTTCTTTCGATCAACGAAGAAGTACACTTTAAATTTCGCTTACCTGTTGAGTACGTTCGTATATAAGCGAGTATACATTCCTTTGCCCGGCCCACCGGCGCTAAAACTGCCGCCTCCACCCATCATCATATTTAAAACGCACATTGCTACAAAGTCTGGATCTTGATGGGAACAACCCTCCAAACCTATCACCACATGAGACAATTCTGGTAAACCACTTGGCCCTGCATAAACGGGTACGTTACATTCCTCCTGAGAAATTGTAATAGAATAATTTCGAGTTAGTAAACATTGTCAAACATTGTGTTTCTTATATTCCTTCTCTCTATACATAGTTAGGGGAGATAAGTACTAGTATGTAACCTCCAGTATATTGAGGGATAGACATGTCAACCGTATTTAGCTTATCTTTTTCCGAGGATACTAAATTGCTATCCTTCCTCCTTTCTTCATCTTCTTCTTCATCCCAGATAGTTTTTTTTTCAACAAAATGTCTGAAATGATAGAAATGTTAACAAGTCTTGCAAATCTTTCTTTCTTCTCAAATGGAATATTATACCCTGCACTTAACAAAGTTATAAAAATATCATTTCGAACGAATATTAAACACTAAGTTTTAATTACTTTTGAACTGCGGAAACCAAGTGTTCATGTTCCACACCGACTCCAGCCACAACCATTCTATTCGGTACATGATGATTCTTTATGTACTGAAATAGTATTTTTCTATCTATGTAATCAATATTTTCTTCTGGACATATTTTTGGGAGGCCAAGAGTATTGTTTCTATATGCAGCCTAAAAAATAAATTCCTATAGAAACCTATATATCGTTGATCAATTAAATACTTTTACATACTGCATGGATCATATCTATGAGTATCGGTTCCTGTTCTGGCCTTGTGAGCAAAGATTCCAATTCAAATCTGATCATTTGTCTTGCCAAAGTTAACTGAAAATATAAATTTTTATCGATATTGTCCTCTTACAGCAAGCTTAAAATATTAGAGAACATTTAGTACAATCGTGTAACTTATGCAGTACATAAAAATATAGTACTTTCTTACTTCTTCTTCTGTTATTTTGGGTCTTAAGGAAATATCACCTAGTATTTGTACAACTGTATCTAACCCGTGACGTTCTGCTGAAGCAGCATAAACAAGTGTGTCTCTAGATGCTTGACAATCACATATTCCACCATGCTTTTCTAATGCCAACATTATTTGATCTTTATTTTCATAAACTTTTGTTGACTGAAATAACAACTCTTTCATTTTTATATTCTTCCAATATTTTTATGAAGATTAAATGTATATGTACATCACAACTTACTCCAAATGCTAGTTTTTCTAGAAAGTGAGAAATTCCACTGGGATATGCAATTTCATATCGAGGACCAGAATCTAGTAGCACTATAAAGTAATAGATTATATATAAAAAACAACAAAACTATGTAAAATTTTTTAAAAAACTATAAACTCACCACCAACAGTACAAAATTGACCAAATCGATTTTCAGAAGCAACTTTTAATCCATTTGGCAAAACTGTTACTTTAGTTATATGATGTTCTTCCTTCTTTGTAGCATACACTACTTTGGGTAAGTTAGGAATAGGTTTCGTCAATGGAGGATGATTTGTAATGACTGATTTACGTGTTATATTAGTATTAATAATTTTTTGAGAAGAAAAGCTGTATTTACTCAAAAAATAAAAGGTCTGCCTTTGCATTACACTGTAAATAAACATCGTTCACATTTAATAAAACGTGTCCATTCAATCTATAACTAGGTTGACTAAATAAATGTTCAAGTTGTGCAAGTGCATATTTCTAATTATGCATAAAATCAGATACCTTTTTTTGAGAGCAACTATCGCAGAGCTCCGCGACACTTTCGTTAACACATGCATATTAGCGGATCACAAAATTTTCAAACATTTAAATTTGATTTCCCACTTTACACAATTTAAGAGTAGAAATTGATCATCCGAAAAGAACCTTGACGACTATCCTCCTGTAAATACACAAGGAAATACTAATACATATGTGCACGTATATTGATAGTCAAAATAGTATGTTCACTCCACTCTACAACTTGAGAATCTACAGTCTAAATGAAAACTCACTCTATGTAATGTTATTATATCCGAAATGAAGAATATATATGCATGGTAAGTACCATATATAACATACAATAGCGGTATTCAATTGTTTTATTTCCTTAAATTGGTATTACTTATCTCTATTATATAAATAAATGTATAAATAAATTATTAGTAGATGCTTTTCTCAAGTTTCAGAGTGAAGTTATATGTTAATTTTTACTGGTTTCTATAACGCCTATTTATAAGTGAGAAAAGTTTAAGAAAAAAAGTGTTCAATGAAATTATCATAGAGGGCTCTTCAAACTGTATATTCTGTGATAGTAATTTTACATACAACAAGGTTAAGTATTTTCCTTGAAAGTTTACTAAAGAAGGTACTTTTATATTGTACAGTGAAAAATGAGTCCATTTAAACGAACAAAATCGAAAAGTAAATCAAAGTTGCCAGAGAAATCACGCAAAGAAATTCGTAAAGAGTTTAGAAAACAGAAAAAAGTTAATAGAGCAAATTATTTTAAAAAAGGGATCAAGTCGCGTGTTGTGGAAGAACATGTTGACGAACATGTACACAATAACAATATTAATGACAAAGTCGACATAAATTTACCAACAAAATCTTTAAAAAAAGAAAAGCGACAAGAACTTGAATGTATGAAAAAAAATCAGAAGGTCGAAACCCTTAGAAAAGCAAATCAAAAAGAAGATACCATTATTAAAAAATTGGAAAAGCAGTTGAAATTGAATAAAAGGAAAAAGACAACATTTCCTAAATCATTTCAAGCAGATGGTTTAGACTGTATCCTTTCTTTTTTATACATTTGGTAATTGAACATTTTTATAGCACATATGTATTTTGTTTCTTTTAATAAATTATGATCTAGTATTGTTAACTATGTAAATATTCTTAACATATGTATAGATATTTTGGACTTTTGCCTTGAAAAAGATAGAAAATGTATGGTGGAAACAGAAAAAGAACTCTTAGAAAATGAATTTAATAACCAGTTTAAAACTGATTTGTCTATGGTTCTTGAGGAAAATAATATGGAAACCATGGAAGAAAACATAGATGAGATAGACAGTTCTAGTTCTGAGCATACAGATACATTTCAGCCACCAAACAAGGACTTAGAAATATCTGAAACTAGTACAGTAGAATTAAATGATAAACAGAGTGAATCATACGATAATATCGATGACAAGAATACTTGGGAAGATATTTATGGAAGGAAAAGAAATAAAGAAGGTCAAGTTATATGTGAACTCGATATACGTAAATACCATATTGCACAAACATATAACATAAATGAAAACAATGAAAATTTAGATTTTTTAAAAAGGAAATTGAAAGGCTGTTTGAATAGAATAGCAGAAAATAATATGCACACTATATGTAATCAGGTAACTATATACTTGTTAAGTCGTTTGAATTACAATACTGTTCTTTAAATATAACTTATGCATTACAGATAGAGGAAATGTATATGGCTAATAGCCGCAATAATATGAACTATTTGTTGACAAATTTAACTTTTGAAGCTGTGATTACAGATACAATTACTCCAAACCGTTTAGTTTGTGAATATATGATGATGATTGCTATTTTACATGCCAACATTGGGGTTGAAATTGGTGCTCATTTTTTGGAAAAACTTGTAAACAAATTTATTGAAATAATAGATATCCCACAAGATGTAGAAAATAAAAGATTAGATAATGTGATTTTGATGATTTCGCATTTATATAATTTTAAGGTATAGCGATTTTATTAATTAAGCGAGTTATTAATTAACTAAGACAAGCATTATAAATAAATATTTTTGTTTATTTGAAACAGGTATATGGACACAGGCTTCTTTATCAAATACTCGACAGACTTACAACCAAGTTCACAGAAAAAGAAATTGACTTAATATTGCTTGTTTTGAAAACCGTAGGTTTTACGCTAAGAAAAGACGATCCTTCCGCTTTAAAAGAATTTGTACAAAATTTGCAACAAGTAGCTAGTCGTAATAACGAGCAAAGGTGGGTAGACTATGTTCTTAACACATTGTTGACCGGCAATTTTTCTCAGAATTTATCTCATGCCGCCGACTACTATTTCGTAATTGAATGCGGAAGTGAAGCAATATAAATTAACTTAAATAAATTCTTCACTGTTGCGGTCTGTTATGGTTGAAATTTTTTTTATACTAAAGGGGACACAACTCGACGGGTTTTGTTAGCGAAAGACGTAGGTTATACTATACTGGACAACACACTTTATTCTCTCCGGGAACGCACTTACCCAACGACGCTGATGCGAGAAAAAAGTGCATCGATTACGAGTTTACTCGTGGCTGGCCGGCAACGTTTAGGCATGAAGACACGAGTTAACTCGTGACCGGTCAACAATGAGTTAATTCAATTAAAATGATAAAATTCCTATATAAACATTTTGTTTAAAACATATTGTTATTGTATAGTTCTAGGGTTCGATTTATGTTAGATGTTTTGTTAGCAATAAAAAATAATAACGTTAGTAAAATACCACAGTACGATCCTTCGCATGTGGAACATTTAAAAAAGGTTTTAAAAACTGTAATACGGAAGGGTAACACTATTGCACAGTTCAATATCACCTTGGAAGATTTGTTACATGGTAAATGCGATTTATTTATCCGCCTCTGTAACATATTTTAATACATGAGAAAAAACAATAAAAATCTGTATTTTATGGGAATTTGCGCAGCTGATGAAAATGGCAAATGGTGGATTGTTGGTTCATCTTGGACTGGATCGAGCAACACGGCTAATCACGAGATAATAAAAAATCAGGAAAAATTTCGTTTTGGAAAAAAAATACTTGAATTAGCAGAAAAGCAACGAATGAACACTGATACAAGAAGAAATATGTTTTGTATTCTAATGACAGCCGAAGATTATGTGGACGCTTTTGAGAACCTTCATCGTCTCGGTTTGAAGGAACATCAGAAGGAAGAAATCATACATGTTTTAATGCATTGTTGCTTGCAAGAAAAAAAATTTAATCCTTATTATGCTGTACTGGCGCAAAAGTTATGCGAGTATGACCGAAAATATCAGGTTGGATGCTACAATTTTTTATATGTACACATCCATACATACATACATATAAAACTTATGTTTCAGCTCACAATACAATATGCTTTGTGGGATAAATTGAAAACTATGAATGCGCACGGAACGAAACAGTTAAGCAATCTTGCCCGATTTTTAACTCATTTAATCCTTGAAAAATGTCTTGCCTTGTCAGTTTTGAAAGTAAGTATTATACTTTATAGCACGTTACACTTCATACGATTTAATGTGCAATAAGTTTTACCTGTTTCATTATCTTCACTTTGACTACAGGTTATTCAATTCACGGAGTTAGATAAACACACCATGAAACTTGTCAGACAAATTATACTAGGTATTCTTTTACACAAAAACGAGCAAACATGTTTGCAAGTGTTTGAAAGAATATCCATGTCTCCTCAATTACAAACTTTTAGAGAAGGCTTACGCTTGTTTATCAATTATTTTCTTATAAGAAATATAGAATCATCTGGCACACTAGGCGAAAAGGAATTAACTTTAAAAAAGAGAGCTAATTTAATAGATAGAATAATAAGTTCCCATGGAACAAAACTGAAATTCTAAAATGATTAAAGTGTAATAAATATATTTTTTTACAAAGTAATAATTATTTCAAGACCTTGAGAAAGCGTTTTAATGTTTTTATATATTTGTACATACATATTTCAACCGATGAGGTTTCTTCGATTTCAGTGTTAAACATTATTTCATCAGCTTATAATTTGTTTGAAAGGATTAGAATACATAAAATACAGTTTTATAGCGCAGCGATTATACTTCTTCGTGGTTTATACGTTATAGGTTGCCATGCAACGTTTGTATGTATCTTCGTATTTAGCATTAATAGGAGCACTACATCCGTAACCGCCTAATCGATGAATACGAAGAAAGTCGTCGCAATTGATAGTGCCGTCACCGTTACAATCCTAGGAATCAAAGAAACAACGAGTAATTATATGCAAGCAAGCAAGTGTGCGCATTTAGTTTGAAAAAATTACCTGAGCAAATTTTTCCATATAGCCTTGTACTGTGCGAGCTGCACAATATGGATCGCTTACGCACTGTTGAAATCCTGAGAAAACAAACTCTATGAAATTCTCTGCCGTGCATCAGACCGTATGTACCATAGGTAAATAATGATATACCAACCATCGCTGTTTTGGCTAAATGTTCCATCCAGTTTCGGTTTACCCGCATCAACCCAATAGCCCCACGTTATGCTAAACGGTCCACAGACGGACTCGTCACAACCAATTGTAACGTTACATCCTGAAGCAGCTTCGCATATACATCCAAAGCAAGTTTTCGATATTGTTAAAGCATCCGTCATCGAATCATGTTGTCCTAAATAGAAACCGATACCATATTAGTATTATGTTACAATCGTAACGATACTGAAACATAAACTAGAACAATAGAAAATAACAAAGACGGTAAGAAAAACAAAGAAGCAAAGAACAATTCAAAGTCGATTTTATTGAAATTGAATTCAAACTAGAGTACCTCGTAAATTAATCGTTCTACGATACGAATAATTTTATACGTTATACGTAAAAAAAATTAAGTTTATCTTTACAAAAATCTTTCACGTGTTCACCCACCACATAAAAAGATCAAAACAACCGAATATGCCTTCGTGAAACCACTCGTTTTGAAACTAACTGCAACTTTTCTCGCTGTCGATAATAATAATAATAATAATGATGATGATGATGATGATGATCATGATGATGTAAATCAAAATGGAAATATATATATATATATATATATACATTTTTTTATAACATGAATAAAATAAAATAACAATTGTATGGATAAAACGTTCTTTCACGAAGGGCATTTTCGTGAAAAGCGAAAAACACACTATCGATTAGATCGGTTGTTATAAAAAAGAAGTATTTGAAAATTTATCAACATAAATCTTATCGAAACTAACTTTTTTTTCCTGCAAGTAGATATCATGTATAGATAATAATTGTTTACTTACCAAAAAGTAGACATAAATTGAAAAGTATCGCCAAAATCGGCATGCTCGGCGACATGTTTGCTGATTGTTCGCAACACCCGATCTTTCTTCGTTCAGAATTTCGAAATATGCTTGATACGTGTATTTGGGAATTCCCTTGCAATCCTTGAAACGATACTCGCGCGATACGCCGTCCTTTCGTTCTTTTATATACAAAAGAGTTGTAGCGGATATGGCAAGTGGGCGGTGAACGTATCTTCACGACTGCAGAAGTGGGGACTTCGACAAAGGTCAGTGGCAAGGTCTGCGATCCGTTGAGAAGGATCGTCATTGAAAAACGAAGACTCGCACCTTTTGGAATTCAAGTGGTCGTGGCGTTAACGTCTACAAATAAAAATCAAACTCAAACTGGTACCCATTTGGTTGCACACCAATGCCCGAATCGATTTCAACGGAATACTTATCGTATTTCAATTTCTTGCAAAACAAGATATAATGTTTGCTCGAGCTTGTTTCTTTTTTCTCTTTACGATAAACAATAAACCTAGGCAACGATAACGACGACGAGTTGTCTATTGATAATTTCGCTTCTATTTCAAGAGTCATTCCGGAATCGTATAACGGGATTCCCGATGTTCGCATCTTCAGATGATTATCAAAAAGTTTCAATCATCGTGCACGTAACATATATACAATTCATAATAAAGAAGAAGACGAACGAAAATGATTTCAAAAAGGTTGCATATTGTTACAGGTAGAAAAGAATTGATTCATTCCTTTGTAATACGTATCGAACAAGTATACTTTGCACCTTTTTCGGAGCGATGTAAGCGTAACGTTTACTCATATCGGCATAAAAACAATGAACTCATGTTGAAACCGGATTTCAGCGTTAAACAAGGTACATTGTAGCCGAGTGTATCGATGCCTTTTAAATCGAAATGTACAACTTTTGTTAAAGAGTAATGTAGCGCATATTTCAGAATGAAGCAAGTAATTAGAACCGCTTCGATCGAAGATCATACCTCAAGCAACCACTTGAATGGTTCACTACGGCTACGTTAACGCGTAGAATAGAGTAACTCGGAAGGAAATATTGCTACAGATGAAATCTGTACTTATTCTTCAAATTTGATCTCAGTAAATTATTCGATTTGTTTCCACCGCTTGTGTTTCATGAAATTTCAAGGCCGCCTCGTTCGGATTCAAAGCTATAGATAACGGTAAAACAAATTCAGTGATATTCATTACGATGGTTATTATACAATATTATTTTTAGTAACGTAATAATAAATTTATCATTCCATTTCAAGAAACTTTATCTTTGTAAGTCCTCCATGCCCGGGGTATGCGACATTTCGGGAGAAAAAAACTATACGTCAAGTGATATATAAAAATCATTATTTATGCATTAAACGGCTTCTAAACAAATAAGTCTATGCGCTTTGGTCTTCGACTTATGCGCTAAGTCTATCTCAATTGGACAAATGAACAACAAATGTATATACATATTATCAAGTGACACGATACAAGATTTTAGCTCAAACGTAATTCATTGCATTACAAATAAAACCATGAGCTATCGTTTTCGCAACTTCTGCGGACCCGAAATTTCTCCCTCGTTTAATAGTTTTACATACGTGACCATTTGCCTTGTCTGTCCCCCCGATCTTAATAGAAATTACCATATAAGCAACTTATTCTAAAGTTCATCTTGCAATGTTCTTTTTGTATATCATTTAATATTAAACTGGATGAACACATTTTCCTTTAATAGTATCTTTCAACTATAAAGAACATTCTAAATTCTGTTATTGTTGTTACTTAGGTAGTTTTTTACTTAGGACAAAGACAAACATAACAACAGGATACAAAGCAAAACACAAGCTCCCATTGCAAAATAGATTGAGCTTGAATCACACTCTTTTAAAAAATAAAACAGGTGTTAATATCTTGTTGAACAAGGTAGTTTATGCGTTTGGCATTTTCGAATGCGAATTGATTATAAATATTAACTACTAGAAATTCATATTATCACTGTATCATTGTTATTAATTAATATATAGTATGTATTATAGTAATGTATGCTTTTATATAATTTTGATACACAAAAAGAATATGCAAAATTGACGTAGATACCTTTTGTAATCTATTACTAACACGTTAAGGTAATAGAACTCAAATGAATAGTCTGTTTAAAGCTTTGTTAATATATTACCATTGAAGTTGCATTAGTAATTCTTCAGGATCATCCAATAACAAATTATATATAGAAACAATGATTATTATTTATTAAGTTAATATTAAAAGTAACGGACACAAACAGTCATTTAGATTTTATTGAATGACACAATGTCAACGGATTGAACTAGTTCATTATAACTTTCGATTTGTTCTATCAGTAAATCCACAGACACTTTGTCGTCTTCTATGACACACATTATTCTGAACTTATCAATACCATAACCCACGGCAACCAGTTTGGCTGAAAACATAAAATAAACATTTACAAATTGAAAACAATGTTACAAAATGAAATTTTGACAAAAAGGATTATTAACTTACAAGCACCCCAAACTAATCCATCCATCTCTATAGATCTAACAGATTCCTCGATAGCTGTCATATCAGTTTCGTCTCCCCATGGTTTTACATCCAATACAAGACTAGACTTAGCGATCAAAGCTGGCTTTTTAGATTTCTTTTCTGTGTAAGCTTTTAATCTTTCTTTTCTAATTCTCGCAGCTTCTGCGTCCTCTTCTTCGTCGGAACCAAACAGATCTAAGTCGTCCTCTTCGTCGTTCTTTACTGCTGTTGGTGGAGTATTAACATTATCGTTACTTAAGAGTGTGGGTGCTTTTTTTTCTCCAGGAAGTGTTTCTAAGTCATACGATTTGATATGGTTGTACCATCGTAAAACATGAGGATTCAAAGATGTTGGAGTCTTTCCTAAAGCTTCTAGCACTGCTACGTCAGCTTGAGTAGGTTGCCACCTTAAAGATATCCAATTCTGTACTTTGGTAAGTTGAATAATCATCAAATTGATGATTCTTAAGCGAAAAAATTTTCATAAGTCAAAACTACATAGAACTGGATGATGAAATAAAAACTACAAGTGATTCCATATCCACAATAATAACAGCTTTTACAATAATAAATACAAAACAATTCATATTTTCATTACACATATGGATCGATAGTTTTTACGAAAATTTAGAAACAGATGAAAAACTTAGCAACTAAGTTTAACAAGAAAAATGTCAGTAGGAAAAATACAATTGCAAGTCTTGCACATAAAACATTCAGAACAATCTTTGTGAAGCAACGAATTTGAATAACTCTATTTAAGAATTTCCTCTTCTAGACTTTCATACAAGAAAGAAAAAAAAAAGATTTGTGGCTCTCGTAAGATGCCGACAAGTGGAACACGTGTACTGCAACAAAGATTCTTTAACAATGAAAACAGACTTACCCTTCGATATAACTACGATCTGCTAAATAAGAATTTAAATCCTTGACACCCTTATCTGTTTTAAGATCATCGATAGCCATTGTGAAAATTTAGGTGAAGACAATATTTGATAGAAGCCGACAGTAACGACGTACCCTCTACCTGCTCACCGGAAGAGAAAGCTGTATGCAGTGAAAAAGTTGACGATTCGTTGTTTCGATGCAAGATGACGTCATTCCGGTAAATTACACTTACCAAGTAAAAAGTAACTATCACTTCATAGTGATTATTTCTAAATGGTAGAAATGACATTACCGTTATTTAATTGTATTGAAATTCAAAAGTAATAACAATATTTTTATTAGATATCTTGATTAGATCTTTATTTTCTTATTTAAAGTTATATAGGTATTCTCTTGGGCATACCAATATCTACCTACAATACTTTGAATATATATTGTATTACTTTCTACCCTATACTGCATATTATGCGTTGCAATTGCTAATCATGTTAATAATATACTTGCTCTTATAAGCATTATTTCATTTATTGGTTTTGTTACGAAATATATATGTATATTCATTTACGTCTTCTTGTGCTTATAAAAAGACATTGCGAAATGTAAAATACTTTTGTCCAACACAACGTAATCTGTATACCAAAAATAGTTTGAGCATCCTTATTTTACAGGAATTAAGTTACTTCTGGCAAAGTTACCGAAGAGTATGTTCAAAAATTAGTCATTTTGCAACGATTTAGCTTTCGCGAATCTGCAAAATTAAATACATCGAAGCTTAATTTCGGAACAGACTGGTCACCCGTTTGCCTAGGCATTCCTTTACGTCTGTAAGGAATCTGGGAGAACAGGGATAGTTTTGGTAATTTCGGACTATATAAAATTCATTTAATTTATTTAACAGTTACGAATAGAATTATGTTATTTATATGTATTCATATTAGAGTTTACTGTGTTCTGTTATATTTGTGTTAATGGCAAAGTAGCATAGATTTACTCGTTGTCATAGAATTAGGTTATCGTTAAATGCAGTTTCAATTATGACTCTTTCTTACATAACAGTGGAAGATCGACGCAGAAAAGGTGATTAGAGCCAAAATGTTGAGGCTCCCGGTAATAAGGTTATCTACAGGGCTATCAAGTGGTAGGCCTTTTGCCGTGGGATTGCATACGACACCCTGCAAGTTACAGCAAGAATTAGTAGAAGTATTCATAGATGACAAACCAGTTCATGTCCCACCCGGGACAACTGTTTTGCAGGTAACATAACAACTTCCTTTGCATCGTTTAAACGATATAGAATAATTTCGATAATTGTTTGTATTTTTGGTTTTAGAATGTAGCGTACGTTTCACAAATTTTGCGAAACTTTATAAATACTTTGTGACATATCACTATTTTTATTTCAATGTAATTGTATGTCTTAGGCAGCTGCAAAAGTGGGAGTTGAAATTCCCAGGTTTTGTTACCATGAACGTTTAGCTGTAGCTGGAAATTGCAGAATGTGTCTAGTAGAAATTGAGAAGCAAGTCAAGGTGTTTATTATTTTTATTACTAGGACACATAAACTACGAACAATAAGAATAAATAATAATTGTATCTTTTTGTTCTTATAAAATGTGTTTAGCCTGTCGCTGCTTGCGCCATGCCTGTAATGAAAGGTTGGAGAGTTAAAACAAATTCTGATTTAACTCGTAAAGCTCGAGAAGGTGTTATGGAATTTTTATTAGTAAATCACCCATTGGATTGTCCTATTTGTGATCAAGGAGGTGAATGTGATTTACAAGACCAAAGCATGGCTTTTGGCAGTGATCGGAGTAGATTCGTTGACATTGATTATAGCGGCAAGAGAGCGGTAGAAGACAAGGATATTGGACCTTTGATAAAAACAGTTATGACACGCTGTATTCATTGTACAAGATGTATACGTTTTGCGTCCGAAGTAGCTGGTATCGACGATTTAGGGACTACTGGCCGTGGAAATGATATGCAAGTATGTTAAGTCCTTTTGCCTACTTTAAATGTGTCATAATATCTTTCACATTTATGTGTACATACATGTTATGAATTGTTTCAATCAGGTTGGGACTTATGTAGAAAAGATGTTCCTGTCTGAGTTATCTGGTAATATCATTGATTTATGCCCTGTCGGTGCTTTAACCAGTAAACCGTATGCTTTCGTTGCCCGTCCATGGGAGACTCGTTCTACAGATAGCATTGATGTTCTCGATGCTGTCGGTAGCAATATTGTGGTATCACACAGGACTAATGAAGTTCTTCGAATTTTACCAAGGGTGAACGAAGTTAGTATCATTATCAATGATAATTGCTCAAAGTTCTATCAACTGCTTATAATTCTTAATTATATGATGCATATTTCCTACTGTATAGGAAATAAACGAAGAGTGGCTGTCCGACAAAGCACGTTTCTCTTGCGACGGACTGAAGCGTCAGAGACTGATTACTCCCATGATGAAAATACAAGGAAAATTGGAAGCCGTAGAATGGGAAGATGCCCTTATAGCAAGTATATCGTAGTCATACTTTTAATGTAATGTGTGTTACATACACTTGCATGTACAGGGTGTCCCAAAAGTAATTTGACAGCGGGAGGGGGAGTACATATCATAGAAAAATTTCATGTGGTACGCATGGGATGTCATGCATACCAGAAAATTAAAACGGCTGACACGGCTAAATTCTTTATTATTTCGGATCTGAAAAATTAGTGATTATTCTTTAGACATACTGAAATAAGAATCAACAGCGTTTTTCTTAAAATTATTATCGTCGCATAGTAAAATTATTCGGAAACTTCGCGCTCTCTAACTTCAGACGCAGTCATTGTTCGACCATAACTCGTTAACAAAGCCGCAGATTGAATTTTCGCTAAGGAAAAAGTTGCTTCAAATGACCTCAGGAACTCCTCAATTCCCGCTGTTAAATTACTTTTGGGACACCCTGTATAGTAGTTATAATTAGAATTCTTTATTCTTTCTTTAACTTTCTAATTCCAAATATTGTACTATTTTTCAGTCGCTCGAGCTATACACGATGTACCCGCAGATAAATGTGCAGCAATTGCTGGAAAATTGGCGGACGCCGAGTCTCTTGTAGCTCTAAAAGATTTAATAAATAAACTCGGCAGTGAAACCCTTGCAACGGAACAAACATTTCCAAAACAAGGTGCAGGTATCGATATTAGAAGCAGTTACTTGTTAAATAGTACAATTGCCGCGGTCGAGGAAGCAGACGTGGTGTTGCTAATCGGAACAAATCCGAGATACGAAGCACCATTGGTAAACACACGTTTAAGAAAGGGATATATCCACGGTGAACAAACTATTGCACTAATAGGCCCGAAGGTAGATTTGACGTATAACATTGAGGTAAGTTTTTATTGTACTTATATTCTTAATCTTGTTGATGCTTACAGATTGACGTGTTATTTATGTTTCAGCATTTAGGCGAATCCCCAGACATTATAACGCAATTGAAAAATGGAACTCATCCATTTTATAATACTTTAAAAGCTGCTAAAAGACCTCTAGTTATTTTAGGCGTCGAACAGCTAACCAGAAAAGATGGAGCGAAAGTTCTATCCGAAACACAGGCGCTAGCACAAGCTTTAGGAGAGACATCGAATGTAAGATAATCATTTTGCTGTCTACAATAAGATTTTACAATATTTTCTAACACATACTATAAATATATAACTCGTAACATTGTAACGATATACTGTGGTTGCATTAAACTATTTTTTCTTGTTCATAGACTCCTGAAGGTTTGAAAGTGCTAAACATTCTCCATACAAATGCGTCACAAGTAGCTGCATTAGACATTGGTTATTCGTCGACTGTAGAAGAAGTGAAGCAGGCGCAACCAAAAATTCTTTTCCTATTGGGAGCAGATGATGCAAATATAAAGAAAGAAGACTTCGCAAATACTTTTATTGTATACATAGGTACATGCAAGGGTACATTTAAATGTGCTTCGCGATTGCAAAATGTTAAGTATGATTAACATTTGTCCGACTTATTTTAGGTAGTCACGGTGATGAAGGAGCCGTGATAGCAGATGTTATACTACCTGGTGCAGCGTACACTGAAAAAGTTGGAACATACGTTAATACAGAAGGACGCGTTCAACAAACATGCGCCGCTGTTTCACCTCCGGGAATGGCGCGTCCAGACTGGAAGATTATACGGGCGCTTTCCGAGGTAATTTTTAATGTTCTAAGAACTTAACATGCTTAGAATTCGTCAAAAATAGCAAATCAATTGAATGTCCGACAGGTCTCCGAAGTTTGTCTACCATATGATAACTTGATGGAGATCAGGTTTAGATTAGAAGAAGTTGCACCTCATTTGGTTAGATACGGCAACATAGAACCATCTAATTATTTTGCTCAAGCATTACAGTTAGCAAAGGTATTTAAACAAAGAATTAAACACAGTTCAATATTTCAGTAGAACCTAATGTACGTATATATTTGTGTGTATATATATATATGTGTGTGTGTATGCATAGGAATCTAAGGGATCCTTATCTTCGGAACCAATGAAAATTAAACAAACAACGTTAGATCAGTTCTTCATGACGGATGCAGTGTCTCGTGCTTCTCCAACAATGGCAAAATGTGTACAAGCAGTTATCAAACAAAGAGAGAATGCTGTATAAGCAACTAATCGATATGTGTAAATAGCAAGTTATACCATGGTAGGCGTTTGATAGCAATCAAGAATACATTTCAAATATGAAGCACATGGGAAACAATAGTTCCCTAACAATTAGTATATTATTAAAATACAAGTAATATCTGTAAATTCATATTTATCTCCATTTATGTGGCAACACTTAGTCATCGTTACAAGGAATAAAGAAATACCTATATACATGTACACGTTTCTCATTTAGAACAAATGATGTTATTACACATATATTATTAATAATAAATCAAATGCATCTGCCTGCAGATCTAAATTTTGTGACTTACCTATTGTGTTAATATCGCTTGTTTCTCTGCTCGATGACACCGATGGCGCCACTAGAGCAACGCTACCTACAGACCTAAAATTTATTTACCTATCTATTGCGTTGACGTCATGAATTTTTTGGCCATATCCATTAGTAGTTATTATAAACCAAAGTATTAGTTAGAAAAACAACAACTGATAATTGTTACTACATATCATATACAAGACATGTCAAGATACATCATATACAATAAAGTATTGAAACACAAGATACAACAGCCATGTCAAGTACATGTACAGTGGCTCTCGTGTGATCAGTGTGATGAATAATTATTGCATTTCGACCGGTGTACATATAACATTGTTTATCGTTGGCCTCGCAACCGAGGCGACTCATTATAATTTTATTCGAATTGATATGTGTTTCTATGAATCGAGTAGCTTTCGTTGAATATTGTTTGTAGCTTATTTTTATGAATAAGTATCGACACGTCAATTGTTGTAGTAGCGTTCGTTGAAAACAGTAGATTACTAATGCATGCATCGTGCTAAGAAAATTGAAGGTTATTATTTCTGTCTGAATAAGTATTTCAGACAGATTGAAAGATGTTGATAAACCAGGATCTACAGTGGACTGGTGTTGCAGCATCTGAAATTCAGATGTTTCCAGATCTTGAATTAATGGGTACAGCATATCCTTTTAAATTGAAAACATTTGAACATTTGTTTAATACTTTATTTTAGTTCATAGTACGTTCAGTGTTTCTAATGTAATATGAAAATGACAACAACTATAACAATTTAGAAATGCTTTAAAATCTGTAGAAGAATATGAAAACAATCTTATTATTAATAGCACATAATCATGAATTTCTTTGCAGATGGTGATTGTTCACCATTTTCAGATGATTTATTTCACTCTTTAAATCCTGAATTAAGCATTCCTCTATTCTTAGAGGACGAGATACCTTTCCAGATAGAGAATGACTTTGATCATCGAATCACGAACGATGTTTCTTTAGGAGAATCTGCCCCATGTATAGAAGAAATTGATGTACATAGTTCACAACAAACTTCAGGTATATCTTCAGGTAGATTGCTTTAATTGTATATTTACCATACAGCTATATGAACTTATCAAAACTATTTTCTTCATAGTCATAAACACAGATTTAAATGATGATGTAAAAATGAAGGAAGTTAAATTGGAACCTAGAAGCCCTTGCGTGTTATTTCCACTATCACCTGAATCGAGTCATTCAGAATCTAGTAAATCTGAATTGAAAATAGAACTGGATTCTGCTCTTTCATTCTGTGACTTTAAAGTACATTAATTGCTATGTCAACATTAATGGTTTTCACTATCTTCTATAATTAAATATTCTATACAATAATTTATTATAGTCAACTTCAGAAACACCACCAATTTCACCGCCTCAAAATATTTCTCCATCTATATCGCCAGAGCCAGCGTTTAATGCAACTATCAAGAAGCAAGTAAAATTTATGCCCACCAAATGCCAGGATAGAAAGTTCACAAAATTTATTCTTTCGAAAACCAATTCAGCTAAACATATTCAAGTACAACCAAAGTCACAGCCTGTAAACAATGGTAAAACATTATTTTGTTATAAAAAATTTCGTAGAGTGATATTTAAAAATTGCATGGTATGTATTTTTATGTTTTATATTTTCCAGAAGAGCCTCAGAATACTATTTTATTGAGTACACAAAACATGCTAACATTCACACAAAAGATTAAACAAAACTGTACACCGTACCCTCTTATGACCCGCTTATTACCAGTCAATAGTAATAATATTGCAGCTGAAAATTCTATACAATTCTCACCTGTTCAAATAAAAACTGAAACAAATGCAGCACAAATATCACAAGTGAATTCTACGAATACCACAGATATGTATATATCGGGAAAAGAAATGAATATCGGTATTGCAGATGCATCTTTGATTCTGAGAAATGAAACGGCTGGATGCACTTCTATTGTTGTAAAAAATGACACCCCTGGCTGCAGGCCAATATTAATTAAAACGGAAAATTCAAATTATGCTCCAATCGTTATAAAAAATGAAACCCAAGATGTTCATTTTACTGGACGACAAGAGAATGAAATAAAAGCATTGAAAAGGCAACAGAGAATGATAAAAAACAGGGAATCTGCTTGTCTTTCGCGAAAAAAAAAAAAAGAATATGTGTCTTCATTAGAGAAACAAATTTGTAAACTGCAGGACGAAAACAAGCAGTTAAAGATGGTGAGAACTCTGCAGAATTAGTTGCTTTGATCGTTTATTATGCTGGGGTCGCTCTGAGAATAAAATGAATCAATAAGAGATAAGAAGCTCACATTTCTGCTTCCAATGCATACAGACTACGTTACAGACCCTCCATCTTTGGGGTCTTGTTGTCCACCAACGTATGTTGTTAAAGTTAAAGATAATAGATACTTTGTTTTGTTAGTTTTGTATAGCAGATGCAATGGAAAAGAAAATTCGTTTCTTATTCCCAGAGGGTCCTAGCCTTAGGTAAATTATTGTAATTGCACTGTGTTTGTGTC
Organism: Agapostemon virescens; assembly: GCA_028453745.1. Lineage (NCBI taxonomy): Eukaryota > Metazoa > Arthropoda > Insecta > Hymenoptera > Halictidae > Agapostemon > Agapostemon virescens. The sequence goes on from CM052085.1 coordinate 390,417, forward strand.
AGGAGAATACAAGCCTGAAGCAGAGACTTTCTGCGCTAGAGAACACAACTAGTGCTGTCAACAAGCTTAGGAGCATAAATCTCAACGCAAATAAGAAGAATGTTGCTATCCTTTTGGGTATGGCCTTTATGGTATCCCTAAATGTCAATACTTTTAGGTGAGTTCATTTAGGAATTTGAAGCTTTTCAAATGAATAAATATTCTTGCAAAAATCTTGAATCCTCTTGCAGTAACGTTCTCTCAAGAGAGAATCATTTAAATGTGTTGCCCGTTGATATTGCTACCAATACGCCGTATATAAGACATGGAAGAACATTACTTTGGACACCTAAAGATCAAGCTCAACAGGAAGAGGAAAAGAATTTCCATAAAAATATATCAGTGCTTCAACCCATGTGTCCAATGTATATAAATAAAAGCGAATCGATTCGTTTGGATTACGAATTAAGACGTTGGATTGGAGGAGAGTCTGATCAAGATAATTGGTTTACGTCGAAAGCAGCAAAATTTGACGAGAAATTTATGGGGGGGCTACTATCGCCGTATGTAATACAGAAAAAGAGCAAAGACAAGCATAGTTTGCCACAAAAAAATAAATCTGAGATACTACGAAAGACAACAAGTTCTACCATTACAAATGCAGTGGAAATCTTTTCTCCGATATTAAAGGAGCATGCATCTCTGTTCGAAGCTTTGGGCAGAAGAGACGATACATTCTACGTAGTTTGGTTTAGCGGAGAGCATTTGCTCTTACCGGCTTCGAGAAAAAATAGTACAGGCAGACCGAAAATGTCGTTGGTTCTTCCTGCTTTGCCTACAAATGGTGAGGACTGTTCTGTTTAAATCTGAAGGGGATAGCAAATTTGTGTAATTGACGGACATATACTCTTTTGATCTATTCTTTTCTTTTTGCAGAAACGTTTTCAACACCTACGAATCACATAACTATGATGCAAATCGATTGCGAAGTTACTAATACGCAATTGTTGCATTTACAACAATCAGTAATACCGAATAATTTGAAAAACACTGGCAGATCTGGAAATGAAACACGACAAACTCATACGACCAACGATGTATCCGATGCTGTTGCAGACGATATCGTAAAGAACTATAAACCATATTTCATTAAAGAATCTAGTCAGAAGATTTTGCACAAGAGAAATGTAAAGAATACTTACGAATTTAATCTGGAGGCAGTGAAAACTGAAATGTCAAAAGACCCGCGTAAAACGGGGTCATAAAGGAATCTAATGCACTCACAAAGAAATAAATATGAAGCTGTAGCGTTCGAGTCTTCGGCTTTGTGCCTGTTTCTACGTAATATTATACATGAATAGAGTTCAAATAATTCAATCGTATTTAATTGAGTACGTATAAACACGAAACATGAAAAGATAGTAGACAAATTTGACGTAGACAAGTTAAATATATTGACTAAACATAAAGATAAAACAAAATTCCTTACAAAGATAAGCATAAGAAATTTTTTAATAAACACATGTGTGTTAAGGACAGTATACATATATGGTAAGATATTAAATATCATATTAGAAATATGTATAAACTAAATTATAAAAATTCTTAAACATATATGTAATATTGTAAAAATAGCGCTATTGAAAGGTGCAATTTTTAAAGTAAAAAGCGTCACAAGAGGAAAATTAAATATTCGAAAATCAATTCTTTTCTCAATACAGTATGCTGCGGAAACATACTTTTGCACAATAATCGTGTGTACTTAGATCTTTACATTTTTGCACTCGCATAGGAATATTTAGCGTGTACGTTTTCACATTTATATTTAAAAACGAATTTTTTGGGGTTACAATATAGAGGTCTAATAACTTTGTATACAACTTATTTCTGTTTCTTTAAATGCATTTCTATTATAATTGATACTCGCACTTAAATAATTGTTGAGAAGAACGATGTTCATACGATGGAAGTGCCATCAGAAAGGCCTTGCCCAATATCTTTTATTTCTTGTATGCATTTGATCTTTATTGATTCTTCTCATTTTAGTCATGACATTTTTTTCGATTACATCTTGTATTATATTTCAATATTGTGTTATATAATAAATAATAATTTCAAGGCCTCTGTCCTTCAATAATGATATCAATATCGATACAAAATCGATAGTAAATAGTAAAAGCTTTGTTTTTTATATTTACAATGTGATACAGAACACTTAAAAAGAATTATGAAACGTATTAGAAATTATTTTAAGTTCGGTGTTGAGGCACCAAGGTACGTTCTTAAATCCGTTATTGTGGATTGTATTAATTTAGCTTTTATGAATGGTTTTCCAAGTCTCTGGTGGGCAGTAAATCGATGACAACCACCAAAAGAGTAATAGTAATTACCACCTACAAGAGAAACAGAAATATGTGCGATAAACCAATGTATATATATTTTAATTCAATTTTCAATCTAACAAAAGTATATTAAAAATCGTATTACCTTCGCTACCTACGATCCACAAAATATCTATCGGTGGCACAGACGATTCCGTTTTTGGGCATTTTAATGTGTTCATTAAACTTTGTACCTTCTCTTCGTCTACTATAGGAGGAATGGGTCTGATAATTACCTCCATTGGCACATCATAGACCTCGGCGTTTACGTCAGAATGAACGCTTGTGGCTCTTGGGTTGTTCATCGCATAAATTGAATCTGAAAACTAAACAAAAGAACCAATGAACTATAAGCGATCGATCGAAAACTGAAGGTAGTGTTATGCTTTTCTGTGATTTAGGTTTACATAAACAGGTTTTCGAAAGGTTCTAGTTTGAGGAAGTTCATAATTATTTTATTCTAAAATAAAGTCTGATCAAAATAGTAGGATTTAAATCGAATATCTTTCCAGTTAAACTTACTTCTCTAGCAATTAAACGCGTTGTATTGTCTGAGATTGTTCAACATGTGTCCGAAGGTAACACACGCATACGTATCTCAGCACATGTATCAAGGTATATGTACAATGTAATGTAATCTTGCAATGAATCATATGGAAACGAAAACGGATCCAAGTTGATATACCTGTTCCACTTAGTACAACCGGCACAGGAGGGGGTAAACTATCAAACAATATAGGTGGGGATGAAGATATATTATTTGAATATTGAGAAAAGAAAAACGAATGTATGTATATTTTTAGATATGACAAATAATTGATTAATACACATTAAAGATAGTATTACTTTTGTTGTACTAATTCATTAGTTAGAAATGAAATTACGTATTCTGCTAAGTCTTTGAATGCACGAGCTTGAATACTTTCTGGAGCACATAGCACGATCGGTTTACCAATGTCGCAACTTTGCGCAACTTGATTAGATACAGGTATTGATTGTAAAACTCGTACACCTATAACAAATACGAGAATTTATATACCTGATGTACTAGTATGCATCGAAATTTAGAAAAAGTTTTGTACCCAGTTCTGCAGCTATAGCTTTCGTATTACTGTCGAAAAGAGCTATTTCATGGTCGCAGTTAGGACATAGAATGCTACTCATGTTTTCAACGATCCCAACGATTGGAATGTTCAATTGTTTGAACATGTTGAGCCCTCTTCTGGTTACTTCTAAGGCTGCTTTTTGGGGCGTAGTTACTATTAACACTCCGGCGACAGGAATGTTTTGTATCAACGAAAGGTGTGTATCTCCTGTCCCTGGCGGAGTATCGATAACAAGATAATCCACGGGATCCCATGCTACTTGATTCAATAATTTTTCGATCGCGCTCATTACCATTAATCCCCTCCAAACTATAGGCGATTTATCGTTGATCAACAAACCCATAGACATACTATACATAAAGAAATATATTAGAATTCTAGACTAGCTAATTAGAAGTCCATTCAACGTAAAATGAGATTTCTACCATTTTACTCCGTAATTTACTACCGGTTCCATAAGATTATTCTTATTAACCATAGGAGACTGTTTTATGTTCATCATTAAAGGTACAGAAGGGCCAAATACATCAACATCTAGTAAACCAATAGATCTCTTTGGTTCGATTAATTTCAAGGCTGTCGATAAATTTACGGCGATCGTAGATTTTCCAACACCACCCTTTGCAGAAGAAACCAGAATGATTTGTTTGACTCCTTTCAACGGTTTCTGTTTCGGAAGACCGCGTGCCATGATCTCTTTCCGTTTCGCATCAATTTCCTTTTGCTTTTTCTCATCGTGATAATAAGCATAACTCTGAAGTGGAAAAAGTCTGATGAACAATGATTTTGTTCTTGTTAAAGTGTCGTGTATCGGAATAGTCGATCACGCTGCTAATCGTATGTAGTGTATATAGTGCATATCAGCTTTAGCCACGTGCCTTTAAAAACAATCGAATGCCATGACTCTGTCGAACTCTAATGGAGAAAATTGCAGGAAACATAGAAAATTGTACGTACTAATGACAAAAAACGGTGATTCTTCGTGTTTCTATGATGACATCGGAAGCGCGCAAAATATTTGTTAGAGGTGAAAACGAACGGCAACATTCTCGACACTGGTACATACAAAAACATATACACGAGAATTGTTTGACCACACAGGCCGTTTCTAACCTTACATTTGAAATTCTGTACTTTTCGCTTCATTCAAATTGAAGACCAAACTGAACGGAACTTCGTGTCATTTCAGAAAATATTCTTGTAACTCGATTTTCAACCTATCAATATCTTTTTGCGTGTATTTTAACAGTATAGTTTTACGAATCTCGTTGGTGTCTATCGAAAGGTTATTATGTTTTTCACTGAAAGTAACTGAGATGTTTAACGCAAGGGCGGTACAGTTTTTCATTACTGGGGAGTACATATCAGTAATGCGGTGAATCTTATGCTTTTTCTTAATGTAAATATGTGAATGTAAGTTCTTATTTCGCTTTAAATTAGGTTTTCTAATTAATTTTTTATTGGTTCTGTGCTTAAATCGAAAGTTGGCTATCAGTTTGATATTTAGCGAGCTACCTGCTACCTTCGTAATGTTATTATCGTTGTGCTACAGTTAACCTACATTTTCGATTTTAAAACACATTAAATTTCATCAGTTGAATAAATCGTGTTAAGTGAAATGGTCGACAAAATTTTGTCTTTTTTTTGTTTCAAGAACTCTGTATTTGAATGTTTCTGTCAGTTTGATCATATGATGCTTTCGTATAATTCTAGAAAATATTCGTATTACTAGAAAACATGCGTAATCGTTCGGATTAATCGATTCCTTTCGTAATTTGATCGATGAACATATTTAGTATTAATTCATCTTTTTCGCGTGTTAAACTATAAATGATTCGTACGTTACGAGCTAGCTATAATTAGAAGAAGGAGATCGGTAATTAAAATTTAGTGCATTGTGTTGAATCTTTGTAACCTGACAAAATTGTGAAGTTTTTATGTGACAATATGTTTAATATATATATTTCGCGTGAACGAACGCATTTGACTGTAAACACGTATGTATCTCGTATTATTAAATAGTAAATCGCTAGATGTTAGACAAATTAACTTCTAGTGTTTGTCAGGCATAACATGATCTGAGGTTAAGTCCTTATTTATCTTATTATATATAGGCAAAACGTGTTGCATTAACGAGCCAAGGTGCACAGAATATGGGCCTAAACGCAGCCATACAAGCTTTAAAGTAAGTAATATAAAAATTCTTGTGTTCGATGTTCACATGAAATTGATTTGATTGTATAATTTAATTATCAGAAAAGCCGAGCCACTAAAGGATAAAGTTCAACGTTGTAAAGACCTTCTAAATGATAGCGATGCATGGGTATGTCAACAGCAATTACAAAAGATATATCAACAAGTTCTCATATTGGATTTGGAATATGCACTGGATAGAAAGGTAGAACAGGAGCTTTGGAATCTTGGATTCAAGAATTACATAGCAACCTTGCAATCACAAGCAAAGGACAGAAAAAATCCAAAGCGAGGAGAATCTCAAGCTCTGCTCAGTTGGTGCTTGGAAGCGGCGAGTGGTTTTTATTTGACATTGTTACAGGAAATTTGTACAGCATTCGATTTAGATTTACCATTTAGAAGGTAAATAGATAGAAACTAAATTCATTAAAAATCCATTCTATCTAACGAAACTTATTTGTAGAAAAGGCTATGTGTATGGATGTACTTCGCCATGGAAAGCTGTTGAGAACTTGTCGGTGCCTCACAAATCATCGTGTTTTTACGCGTGTCAGTATTGTTTGGTCCATTTGGGAGACATTGCTCGCTATAGGAACGAAAGTAAACAAGCAGAGCTGTTTTATAGACATGCTGTATCATTGTCACCATCCAGTGGACAACCGTACAACCAGCTAGCACTTTTAGAAGCATCACGTGGCAACAAGTTGGGAACTGTATTTCATTACACGCGATCCGTTGCTGTAAAACACCCATTTCCTGTCGCTACCACGAATCTAGCAAAAACGTTATCTTCTGCATTAAACGATACTTCGATAAACGTTGAAGGGAAAACTAAATTAACATCCCAGGAGTACATAGCAGTTTTCTTAAAACTACACGGTGTTATTCATAATCTTGGGAACACGAAGATCGCATTGATCTACACAAAATTATTGACAGAAACATTAACAGCTTTGGTGGCAACAGAAAGCTTTAGTTCGTGGATGCTTGTACAAATGTTTGTAATTAATTTGTATGCGTTGGAACATACAACAAGCATTGTTGTAGGCAGCACTGAACCATTGAGAAACGAACAGTTAACGTTTGATGAGAAACTAGCTCGAGATTGCATTTTGGATCTCATAGCGGGAAATCTGTCCGCATTATTATTGCCTATCTACACGATCAAGAACTCTATCGTCGAATACTTCGCTTTGCCTTCTATAAAACTGTGCCTTGACTGGATTCACACAAAGCCCACAGTTTTGGAAGAAGTTGCTTTTACGTCGAGACTGCAGATCTGGCCGAGTCTTTGCGTATTATTGAATGCCTTACAAAATTGTGTGGTTGATTTTGCTTACGATCAATATGTGAATGTACCACTGCCAGAAGACCGTGATTTACAAGGCTTCTTACCATTGGAAAAAAGCTTTGAGTGTCTAAAATTCACGAACACCGATTTGGAGGGCGACCTCGAAACTACAAACAAGTTACGCGCGATTCGCATTTTACGTTTGGGATATTCTTTGACGCAGTATAGGATCAATGGTTCCGCGCTAATTGCTATCACGATAGGAGGGGAGAAAGGTGATAATAAGTTCAGTTCGATGGGTGACGATAACGGACCGAGTAACGAACTGATGAAAGAATTGGAAGAACTTAGTCTGAACAAGGAAAGACTGTCGATTGTGTCGGCTAGTCCGGTTCTGTCAGAGTCCGCCAGCAGCAAAGGTTCCGCGGACGTTGATATGCTGTTGGAAAATACTTTATTGGACAAGCGAATAGGCATTTTAAAACCTCAAGGCTCGCTCGAACGAAGCAAGGATTCGTTGACCGGTCATACAGAGTTGAACAACTTTGAAGGTAACGTGACCGCACCTATATCCGTGTCGAGAAAACCAAGGCAAAACATAGCGATGCAGGCTATTATGCGCCGCGCTGAAACCGAGCAGAAACAAGTCACCTTCAAGAATGTATCGCCGCTGGTCATCGAAGAGGAAAATGAGAAAAAGAGTAAGATAGGCTCAACGTCGCCGGTGAAAAATCTGTCTGCAGGAAACAAAAGCACTCCAATTACCGGAGAAACGTTGAAGCCAACCAATGCATCGGCCGTGCCGACAGCTACGTTAACTACCGTTCAGAATCGGTTACCGTTGATGCCTTTTCCAACGACCACCGTACAAAATTCAATCGTTTCTCCATCGATTCAAGTTAAACCAGCGAAATCTCAACACACTGTCTTGCAGCTCACACAAATTAATCATCTTCCTACTAAAGACCAGCAACAACCTGCTGGGAGCTTATCCACTCTACCGATGTCGAGCGTGTCCCAGTGTGTGGGGACCATTTGTTATCAGACTCCACCATTCAATGTACAAAATCCTCAATTCGCAAAGAATTATATGACCAATCAAATAGGAAACGCAGCGAGCTATCCTATGCAACAAGGACATTTTGCTTCGAATTCTGGACAACAATCAATGTCCCAGAATATTAGTTTACAACATGCGTCGAGTCAAAGCAGACCTTTGCATCAGAGAATGCAGATTCATAATATACCCCAAAGTTCGTTGATACATCAGAATATAGGACATCTTCCACCTACCAACCAACAGAATGTAATGTCGGCTGTACCGCATAGTATAAATTCCCAACAGCCTGGAAATATTGTGTTACAACCGAATCTAAACATGCAGCAGCAACAGCAGCAGCAACAACATCAACCACCTCATAATTTAGATGTTCAACAGAATCACAGCATGACTGGAATTCAACAGCAGCAAAGTGTTGGGAAAAGTAATCTTAGATCGAGCACAATATCTTTGCATAATCCAGTAAGTTTGAATAACCCAGCCATTGTAAATGCGTCGAGTTTGTCGTCGTTGAATACATATCAGAAGAGTCTTCATCATGTAGCTAGCATGGTACCTTCGAATGTGTCAAACATACCAGGCAGTTCATTGAGCCCAACCACCACGTCGAGCTTTCAGTTTCATTTTAATCAAAGCGACCCGACTCGGAACAGTTTCGGTCAAATGTCACAGAAACAATTACCGTCATCGATTTACGACAAAAACTCGGACGTTTTGGAATTCCCGTTTCCTAATCAGTTAGGCATGTCGAGAAGTCAATCGCAAATGGCAACCAGTTATCCGCTGTTTCATAATTATGACAGTACAAACTTCAGTTTGTGGAAAGATGTTCAACAATCACATGTTTCGGTACCATGCTGGGGTTCCAGTAGCAATGATACACAGTTGCGTGGAAAAGATACTACTATCGTCGAGAATTTCCGTAACTGGGAAGACTCTATCAATCCTGCTAACACAGTTTCGCAACTGCCATTAAGAACTTCGAGTTATCAATCTGATTCGCAACACGGCAAACATTTTAGCAGCGCAAATAACTTTGACCAGTCTGCCACTCGAGAAGTATGCATTGCATAATAATCAGTACAACTCCTCCTCTGTCCAATATTGTATTATTCACATGGTAGTGAAAATGTTATTAGAAATTATAAGTCCGTATCAACTAATCATTAGAACATTTTTTCTAAAATACATAGAATACATAGAAAAATATGAGACAGAGGTGGTGCTATATTGTATAAAATTGAAAAATTCTATATCTTGTTACGTTTATTTGCAGGTGGATTTGAAATCCTCTCAATCACTTAACACAGGAAATACATATTCGCTGTTCAGCAGTAATAACACATGGGGATCTAGTTCGCAACCGTGTAATGTTTCAAATCAGGACCCAACAAAAACTCGACTCAGTCAGCAATCTTTGTGGTCTGGACCTGGCCCGTCTCCTCTGGAACGGCTTTTGGAACAACAGAAATCTTTACGCGAAGGAGGTACCTGAAGGAAAGCAATACAGATATTCTATCGAAATATATTGGAAAAGGATTTATTCGATTTGCGGATTCAATTACCGAAAGGAGTCCAGCAAAACAACATACCACAATAAATATCGATCGTACGACGAGAATGTTAAATTTGTTACAATGCAACAGCTACCATGAGGTTTCGTAGCCGCTTAGGAATTCGTTTCACTAAAAAACGAATACATACATACGTCCAAAGCGTTATGAAATACGCTCTAGAAACACATAGGTATTAATTACTTACGCTACTTATTGCGCGCATGCTAGAGAATGAGAATATTCTGATAGTGCCAGTCAGCGCTATCGAATTTTTCAGAATAGTCCTTTTAAATCTATTAAAAAGCAATTGATTCAGATATTTCGAGTCACTTAGAAAAAAGGAGGATTCAGCGGACAAGTAATTCATTGGTTGCCAGTGAATCATGTATAGGAAGGACGCGGTATAGAAATTTCATTGAGTTAACACTTCGTGTAATCCGTGGAAATTTCTATTATGAAAAGTATGCGTATTCGGTCACTTTGATATGATTCGATTCAGTGAAGGTTCTGAGATGAATTTAAAAAAAATGTTTTCTGCCCCCCCTCCCTTTTAATTTTTCGGCACGATACTACATGCATATAAAAGCAATTCTGTTGGTACACATATGTAATAAGCAGTTGTAATCGTGAATATACATTTCGTAACGTACTACGTAATAACTACGCTACCACTGCGTATTTCTATTTCCTGAATTTGAATACATAATTTAGTTATTCGAGTTATTTTGCAGTAGATACATATACATACATTCTCTTCTTTTTAGATGTTTTGTAATTTCCATTCATAACTAAAAAGCAAAAACACATTTGATATGAACATGCAAAATAACTCATTCTCTACAAAAAATTCAAATGTAAAAATATCTTCAAGACCATCTTGTAAACAATTCTTCGAATTTAAATATGTTGAATAAAATGAAATTATGTCTGCGAAAGAACTCAATGTAACAAATGCACATAAACAATTTTATCGAAGAGATTGAAATGAAGGGTTCATTTATTTGCAAATACACAATATTACAAGTTCAACAAAAATTGAAATTTAAGATTCAATTTAATTTATTTTTAACCTTTAGTAAGGTCTTTCCCTCGATACTAAAGTAATAAGGATAGATTTACTCTCATATCAACATATTGAATAATACTTTAACATATTTATTTACGAAATGAGGTAACATAAACATATTTTTACTATTCACTTGCAAGCTTACAGGCTATATAATAAATTGTTTCTTTTAGTATATTCCATTCGGATGTAGAATCTATACTAGGATATACAATAATCTATAGTTCAACATCTGAATCTGGTTCTTTGCATTCATTTAAGAATGACATTTCACATGTTGATTCAGTCTTTATTATGGAAGACATTAATTCCATATAAAAACAAACGTCATACATGTTTTGCATCTTCAAATAAGTGTTACAGGTTTCACCTAGTGTATACACAAAAAATTGTGTTTTCTAGCTTCACAGGAACATAGGACTTTCAATTTTCACTATTTGATATTGATGTTGATAAGTGCAGTATTACCCATCCAATGTATTTTAGTGAAGGTTCAGTTAAAATCTTAATCATATGATTCAATAGAGGAATTACAAATACATTAATAAACCTTACATAGCATTTTATGCAGTCATTACTATGTATTAAAAAGCTTACAAATAATAGTACTACGTTTTTTTATTACAATTGTATATGCATATTTCCAAGGCAATTTATCACATTCTATAAAAATATTTCTCACAGGTATTTGTGATAATACATACTCCTGAAAATTAAGCATTTCGCAAAAAAAGTGTTAAAGTAAAATTACCTACTCTAATTAAAACTGAACCAGATACACAATGATTTGATTACTTTTTGCAAAATATGCTTATCATGCTGCTCTAGTAAGTGGTCTTTCAACTTTGCATATGAGTCATTAAAACAGCACATGTCCATCAAACATGGGTAACAATATGCCATAATTATAATTTGCTTTCTTGGATTGTGTATGGACAGATGATTTAGCTTCCAAAAGATTTATTTTATCTGTTTGCAAATTAGCATATGGTTTAATTATTAAAAGATCTGTTTGGAAACCTTGGTCTTGTTGGGATTTCCTAATGGAAGATTCTATGTCCTTTTCAATGAATTGCTACAAATTGTAGGTCTTAATAGGGTACAAAGATATTGTTTTAAAACGAAAAAGGAAACTTTTAAAACTGTATCAATTTGTGGTAATTAGTGGTTTTAAATACTATTAAAGTGTTAAATTCTATGAAAAAAGAATATTTTAATTTAACAAATAAACACGTAAAAAGCTCTATTTTTAGAGTATAATGTGTATAAACATACAATATTAATTCCTGTAGAATCTTTTTAAAACAGGAATATTAGTATAAGTAAAGTAATTTTAACATGACACCTGTATCTTAACTAATCTTGAAATTAAATTATGTGCCACTAAATTCTTCACTGGTATTTTCATACACGTATTATAGCACATGGGACGTCTTTTTATATTTCCTATGCAAGAGCTGCACGTATAATTGTCCCCTTTTAACAATATTGGTCGCAAAGGCACGTTTTGACTTGAATATAAAGAATTACATGTTAAATATTACCGCGCCTTTCTAGCATTCACAATTTTTTTTTTCTTAATCCTTCGTTCAGTAATTCTGAGAAAAAGATGGAAATATCAACAATATGTAATTAATGTAAAGTAGATCGAGAAAAATTTATGCGAAAAGGTGTACAGTATACGTTTTAGATTTCAGTAGGAAACTAAATCTGCGACATCTATTGTGAAACATTCGTACTTGTTCTAGGGGTCAATGTGCTTTTACAGTTTTTACCCTAGCTCTAGAATCGTACAGGCTGCGGTTTGCACAGATATTTTCGTTAGTGCATTCTTGTATGTTATACAAGTGTTATTCTGTATAGTTGTGTTTCAAGTTGTTGCCCTTTCAATTAACCAAAGATGATAATGAAGCGAATGCTCGTAATGACAGATTTCTCCGAGTAGCAAGAAGCTCCGTGATTATTTACGATTTATAGTCATATGGTACACCGAATCGAGTTCTGTATCACCGTAATGACGTATCCCACATTTTCGTATTATATTATTAAGTCATATAAAACAGGTTTAATACACAGAAAATATCGAAATTAACAGTATTTACTTTAGGAAAAATAATAACGATTTTTTAAAAGAGCGAATTAAGAGATGGCGATGGACTTGGATCCAAATGGTCCTGAGATACGATTATCAAGATTTCTTTATGTTGGGAAGGAGTATCTAGATTATCAACCGGGTAATTGGTTCATTTATAATTACTTTTTGGTTAAAAATGTTCCGTCCATAGAAGAATTAGCAGAGAATCCGAAGAAGCAATTGGTTCCAGTCGAAATAATAACAAAGGTAAGATTTTCTTCTAAGTATATATATAATATACACATAATATATAATATGTTTGTTTATAGGCATTTGAAAGTAATCTTGTTCCAAATCCAGAAGCATTGGTATTTGCACTTGCTGTTTGCTGCAGGCAAATGAAAAGTGAGAGTTTGAGACACCAAGCTTATGCAGCTGTGAATAAAGTCTGTGCATCTCCACAACATTTTATATTGTTTATAAAATTTGCTTCCCAAATAAGCAAACAAAAAGAACTGAATGTTGATGGTAATTCAACAAATGGGTGGGGCCAAGGTTTAAGAAAAGCTGTAAATAATTGGTACTTATCAAAAACACCAATGGAATTAGCAAAATGCGTGACAAGATGCAGAGGCAGATATGGTTGGAAACATAAAGATATTATAAAGTTGTCTCATCCTGTACCTAATAATTTTGGTACTTACTTTATTAAATTACAATTGCCAGGTGAATGATTATCTTTTTATTAAACAGTGTTCTATTAAACAGAAGGAGAGGAGCTGATCTTTACGTACATAATGTATGGCTTGGATAAAAGTGAGAAAATGCATGGACACAACAAATGCAGATACAGAGAAATAATAGAATACATTAGAATTGTAGAACATTTTAAACATTGCACAGATGATATTGAAGCAGCAAATCTTATGGAAATTCATGAATTAACATTGGATCATGTACCTGGACATTTGCTTAATTCCAAACTGGTAATAATATTGCGCACAGAATGTAAATGTGTCCTTGTGCTGCCCCATTCCATTTACTCAATTAGTAAATTTATTATAATTTTTAGATTTGGTGCACATTAGTACCATTGATGAATCTAAATTTGCTTTTAACCAATCTGCAAAGAATTCATAATCTTAACTTTCTGAAACCAAACACATTATCAACTGATATAATAATAAATCAAATTGTTAATGAAGAAAAGATTGTCCAAGACCAGGTTCATCCTGCTTTTGTATTAGTTACGATAAAGAATTACGAAAACTCAGGAAAGTAGGTAACAAGCAATAAGTAAAAAATGAGCTGATCGATAGTAGTCTTTGATACGCAATGTTTTTAAGGTCATTAGGGTATGAGAAAAGAAAAGTCAAAGAGCAGTTTCGTAAAGTACTATCACATCTGTCCAAACCAATTCCTAGCATTGTCGATGCTCTCTATAAAATGTTGCATATTTCGTTACATGTGAGTATAAATGGTTGACTCAACACGATATTCTTGAGTTCTTGAATTCTTGAATTCACTATTTTGTAATGTATATTTAATGCAGCATATCCAACCAACCGGATTACGTTACATGGTAACGATTAATATGAATGAAGTGATGATTGAAACGAATACCTGGCGAAGTGGCAATGTGTACGGTGCAGAAGCAGGATGCATAATCGCACTTGCACTTCTTTGCAGTGAGAAAAACGTCACCGTCGCGACGTTTGGAAACTCTGGAATTAATATTGTTACCATTGATAAAAATGCTTCATTTCGCCAGGCTTTTATGAGATTATCAGAGACTCCCGTTGGAAACGTAAATTTGGGTGAACCAATGTCGTGGGCTACTCGCCAGAATAACGAGTATGACGTATTCATTAACGTCGTCGATCGAATATTCAAAAAATCAGACAATTCTCAAGAAGCACTTCAAGCATACAAATTGAAGATGCAACTTCCACATACAAAGTAAGTTACCCAAACGATTTCATTGCTAAAAACAAGACTGAAATAATATATGTTTCCAGGTTGATCAACTGTGCTGTATGTTCTTCTTCAACTACTTATGAAGAAAAACGAGATAATAATATCTTAACGATCAATGGTTTTGACGCCAGCGTTCCTGTTGTTATAGAGGCATTCGCGAAGTCGTTATTTTAATTGCTATACGTGTAGCAATTTCTTCTTTGGCAACCAGTACTAGTTCATTAATCGTTACTCTTTTAAAACTCACAATTTGGTTTTTTAATCGTTTTTACATCATCAATTTAGGAATATGTTAAAATGTTTTTGAAATTATTGCAATCCGAGTTGAAATGGAAAAACATTTTGCAATGATCTATAGGTATTGCTAGTTCGATACTTATGTAGCGATCAAGGTATGCAATAGCTTAACAAAATCCTCGAAGTTACTTTAAAAGTAAAACTAAGACGATTTTCGTGCTTTCATTTTTGTTGAACCTTCGCTACTAGATTGAAAGACATTATATCGTTGAAAAATAATCTGCAAATATTCAGATTTTCAATATTTTTTGGGACAGTGCCAAAGAAATTGTTTAGTCTCATAAAACTTTCTTCCATATTACTGTGAAGCGACATTATACATTCGATTTTAGTACAAACTTATAAACGTAAGAAATTACTTACGTTTCGTTCTTATTTTCTTTTTTTATTCGTGTTTGACGTATCGTGAAAAAGAACGTTCCAGCACTGAATAGAGTTATTCAGTACTAACGTCTATCATTATGATTATCTCGTATTAATACTAATTCATTGAAATTATTCTATAATGTTTACTGCATGTTTTTAGCTTTTAGGGTGAGCTGTGTAACCACTGACGGTGATTCAATTTCTGTGTTCCACGGAGTGTTCGAATTTTGTAAATACGTAATTGAACAAGTGGCACTCACCAATCATACCAATCAATGAACGAAACTTAAAAGAATGTGATATAGAGTTTAATGTTGATCAATCATTCGATTAGATAAAACGGAAACGTCTCTAATAACCATGGACTCACTTATTATCATTTCGAAACAGGTAATACCCGTTTACAAACTGATCGTTTTTCATATTATAAAATCAGTTGCACAGCTAAACAAAAAAATAATAATAAATTAGGGTAAGACTGCATATTGGATACGGAACAAAGTATCTAAAAATAATCTAAGGTGCATTTTTAGCTAACTGTAAAGAAAAGTATAGTTACTTTTAATACCATTGCCCGCTTATTTCCACTGGTTGACGGTAAAGCTTTCGATAATATTCTGAATAAAATATATGTACACGTAGATTTTATTGTGATTTTTACAACGATACAATTCTTGGGCTGGTGCGCTTCTGGCGATTTGAATAAGAATTAAAAGATAAAGATAAAAAAAAGAGTAAGAATGGAATAGAATGTTGGAAAATTTCCCACTGTGATATGCATTTAACTCCAAAGAATATAGACTTACATTAGTATAATTTTACTGTTATATTTCATATTTGCCATATCCAAAGTAAATACGACAAATACTAAATGAATACATTACTGATAATATTACTGTGATACAAAGTACATTGTTACTGTTCAAACTAAGTGAAAGTATGAGCATAAAGGAGGCCGGAGGCGCATCAAGTGTTTTTGTGTGTTTCGTTTGTTGATTAGTTTTTGTATCTTATTGACGCTTTAAATTTTATTCGTCGAAAAAAGAAAAGGAGAACTCGACGTACACACGCAGAGTCTTTTGGAGAGATACCTTATTTCTTGATCTTTGAATTACCATATCACCGAAAAACCTCTTGGTTTCCAAAGCGAGAAGTCGCTAAAAAGTAACCGCGTGGATAGAACTCTCAGGTCTGATAAACGTTTAAATTAAGTGCTTAATTTTTATTTTTTCGTAGAACGTAAAAAAGAAGGGGAGAAAACGAAATAAGTATAACATTTAAACAAGGTATCACGTTCCGTAGTTTAAGAAATTAATTAAATATCACACGTGTGATCAGACACGTGCTCAAGGTTTCAAACTACATTCGAGTACAATTGACACGCATTACTTAAGATTAATCGAATTTGAAAACAAATGTTGAAAAGGGAACCTTACCGTAATCGCATTATCAGTGTGCATCGTCTTTGACGCCTCGAATCATGAAACAAAAATGCTGGAACACTCGTCTTCAACGCTTTTCAAATGGCTCGAAACAATGATGAATTACGAAAATATTTTATTTGAACATACAAAACAATACGATAAACCTCGATGTTGTTCCCAATACCAATAAGGGATCACTGTGGCAACAAAGATGCGTTAATTATGTCCGTTAAAGGAATTTCATCAACAGAATTTCTAATTGACAAATTAGAACGCCTACATTTTCGGCCTTAAATTTTTACAACGCGTAAGAACTCAAAGTAAACATCAAATTGGTAAAAAGAAAGGAAGAGATCATTTTATTATTGTCTATTCATCTTCGTTTCAATAACAATAGCTAGACTGCGAATGTGTGTTATAATAAAATAAATAAATAGAAGCCTGACCAAAGTAAAACTCCCCAATAAATGCTTCTATTGTAGCGAGTTGAGAACGTATAATGTTCACAGTCTAAGGATAGCTGTTTCAAACGAAATAGAAACAGCTATTAAGAACGGTACGGGGCACCGACCGTTCTTCTCCTAATTAGTTCTGCAAGACTGAAAGACGATATTGTTGATCGTTCAAAACGATCGCGTTCGCAAAATCAATATCGATCAACTTTACTAATTCTGTTTCAAAGGGCGTTGCACTTCTGGAAATTTGTTGATATCAATAATGTGCATCGTTGAAAATGACGTGTCATACAGAAGAAATTTACTGGGAGAAGAATGCAATCATCAAAAAGTACTGTTAACGGAATTGCGATAATTACTTTTGTACTATAAATGAAAATGTATCTAACGATCGAACAAAGAGATATTGGGGAAGTAATAAAAAAAAGAAAAACAGAGTATTTTATATTATTATTATCGCGTCTGTTGGCATATCTCGATAAAACAGATACAATTCATAACACGCAATCGAATGTATGAACTATCGATCTTGTCTATAAATTTTTAACTGTTTTTGTTACTTAGTCAAACTGTATCACCAAATAAAATTTGTTTTAAATTCATTTCCGAAAATAAAAATCTGTTTTCTTTTCCTTGCGATAAACTACTCGACGTATAATAATTCATATGGAAAGATATTTTATGGTTTACTGAAAAAATGTTTATTTTGATGAGATTGATATATATGTATATATACATATATGTATATGTATATATGACATTCTCATTCGCACAGGCAACTGTATTGTACACAGTACGATACAGTCTCCTACAAGCAATAACAGATGCAGAAGTAACGTCGTCATTGCACGAACAATCGCTCTAATTCACACGTACACGCTGCGTTTCTGTAACATGAGTTACGTAACTGTGTTTATTCGATTATATATTTGTATATGTAATAGAACATACAAAAGAATTAAGTAAAATAAATTAACGCGCATAGTCTTGATCGGGAATCAAAGAAGCTA
>CM052085.1:408661-461161 GCA_028453745.1 Agapostemon virescens
CTCTCTCTCTCTCTCTCTCTCTCTCTCTCTCTCTCTCTCTCTCTCTCTCTCTCTCTCTCTCGATAGTAAAAATCCTTCCATTAAGTGTATCTTCCTTTCTCTTACGGAGAAGACCGTTATGTTACGTGGCAAAACACATTATAGGGCCAATACACTGTATGCGAACGTCACGGAACCGTGTACCGTTCCGTTTCGATACAACATAATGAATAGTGAACGTTCGTCGAATCAGTCTTTCACTTAAATACTCGACGTATCAACGACGTGGGTATATCTCTCTCTCTCTCTGCAGCATTCGCATAAGAGACCGCAGAAATTCAGTCTAAATTAGGACGAATCTGTGTACGGATTAATTTCTAGTTAAAGCTCGTCCTTCAGATCATCCTCGTCGCCACCGGTTGGTGGATCACCACCGCCCGGTTCTTGGTACAGTTTGACAATGATAGGCTGAACGACATCGCTGAGTTCTTTCTTTTGCTTCTTGTACTCTTCTGGGTCAGTATCCTGGTTGTCTTCCAGCCACTTGATCTTTTCTTCGAGAATTTCCTCCATTTTAATCCTCTCCGCGTCAGTGACCTTCGAACCAAGCTTCTCTTTGTCGGCCAGTTGATTCTTCAGCGAATAAGCATACGATTCAAGCTCGTTACGTGCTTCCACTCGTTCCTTTAATTTCTTGTCATCGGCCGCGAACTTCTCAGCGTCCGAAATCATTCTCTCGATGTCGTCAGGTGTCAGCCTGTTCTGGTCGTTGGTGATCACAATTTTTTCGCGATTACCGGTACCTTTGTCTTCAGCGGACACTTGAAGAATACCGTTAGCATCGATCTCGAATGTGACTTCGATTTGTGGAATTCCTCGTGGTGCTGGCGGAATTCCAGTTAGATCGAATTTACCGAGAAGGTGATTGTCTTTCGTCATAGGACGTTCACCTTCGTATACTTGAACGGTCACTGTATGTTGATTATCGGATGCGGTGGAAAAGATTTGAGACTTCTTGGTTGGAATCACAGTATTTCTATAGTAAGAAGGAAAACAAAATATTATACAGATTTACGTACATAGATGAATAAAAAGAACCAACGTGAATGAAAAAATGTTTTTTTACCTAGGAATGAGTTTGGTCATTACACCACCGACAGTTTCGATGCCCATGGTAAGAGGGTTCACATCGAGCAATACAATGGCATCTGTATCTTGTTCTCCGGACAGTACACCAGCCTGCACCGCGGCACCATATGCGACTGCTTCATCAGGATTAATGCCTCGAGACGGTTCTTTACCACCGAAGAATTCTTTTACTAATTGTTGAACTTTCGGAATTCTAGTAGATCCTCCGACAAGTACAATTTCGTCAACGTCCTTCTTGTGCATGTCAGAGTCTACTAGCACTTTTTGCACAGGTTTCAAGGTGCTTCGAAACAGATCCATATTCAATTCCTCAAATTTGGCACGGGTCAATGTTTCCGAGAAATCTTCACCTTCGAAGAACGACTCTATCTCAATCCTCACCTACAGGATGGTAAAACGACAGAACGTGTGCAATGATTAGTATTTGTGCCTACTTCGAGCAAATTGCAGTATAGTAATAAACTTTCGTACTTGGTGGCTAGCGCTAAGAGCTCTCTTAGCTTTCTCGACTTCGCGACGTAATTTCTGCAATGCTCTGCTGTCCTTACGGATGTCTTTGCCTTTCTTCTTCTTGTACAATTTTGTGAAATGATTCATCACACGTTGATCGAAATCTTCCCCACCCAAGTGTGTATCGCCATTTGTTGCTACCACTTCGAATACTCCATTATCGATTGTGAGCAAGCTGACATCAAACGTACCACCACCCAAATCGAACACTAAAATGTTCTTTTCTCCGTCTTTCTTATCCAAGCCGTAAGCGATCGCAGCTGCAGTAGGTTCGTTAATGATTCTCATAACAACAAGACCGGAAATAGTGCCTGCATCCTTGGTAGCCTATATGAAAATAATTAATATAGTTTAGGACAAGTTGTTGAGCAAACTCTATTATGTATATGTTCAGCATTCTACGTGTAATAGACAACATGGATTTTACATACTTGTCTCTGAGCATCGTTGAAGTAAGCTGGTACAGTAACAACTGCATGACTAACTTTCTTGCCCAAATACGCCTCTGCAGTTTCCTTCATTTTACCAAGAACCATAGCAGAGATTTCTTCGGGGGCAAAGATTTTATCTTCACCATTTACCGACACTCTTATGTGAGGTTTGCTATTCTTTTCGATTACTTTAAATGGGAAGAACTTGATGTCGTTCTGTACAGTAGGGTCTGACCACTCCCTACCGATCAACCTTTTGGCATCGAACACAGTATTTTCTGGGTTCGTGGTCAACTGATTCTTCGCAGCATCTCCAATCAAACGTTCACCATCTGCGGTGAATGCTACATATGAAGGTGTGATTCTGTTTCCTTGATCATTGGCTATAATTTCTGCTCTCCCATTTTTATATACGCCAACACTAAAATAACCAAATATTCGATAAAAATGTCTTTTTCGATACAATCAAGAGTCACTTCAACATTAACGACTTAAATTTTCACGTACCAAGAATATGTTGTACCCAAATCGATACCAATGACAGTCCCAATATCTTCTTTCTGCTTCTCTTCCTTCGCAGAAGAAAAGGCTATTAAGCCCAACAAAATAAGAGCTTTAACCCCTTCCATTCTTCTTCAAATAAAAATTGTCCTATAAAATACATTTAAAATGTTATATACTGTGTATAAAATGAAAATTAGGTTTATGAAAATTTCTAGTAATTGCAGTAAAACTTGCGAAAATTTAAAAGAGCTGAGTGAATAGTCACCAAGATATTTAATTACACGACAAAGTCGTTAAATTAATGCTAAACAAAACCGGCGAGAACAATAGATCGGACTTAAATTATTGGTTGACGGCGTACTGACTTCGGCGTGCAATTCAGTATGTACGATGTCGTGTGATACAAACTAACAAATATTTCAGAAAACATACAATGAAATACTGCAACCGGTAAAAGAATTACGTGTAGGAGCATTTATGAAAGCGGAAAAAAGAAAATTTCTGTTTTGATCGAACGTGCTTGGAGCGTATACATTTTTCCAGCGAGACGTGGCAAGTGTAATATCCAAAACAGTCAATTAAATTTTAAATACAATCATCAACGGTATATCAATATTGTTGAAATTAAGTGAATGTTCGTTTGGGACTTACCACTTCGAGAATTAAGTGTGCGCTTCGTTTCTTCTCTTCTGAATAAAAATCTCTCCAGTTCGACAAAACTCGAATGAACAGCAGGGATAACAAGGAGTAACTGACTATAAGCTGATTCAGTGCCGGGATATTAACGAAAAGATTTCGTCGTGGCCTCTGTCGATTGGTCTCGATAAAACTGTATCAATGGAAACACGAACGCTGATTGGGCCATACGCTTACAGTTGGCCGACGCCGATAGGCCCACGTCACAATGGTGCCATACTTCTGGAAATTTCGGGTACATTTGTCATTCGATGAAATGATGCTAAACAAAACTCACGCAACACACGAATATATTTCTACATATTCTTTCGTCTGATCGAATGTTTATAGAAAAATTAAAATATTTTCACCAAAAGTACAGTTCAAACGTTTTTTAATGGCTTCCTTGCTTACGTAAAAAATCATTTCTTTTCATTGTTTCGAACATAATAGAATAATCCGAATTAAAAATTTAAATTGTTTTACAGAACATTTGAACACACATACTACAGGTCATAAAGCATTGATAAAAATATAAAATTTACAATAAAATTAGTTTTCTATTTAACGGGTTATCGTTAAAGTTTTGCGTAAAAATTTTGTAATTCGGAATATAACGGGATTCATAGAATGAAAATTAACGAAATTCGATTTAACGTTTGTTTAGTAAGATGAATATCTTTTCAGAAAATTTTTTAAAATACATCCACCAAATATCGTGTCTTTATTTAAAATATCACACATCACCTTAATCATACACATCTTAAGTATATCTTCTCTAACGTTTTAATATTTGCTCTTTGGTTGTAACATATCCAAAATTAATGGTGTAAAATATGTTATAATACAATCGGCACCAGCTCTTCTCATGGACAAAAGAACTTCGTTTAATACAGTTTCCAAGTTAATTGCACCGTTTTGGGCACCATGATATAACATGGCATATTCTCCTGAGACTTGATAGACAAACATTGGATACTCCGGATGCGAGTCTTTTGTGTGTCTGACAACATCCAAATATGCTAGACCTGGTTTCACCACAAGCATGTCGGCTCCTTCAGAAACATCTCTGGCCTATAAAGAGAAGCACTAATCAGACATGTTAATAAGTATGCAAATGAAGTTTCGAAAACTAAGAAATAAAATGCCAACAGCTGCTCTGGTGGCTAGTCCATTGCTTCCTGGTGGCAATTGATAACATTTTCTGTCTCCAAACTTGGGTGCAGATTGCGATGCATCTCTAAAAGGACCATAGAAGCCAGATGCAAATTTGACAGCATAAGATAATACTGCAACTTTGTTCGACAATCCAGCTGAAGCCAATCTTTGTTTTATTGCACCTACTCTTCCATCCATCATGTCGGATGGAGCCACAATTTGTGCTCCTGTACCAAGTAATTTTATGAATGAAATATTAATCATACTTAACGCTTTTACTGCAAAACGAATGTTCACTATAAACATTGTATTTCATGCACTTGCAGCAGCAAAAGAATTAATGGTGTAACACATTTATTTATAGGAAAGAATAGTTTTACCAGCTTTTGCATATGCAAGAGCAACTTCCGAAAGTCTTAAAATACTAGCTTCATTATTTATGCTTCCGTCTTCGTTTAAGAGTCCACAATGACCATGAATAGTATAAGGACATAAACAAACATCACATGCTATTAATAAATTTGGAAACCATTGGCGTATTAAAGGCACAGCTTGGATAATTGGATTCTTCAAGCTGTCTGCATTGCTTCCTCTATAATCCTATAAAAAATATACTTTCAATAAACTCATTGTTGAATGTTTTGTATACTGTATATTTACCTTCAACAAGTGTTTCGATACTCCAAACAATAATATTGATTGTAATCCTTTAGAAACTAGTGGATGCAACATTTTATGCAATTGATTAATACCATACCGATAAACGCCTGGCATACTGGTAATGGGTTCTTTAGCATCTTGCTCGTCTCTAAAAAGTAACGTCTAAACATGAAAAGTGTTTCTACAAAAACTTATAACCTAATAACAAAATTATATTTTTAGCTTCTACTATATTATCAATATATTAAGATTCGAATAATTAGTTTTACACATCTTAGGTCATATATTTTTAATCTAGTGTATATTACCTTACTGTATTTTAATATTTTTATTTAGTTGACGAAACTGCACGCTTATCTGATTATATATCTATAAGTAAAAATATTTCCTATTTGTCTGCATACCCTATGCATGTATGGTTTTATTACAGCATGATTCAAAACGGTAGGTTATGAATTGAACTTACGATATAAAAATCGGATACATAAGATTATTGACAGTAATCTCAATGTTTGGTGATTGCCATTGTCGAAGAACAGGATGAAAAATACCACTATGAAGAGTGTGCTTCGCTGCAACTTCTGCCATTTTTTCAGAATTTTTGTAAAATATCATATACTATACAGTATGCAATTGAAACGAAAATATGTGGGACATCACAGGAGCAAGAGGAGATTTTACCTGTTCAAAATTTGATTCGTTGATATTGTCACATCGACCAATAATAAAATTATGTACACCCGATCACCAATCAAACCCACGTTCCATACAAATGCCCTTTTTATTACATAAAAAAAGTACTATTAAAATATTATATTGTAATATCCATGTAAAATATCCACGTGGTATGTTTTTTTAATTTTTAGTATACATGTGTAAAATTTTGTACAATTTTGAAAAGTTCGTATAATTTTAATAATATACCATCATGATACGACAAAATAACAAATACATAGCCACATAACTTTTATAGGAGCTATTAATGTGAATAATTTTTCGGAAAATTTACTCATTTAATAAATTTATACTATGACTTCAAAATAATCTTTGACGCTTTTCTTGGCCAATGGAACAATTGGCCGCCGGACAGTCTTTTTTTCATGGTTTTTAGGTAATTTTTGGCATTAATATTTTTATAACAATTATACCAAAGATGCCTCTTTGATCTCATTAATGATAAAATTTTAGAAAATACGAAAGAATGTTATCACAAATGGATAAATATCGTCAAGAAAGTGAAGTAATATCAATTTCATTTATTTATAGTTATGAAGAATTTTGTTACAGCAAAAAAGGTTTAATAGAATGTTATTATAATGTCTTTCCTAAAGTTCAAGATAGTTTATTGAAACTGAAGACAGGCAATCTTTACAGTAATACCAAACATTTCATTAAATATTTACCTCCTATTAGGTTATACCTTCAACTTCCTTATGACTATCCTACACAAAATGCACCAAAATTTAACATTATGACGTCATGGCTTACTTGTTGGCAAATATCTTCTATTTGTGAAAAGTTACATGAAATATGGTTAAATAACAAAGGAGAAGAAATATTATTTTTATGGTTTGAATTTTTGAAAAGAGACCTTCTTCACTTCCTTCAAATCAAAGATACATTAGATATTTCACTTCTGTATTCAATGTATTACAATGTATCAAATTCATTTCAATTAAATTGGACGTATAAATGTAACGCAAGAGTAGTTTACAATTTATTATTTTTTGATCCACTGCAATTTTTAATAAGTTATGATAAACAACAACGTGAGACTGAATTTAAAAAAAATGTTCACAGTTGCATTATATGCTTTGAGATCTACCTTGGAGAAAAATGTGTGGAACTTGAAAATTGCAATCATATTTACTGTAAGAAATGTATAGAACAATATATTACTGTAAAGATAAATGAAAACAATGTACATGCTATAACATGCCCTATCTTTGACTGCAATGACATCATTGACATTAATAAAATAAAAACTTTGTGTCCACATTTATTTCCAAAATATGAAAACATATTGTTACAACTAACGCTATGTAGTATGGAAAATTTAATTGTTTGTCCAAAGAAGAAATGCCAGTTTCCCTTTTTCACCCAGTCGAATAGTGAAATGGCTATCTGTTATAAATGTGATTATTCTTTTTGCCTTTACTGTTATAAGGTGAGTAATCTCTGGACAGAATTTTATTTTATTTTATTTTATTTTATTTTATTTTATTTTATTTTATATTATATTATATTATATTATATTATATTATATTATATTATATTATATATACCATGATTAAATATTTCAATGTACTTATGTTAGAGTTATCATGGAGCCGAACTATGTTTCTTAAAACCACAGAATTTGGAAGATCTTATCAATAAATACCGAAATAGTGACAAAAATGAAAGATATGAGCTAACAAAGAAATTTGGCAGAAGACTAATAGAGACCTTAGTTGAGAAATACTTAACAACTGAATACTTAAATGTATGTATTTCATAAAACATTTACTAACTATTACCAAAAATTTTATACAGTACAATGATATTTATAGAAATCTACCAAGCTGTGTCCAAATTGTCAGGCCAGGATACAAAAAACTAGTGGATGCAATAAAGTAAACTGCAGTTACTGCAAAACTAATTTCTGCTGGCTATGTGGAATGAAAATTAATACATTAAACCCATATGATCACTTTTTAGATGTAGGTAAATGTTATGGGTTGTTATTCCAATAGAATTACATAGGTGATAATAAGGTGATACAGCAAAGAATTTCATGTTTAAAAGTATGATCTACTATGTCCTGTTAACAATCCATAGAGATCAATTAATTGCTTAACATTAAAGAACAAATAGCAACAATAAACAAAAATATAAATTTTTTATTTTTATATACAATGCGAAATTTAATTAATGGATTATGTATAAAATAAAATATTTTTTGTGTTAACAAGAGATAAATTTCTACTTATTCTACTACATTATTTATATTAACTGTAATTTATATATTTCTTGATGTATGAACTTCAACGGTGGCTTCGGTTACTAGTTGTTCTGTGACAATAGAAACTGTCGATTCTACTCTTTCAGTCACTATGTTATCTAGAAATTGTTAGAAGTACCATACAAATTTACAAAAAATTGATGACAAAAATATATGTAATCTTACCTGTGCATTCTTCGTCGCAATTTAATAACTTTTGTTTGTTGTGAAATTTTTGCAAATTGAGATCTATGAGTTTAGAACCAAATATCCAATACCCAAGACATCCTCCCAGTATGACGGCAATATTAACGTATACGTTATAAGACATAACAGCCAACATTAAAATATAGCCAAGAAGCGTATGTATAGACCAATGAAACACTTGAAGACACCACATAGACCAATACATACTAAGAAAAATAGTATAATATATGGGTACATAGAAATACTATGTTTCAGTTTTTCTATTTTAACACATTCACATGGGCATGTCCCATCAGGTAAATTACATGTTGTTCTCTCATCCAATGGCATTGTATAATATTATATTGCAACTCTCTAATACTACAATCAACCCATTAATGGGATTGTATATGTTATAAGAATAAGCAATTAAAAAACTTTACAGCAACAGGTATTATGCATTGCCTGATGTGTAAGTGTATAGAGTCAAATACCACAGCGTGAATGCATTAAAGAAGACAAGAAATATTACATACCATTGTAACGGAAATTCTATTCTAATGGACTTTGAAGATAGTCTAGATAGCAACGAAGAATTTTCCGATGTTATAGTCTTGTGCTTTCTTATAAGGGCTAAGTTATTTTGTTGTAATTTAATCTGTAAGATCTTCATACCCTCATATAATATTGCGAGTGCCAATAAACCTATGCAAGTACAAATGAAACCAGAAGTTGTCACTACATTGTACTCTGATAGAAGAAAGCTACCTAAATCATCTCCAAACCAAAACGATATATGCATCTGAAAACAGGTACATTTGATAACAAATGAACAAAATGCTTGTACAAATACAGAAGAATTTCAATTTATGCATACTGTAACAGGTATTAACGTTTTGCAACATACAACCAAGTTTCAGATAACTCAAACTGATAAGAAATGAATGTATAATTGTTTTCTACATTCTGCATCCCACCTAGCCTTACCCATTTATTCGGAAATGACTAAACTGTAGATAATTTGTAGTTGATCGACAATATACAAGAACTGAAACAGTTCTGGTAATAACTGTTTCAAACTGTTATACATTGGTTCTGATTGAAAAAGTTATGAAAAACCAAAGCGATGTTTTAACTGTTACGAGAATCGGTTACGGTTACGGTTACAGTTCTCGAAAACCGTTCTTGAACCGATATTATATCGGTTCCGTAACTGTTATTTTTTGGTTTGGTCATTTTGTTAGGCTGAACAATGTACATATATGTATAATGTATGTAAGCAACTGAATAATCGATAATATGACCATAAAATAATACGACGAAATCTCGGTTTTTTAGGAGAAAACCACAGCCGACTGTAGTAGATAGGTACTAGCTGTGCTGAACAACGTGGCAACGCCGCTCATATGAGAATCAGGAGTCCTATTTTCAATAACTGAGTCTTGCATGTCAAGATTATATTTAACGTACTTTTTAATAGAAAATTATATTAATATACATTATCTTTTATTAATTATAAAGAAGAAATACATAGATAACATGATTATAAGTAGAAGTGTTATAGATGGATAAAAATATTTATAAATATGAAACTTGATGTATTCAAATTTTTTCGAATCTGTACACGCAAAATAGATAGTGATGCAAAGTTAGTGCAACACCAACATATATGGTATCAAAATCCACGACGGCGTTTCAATTCAATGTGAAATAGGCAATAACATGCCATGAAAAACAAAATATTTTCGATTATTTTGTCAGTTTCGTATTATTTGAAGTTGCCAAGAAGTAGAGTTCCGTGATTGTGAATTATAACATGCCAAGATCAGTTTTAAATTCTTTTGGTCATTTGAGGTAAATCGTACGTACAAAAACAGCATTAATCCGGGGAATCGTATCGTATCTTTTACATTGCTGGCAATGCAAAATAACAACAATAATGAAGTACAAATACAAGCGCATAGCTGAGAACATTAATACATTGAGAGTGCATTTAACGTTCATTGGTCGCCGCGAAGAATAACGATCATTCGTGAAAATAATTTTCTAACGTACCAGGTAACAAATTTTGTTTGAATCGATGATTGTCCGATGCGCATAGAAGTTGTACAAATTTAACAGTATTTAGCTACAATTGTTTGTCAATCGAAAGAGTTAAACAAAAATAACGATATATGTATACAAACCAGGTACAACACACACTATATATACAAAAAAGAGCCGGAAGGTGGCAAAGACGGCGAAGCACGCAGCGCTATCTATAACGTTGGGAGGAGCAAGCGTAGCTAATCAAAGTACCAAAAGGTAAGCTGTAATGGCTGTTTATTTTTGAGTTTTCGTTGGTCTTATGGGTTTTTTTCTCGGGCTATGCGCTTATTAGTTGTATCACATGGTAAATCGTGCTTAAAAATCGATCGATGACAAAGTAATGGCCATGAAATCGTGGTAGGTGTATTCGGTAGCAGGGGCCGCCGTAACATCGGACATCTCGCCTAGTACAGTGAAAACTCCATTTGCTGTTTCCCTCTCGCTCTATACCCCCTATAACAAGAAAGGCCTTTTCTAGAAGTGTTTCGTCGTTCGTAGGAATATGAGCAGCTCTGAGGAGGTATCCTGGATCTCGTGGTTCTGCAACCTCCGAGGCAATGAGTTTTTCTGTGAGGTAAGCGAAGCTCGGTCACACTGCAAAATCTTGTATTGTTTCTTGTACTTTTTGTTCTCTCTTTTTCTCTCTCTCTCTCTCCCTCTCTCCCTCTCTCTCTCTCTCGCTTTCTTTTTCTCTGACACACGGACGCGCGCGTGTGTGTGCCTCTGTGTTGTCTTTCTTTATCCCCCCCTCCTCCTCCTCCTCCTCCTCACTCATCTTTCTCTCACTCCTTCTCAGCCTTCCATTTCGTCTAGGTTTGTACTGTTTATTTCACGGAATGATTTTCACGATCGCGTTACAGAGTTCGATAGAACGTTTCGTTTCTAGTGAAACATAATGCGTTGGTCGTTGGTGATATAGTAAGTTTGTTTTTGTTATGAGGTATGATTTATAGATTAATCAAAGCTACGTTTTTACAGGTTGATGAGGATTATATCCAAGATAAATTTAATTTAACTGGACTAAATGAGCAAGTACCACATTATAGACAAGCTTTAGATATGATACTTGATCTCGAGCCGGGTAATTAATTATTAGTAAGTGCCAGTATAAATATAAAAATTATTTTAGAATCTCCTTGTGTTAATTTAGATGATGAAATGGAAGAACATCTAAATCAAAATCAAACTGAACTGATTGAGCAAGCCTCAGAGTTGCTTTATGGGCTAATTCATGCCCGTTATATTCTTACCAATCGAGGCATTGCTCAAATGGTCGAAAAATATCAGGCTGGTGATTTTGGTCATTGCCCACGTGTTTATTGCGAAAGTCAGATGATGTTACCGTTAGGCTTGAGCGATGTGCCTGGAGAGGCAATGGTAAAGAGTTATTGCCCTAAATGTATGGATGTTTATACACCAAAAAGTTCACGACATCATCATACTGATGGAGCATATTTTGGAACTGGATTTCCACATATGCTTTTTATGGTTCATCCAGAGTATCGACCAAAACGTACAACAAATCAATTCGTACCTAGGTAAAGTATACAACACCTAGAGTTTTAGGTTACAATTTGTGCATTTGAAAAAGTTTAACAACAGAAATGATATCTTTTTGCAGGTTATATGGCTTTAAAATTCATCCTATAGCGTATCAGATTCAGCAACAATCTGCATCTACATTTAAAGCACCATTGCGTCTTTATAATAACGGAAAACGTTAAGAGCGTCACAACATAGCCTAGAACATTTTTTTCAGTAATCACGATACAATTCCTAATTTCGTCCCTAAGAATTAAATGAAATATTATTTTTTATATCGCTCTTTATACATCTTAGAAAAGGCGCTGGAAAACTGATTGTTTTGTTTGACTACCGATTACGACATTAAACATGCAACACTCTATACTTTTCGGGTTTTTCCACGGTATTTATAGTATGCCGAAAAGATTAAAGAGTGATATATGAAAGTTCTAATGTTCGTTAACGCGCCACGCTCGTCTTTATTTCAATTCTAGTAACAATTTTCCTTTCGTGTTGAAAATTATATTTCGTTAATCATATATTTAATTCGTGTATCGTTACATCGAGTCTTGTCCATTAAAGCAAACGGTAAAATGCATACTTAGGTTAATTGCTAGAACATAAGGGAGCAGGTGAGGATCATGAACAGAATATAATCGTTTAGTTGAATTTCGCATCTCCAAGATAGCTATCTATTAGTTTCTATACATAAAGAAGATGACAGCCGAAAAATAGAATTTGAAAACCAGAGGAACGGATAACATTGGATTCTCAACTTCTTTCAACACACAAGGCGAATGGTAATCATGAATTGATAACTAGTTAAATATAATTTAATTTAACTAAGAAACTTGGTTTATCTTAATAAAGCTCAGACAAAAGAAATACAATTGATTAAGTTTAAATATTTAAAAGCGAAACTGTGCGCTACTCTACGAAATCTTCTTTGATATCACGGTTCTTGGAAGACTTATGTGGGACGTTCAGCGAAAATTAACAAAATAAAAATTCCAAACAATTTTTGAACATCATATGTATTTAATATAGACAATGTATATTTTAATATAGAGAAATAGAAATCATTAATGCAATGATTCTTGTATTAAAATTATTATAGGTGTTCAAAATTGTTATCTATATTAATTCGACTAAGTTATATATAGTTAAACTTATTTCTTTTTTTTTTTTTAAGAATTGTATTTAAGATACAAACTGAAATTTTTAATATTTAAAGGTGATGTTTAAAAGAAAAAAGAAAGAATGACAATATTTCTTATTGTATCGTCTATTAAATTCCGAGAGAATTTTCGATAAATACAGTTTCGTGTTCTTTCAATGTATGTTTCCAATAGTGTATTTTAGTCTCGTGTAAGATTCTTTTAAAATAGAATTTTGTTTCATTTAGCAAAAATACTGAATAGTCTAAATGTCTAAATGAATAGTCTATTTCTAACTATAATTAAGTACTGTGAAATAAAGTTTTGATTCTTAATTATTCGTAATATTTATATAATGTGTTTAGTTACTAAATTGTACAGCAGCGGCCAAAATAATTTCCTATACTTATCCGAAGTTGTAAAAGAAAAACCAAAATGAACAGAAATTCGTACGAGTTTAATACAATTTTCTCTCCTAGTATCTAGCACTATATCCTATTGGTTGGAAATTTGTTGCTTTCTCACGATTGGTCACGCCATGAAATGGTAGGGATAAAACTGTGACATCAAGGGAGTTGACGAAATGCGACACTACGGAGAATATACTGTATATACATTATGTACAATTATGTATTATAGATTCATTAAATAGTATTCACTTTACTATCTTATATATTTAATGTTTATATTAATATTCAATGTTTATTTTATATAAATTTCTTAAATGTCCTGTACGGTTGCATCGTGCAACACTGTTAGAATCGACCAATGAAAATGTATCTTTAGAATTTAAATTTGATGACGTACGTAGAAAACCAGTACGATACAAATCAAATAGTCTGGAATCACAAAAGTCAACTTTGTATTTTTACCAACGTGTTGTTGAAAACAAGCATCTCTTTCTGGACGTTTCGTAAAACATACGTCAGAATTGTATCGTTACATTTTAAAAATGTTTATATAGTGTCAAAGTTGAACCGATTTTGAACAAGTATAGATATATAATAATGCTTTCGGATCGACAAAGGTTGACCAGTTCTCGAGAATTTTTAATAATTCTTGTGAAAGCGTATATCGTTTAAAAAAGATTTAGAGTTTTATATAATATCGAATTGTGCATGCTACGATTACAATTTCGCTTGAGATTGCTGGAACAATTAGCGTGAACTGTTTCCACTTCGAAGAATGTCAAAGCTTTCAACGAAAGTTACGACCGAATTGAATACCATGGATTTTCAAAATCACACAAACTCTCGACCAAAATTTCAACCGATTCGCGTGAAAGAACTATTAAATTTCTATGAAAGCGATGATGATGAGAGCGAGGACAAAGCACAGGATTCTGATACCGAATCAGACATTGATGAGCCTCAGACTTTGCCTCCAGATGATAGTTTTGAAAATAATTTAAACAAGTCGTTGCCTTTACTTAATACAATATACAATAATAATTTACAACAAACCACCAGTAACATATCACCTGTAAATGCTGTTGCAAAGACAACTGATCCATCATTGATCTATAATAATACAGAATCTAAATCAAACAATACAACTGCAGAAGTACACATGTCTGTACATAATAATTTTCATAATGTAGATTTGTACGATAGTAAATACAAAGATATAAAACATGATAGTTATAGATCAACGTGGTCTGTCAATGTGGAAATTAATACTGATAAGAAATGTGAATCTAATGTGTTGCAACAGTGTCCAAAACCACTTGAGAATGATTGTGACAGGACGAATGATAAACATATAAAGTGTGAGCAGCCAAGTCATATGCAATTAAATTGTGAAAGTACTTATGCTCAAGAAAGAGTTCCTCAAAACGAGCATAAAAACAAACATATAGTTAATGTAGAAATTACAAGACAACCATGCAAAGAACATACCTGTAAAAGCAGTGTTCAATCTACAGACAAATATAGTTCTTGTAAAGCAAATAACAACAAACCTGATTCTATAGCTCATGGAGCTCAACATTTCAGGAATCTACCCCCATCAGGAAGTTGTATTTTACAAAATACAAACATGAACATGGAAACATTGGATACAAAAGTAGCGGATAATGTTTCTTTGAATAAATTAGGAGTGTTGGAGAATGGCACATTAATAAATTCTATCGATCATTTAGCACTTCAGACTCCTTTGAAACACACGTCTTGTTCTTCACGTCCAGACCCATGCTTTTCTCGCAGAAATATTGTTCAAACTCCACAGAACAAACCATTTGAGACATCTAGAAGTCTTGGATTAACACCAGCCACGATTACATGTCATAGGTCTCTAAGTAACCTAAGGCAGACTCCACTGCAAAGTAAAAATATGAAAATGAAAGACAATGTTCAGACACCCAAAAATTCTATTAACTTTACTTCAAGCATGACTAAGTGTGAAAATCCGAGGTAGAAAATAGATTTTTGACATGTATATTTGTTCAATTTGTTCTTCAAATTAAGATCTAATTACAGGTATTTGAATTCGGAGACTAAGCGAAAACAGCCTTTAACAGATGCAGGAAGCTATGTACTCAACAATGCTTCGAGCAGCCGTTTGCTACAAGGATTTCAATTGTCCAAAGTGAATGAAGAATTACCTAATGTTGACAGTCAAATATCTAGTAAAAATTCAAATCATAAAACAAACATAAGCGAACGAATATTTGAATCAGCTGTAAATCCTGCAAAATCGGATCTTAATGAACAACTGAAGGAAAATAAATATCCAAATATAGAAGATAAAGAAGCAAAGGTACAAAAAACAATACCAAGTTCCACACACGTTTCTCGTTCCAACAAGGATGGCAATGATGCACCAAAACAACTAAGTAATGATTCTCAAAATCAACATCTACCCGTTAATAATCAAAACCAACCATCAGACCCAAAGAGAGCCACAGATGCTGCACCAAGTGTACAATTTTCGATACCACCTAATGCTCCCAAACTTAGACAGTCTAGAACTATTTTTGTAAAGGGAAAAGAATATTTGATTCTAGGTTCGCTTGGTCAAGGAATGAGTGGAGAAGTTTTAAGGGTGCAAGATTTATCCTCTCTCGAACTGTGTGCTATCAAATGTGTTAATCTCAATCGTATGGACAAAGACTCGGCTCAGGGTTGCTTGGAAGAAATTTCAATGCTACATAAATTACAAGCACCGTGCATTGTTAGAATGTTTGACTAGTAAGAAACAATTTTATAAACACATATTTCGACTACAATATGTGCACTGACGTTTACATTGAAGCTCTTTGTTCCAGCGAAATCAAATATCCCATGGTATACGTGGTAATGGAAATGGGAGATACAGATCTCAGTCGACTCCTGAAAATGATGTCGCAAGAGAGACATATTTCTCTTACAATGGTTCTTCATTACTGGACAGAAATGCTAACAGCCGTTAAACATATACACGATAATGGTAAATGTTCTAAAAAATCCGAATGATTGCGATACCCATTGTGAACGATAAACGACATCTTTCCGTGTCTTCATACTTTCTAGGGGTAATACATTCTGACTTAAAACCAGCAAACTTTTTATTGGTAAGAGGAAGATTGAAACTCATAGATTTTGGAATTGCTTCGAATATGAATGCAGACATGACATCCGTTGTAAAAAACTGTCCAATAGGTACTTTGAATTATATTAGTCCAGAGGCATTAATGGACATTGGAGGAAGTTCAGATTCTCCTACACAAAATCTTAAGTACAAGGTATGAAAGATTAATTTGTTGATGAGCTTGCCAATTATTTTGTATCATAACACGTGTATATTTATTGCCCAGATTACTTTTAAGTCGGATGTGTGGTCATTAGGATGCATATTGTATAGTTTAGTGTACGGTCATACGCCGTTTCATCATATTCGTTCACAATGGGCAAAAGTGAACGCGATCACTAATCCAAAAGTCAATATATCTTTTCCTGTAACGTTACCATCGAGAGAAGGTGATAACAAAGTTACACCGTCGCCACCAATCTTGGTCGATGTGATGCGCAGGTGTCTTCAACACGATCCAAAGACACGGCCAACGGTGGCCGAGCTTCTGCAAGTTGACTATGTGCCTACTAAACAAGAACATTTGTTAGCACCAGTACCTAACATTCCAGCAAATATTTTGATAAAAGTCAAATCTGCATTAAACGAAGACGAGTGGCGGCAATTAATACGGGTTCGTAAACTTTTTCATACGGTAGACCGTGTATTGTGAAGGAAATCATATTTGATTACGTTGCATTATCGCATACAGCGTTACAATAAGTAGAAATATCGAAATAATTAAAAGTGATCATTATTTTTTGATGTTTTAGGTTTTGGAAAACAAACGGCATCCATAATACTATCCGAATTAAGTACTATTAACTATGTACATACATCTT
Organism: Agapostemon virescens; assembly: GCA_028453745.1. Taxonomy (NCBI): domain Eukaryota; kingdom Metazoa; phylum Arthropoda; class Insecta; order Hymenoptera; family Halictidae; genus Agapostemon; species Agapostemon virescens. The sequence goes on from CM052085.1 coordinate 426,054, forward strand.
TTTTTATACATAACAATCGGCAATAATACATAGGGTGCTTATTTATGTGTATTATAGTAAGGGATTTATTTGAACACTGCTTTAAAATACAAAATTGTATCGTGATACGACCTAATTACAGAATTTACTTATGCTTACCTGCATATGTTACTTGTCAAGCAGATATTACAATTTCAAATGAAATACGCGTGATCTATTAAATTAAAATATCTTTCATTTTATTATCATATATCCATGCATACAAATGACTCCGTTTAACAAAACCGGTAGTATTAACAAGTAGCTACTGTGCTAGATAGCTGCACAATTGGAAATCTAAAAATACGTATCTACAGGTTGCTCGTGAAAGAATGTACTCCGAATCAATTCCTTTACAATTAGCTTTAGATTTTAAATAATACAAAAGTATGCAATATCTTCGTATTACACATTTTCTTAATATTTAACATGAAAAAACGCCGAAATTTCTATTTCGTTTCCTTAACGTTTTTCCTGTTTATTTTTGTTTTTATTCTTCGAAATTACACAGTTTTCCATTCGATAACGGTGCATATTGCACGAAGCGTTACGCACACGCGATGCATAATATCAATATTGCCAGTCAATGCATTGATGTTAACTGCCAATACTGCAATAATCTTTCACCTTTCGGTAATGCCATAGAATTCGGCCTTTCAAATGTCAACATAATATCGTTAACTTTGTTTCTCAATTCACGTTCGAAGAGATGTGCTCCGGTGCGTTCTAGTGACGATGCCACATCATATTCTACCGACGGTAGTGGTTCGCGAATGGATCGTGCCGCAGTTGCGATACTTGGTATAACATGCCACTGTAGAGCTTTGATTTCCCAAAGGCTACTAAAGAGAGCATTACTTAACAATGGATCCCGTTCTTCCATCAAGTATGGGTCTCCTGCACCGTTATTCTCTTCTGTTGTAATCTCTCCACCTTGTGGATGATCGATCAGTCGTTTCAAACCAGGGTGTCGAAGCAGAAGATTGACAACGAACTGTAATATAATAAGAATATCTTCGGGCGGCGCGACAAAAGTCAAACGCGCAAGCCGTTTCGCGAACGCAGCAACTAATGCTTCGGGTAAGTGCCTGGTAACACAGTAGGAGCATATGGTAATCTCAATGTATAATATACAATGTACATATATATTGTACGTCTCATAATACCACAGATACTTACGTCGAACTAAGAAAAAGATCAGACAAATAAAACAAACGAGCTTTGTACTTTGTGTGAAAGATCTCTGGTTCGAACATGGAATAAAGTTTGGTAAATATATTTGGGTACTCCAAGTTGTGTTTGGTAACTAGTAAAAATACACCTTGTAACGCGAGTAAAGCAATAGGTCCGTCTGCGTCTAAAGAATCCATAAGGAAGTCTGTCAATAGAACAGGCTTCTCTAAGTGTGGCATCACTCGTTCCAACAAAACCACCAATAACTGTTTATGCAACTGTGGAGTTAGTTCCCAAAGCATAACACAATCCCAAACTTTATTAAGCGCGCGTCTAGATCCTGCGTGATCCCATACAAAAGTTTTGCTATCTGATAACAACAATGCGAAACATAAAAGTAGTGGTATGAAATGTTAGTGAAAAAAAAGTAATATAGATGTTAGTCACTCTACCTTGTTGCACGCTACATAGTAAACTTTTATTTTCCAACATTTTATGTTCTGAAATAAAAATTCAATGCCATGTCATATTTATAGTTTTTTTGAAGGTTTTATAAAGTCATAACGATGCCTTATATTAATATGGCTTAATTTGTACCTTCGTTTTCCTTTGGCAATGGTGATTTGTGTATAAGCTCTAATAAATTTTTTATATAAGTTTCGTGTGGCTGTCTCTTAGGTGTCAAAAAGGGAAGACTCTTCCAAGTATAATAAAGAGCATCCGGAAACTCTGTAATTTCTTGAAATCTAGATATTAAGTTGGCATTGTCTTTTTCAGTTGCTAATAAGCTCATTAGGATAGATTTCAATCGATGAAGTGGAAAATAATATTGCGAAATGTCGGTTGGATCCAACGGATATCTTCCTTCTATCGCCATCAGTTTTATAGCAGTAATCAATGCTTGCATTTGAATGGCAGGTTGACATTTTTTTATCGACAACAGTATTTTTTCCCACACTTCTTCGTAATTGTTTCTCAACCAATTGATGTATCTTTCTTTATGACTCGGTTCTGTTTCAGAAAACTTATGGAGAAACTATTTTGCATATTTAAATATTCGTAACACCAAAACGCTATGTATGTATCACACTAAAATTTTGTGCCCAAACAAATCTTTTCACAAAATGTAACTGCACGATACGTTTATAGTAATGATATTACATAGAAGATTCAGATAGACATGTATGTTGTCAAACATCAAACAACGAAAGGCTATTAAATGTTATTCAAACGTACCTGAAATCGTGATCAATATCGTATGTTCACGATACATGTCACCTCTTTTTAAAACTTTAAGAAATATCGTTTCTAGCGCGACCAGACAAGTCGAAGTAGATTCCTGATAAACAGTGATCAAGATTTTTAGCAAACGACATAACCTCGGAAATTCGATGCATTTGTCGATTTGAGATGGTTTTAAAATTCGAACTTACCTCGAACTTAGACCATTGTTCTATTATGTCTACTAAATTTTTCGCGTACTTCTTCGAGGACAGAAGAAACTGCAGTGCCTTTAGTCTTAAAATTTCCGGCGACATCTTCTTAACTAAAGTAGCAGCGAAAAGCATTTCTCGTACTATATCATCATCCATCGTTATTCACGGAGAATTTGCTAATGGCAGAATATACACCTACAACGTTATTGCAGACGTGCGGTCTTGTGTTCTTACTTCTATTTGTAATTACGGTAATATCGGATAAAGCCTGTGGCGCTGCTGAAAGTGTAGTGGAGAGAGAAAGAAAAGGAAAGAAGGAAGGGGGAGCGCGCGCGTTTCGTCCTAGGTCCGCTAGAGGACTCGTCATCAGTAAGGCTGATGTGGGACTTTTCCCTAACGAGGTTCAATGCGCAGACTCGGAAAGAAGAAACTTCAAGGTTGTTGTTTGTACTCCGTTTATTATGTACGGGTCGGTGGACGGAAGTTGAATGAGAATGTTTTTTACTCTTCGTCCACCCACGTCGACTACGCTTGGTCTTAATACTAGGGTATAACTAATTTAACCTAAGGGTTTAAAAAAACAAACCTATAACTATAATTGACTGGTTACATTTTAACTTAACCTAGTTACCCTAGACGGCACGTCGATCTTACCGCTACACTGACTAGCGGACCCTGCCTTAGACGCTGGGTAGTGGAAGGCGGTTAAGGACGGTATATATATGAACTGGAGGTGGATCATGAACTAGCGGGAAAGTCTCGTCCTACTGTCCCTCTACTGGCGACAGTAGGAGGTAGAGCCGCCACAAGCCTAAAAACATAGTTAAACTCGAATCGTAATTCGGTGTTCCGACTCGATCGATTAAAAAACGAAATCAGTAAGTGTGTTGTAGTTAATGTTATTCGTATAGTTCTCATCATTTGATTATTGTTCTCGGTTTTATAAGACCGTTTACGAATTCGTAAAAAAGTACATCATACGCAAATAATTTTGAAGTGTTCCTCTATCACGAGTGTAAAAATAAGAAACATTTATTTCTCAACAACTTTAATATAACGATATCCTGTAAGTGAATATTGCATATCATTATTACACTTATAGTAAATATTGCATGTCGTTATTACATTTGTATCTACAGACTTTTCAAAACTATTCTTACAAGCTGCCTAAAGTCTGGGTTAGGTACAGTATACATTTTTAAAAATAATAGATTGTTACTACTTATTATTATCATCATCATTATCATTCATCATCAATGGTTCGTAACCTATAAACTCTCGACACTGCTTTCAGAATTACATTTATAGTTGATGTAACATTATTTTATACAATGATCCTTTTCTTGTTTCTAGAAAGTAGAAAATGTTAGAAATAACATGCAACGACCGTCTTGGGAAAAAAGTGAGAGTTAAATGTAATCCGGACGATACGATAGGCGATTTAAAAAAATTGATAGCTGCTCAAACTGGAACACATTGGGAAAAGATTGTTTTAAAGAAATGGTATACCATTTTCAAGGATCACATAAAATTACAAGATTGTATCCTTCAATATTAAGTACATTTTTATATTGTCACACAATGTCGTCAAATTTTTAACAGATTTTCCTTAATTTAATAATTTAGATGAAATTCATGATGGTATGAATTTAGAACTTTACTATCAATAATTAATTAATAAATTAATGTTATACAAATCACTGTTAAATATAAATACAATAATATCAATAATAACTTTTATATTTAAGCACTTCATGATTTTGTATTCTATGTAATATTTAAGTATACAATATGTATTACTCTACAATAAACAAATATCGCAGCAGCAAAAATAATTTTTTATATTATTGTTGTTGACTAATATTTATATTACACAAACCTTGGCGTTGTGTCACTTAACACTTAACTCTTGCTAAAATATTTTTACAGATTTATCCTATATTAGTATAGCCATTTGCACGCAGTAAAATGTATTATATTAATATTTGATATTAACACTTTGTACCTAAAGTTTCGGATTGTTTAATGGTAGTTACGAATCTATATATTTGCGAACAGTGTTAAAATATAACGCAAAAATAGTTCACTGCATATATCCCGAAAATCTCGATTATCACCTCAATTATCACTAATTCAATGTAGAACCTCTACATGAAAACGTACACGAGTATTAAGAGTTATGTAAAAGAGAGAAGAAAAAAAGATTACTGAAACTTATTTTCTATAAAGTTCTAAATCTGTCAAAAGTTAATGTGGCCTCTTGTACAGTTTTTCTGTTTTGTTTAATGGAATTTCAGGTTCAGTTGTAACCCTACCCTTGTTGCTTAAGAAGTCTCTTATGTGTTGCACTATCAAGTCTATAGCCACTGTAACAAAATATCAAAAATAAGTAAATGGTTAAAGGTTGCTTGTTTCGTCACCTTAATTTCTTTATTATTATTCCATTTTACAATCTAAACAAATGGCATATCAAATTACACAGTTCGAACTGCAAATGTCCTGTAAAAGAATGATATTTTCGGGGGGAATAAAATAATTTGAGCGTTCGAGTAATGAGAAGAGCATCATATAAAGTGATCAGCACCTTACAAAACAATGCGATTAAACATCAAGTATGATAGTTAAATTAAATTAAAAATATCACATATTAGAGAATTATGCTGACAACGAATGCTTTATGCTCACTTAAATCGTCTTGTACAATGTTTGAGTTTGCATTTACATAGAAGCGTGAATTGCACTGAATTGGTAGAGGGTATGTTTTATATATATATATATTTTATATATATATATATATATATATATAAAAGATTTTAATCTTTAATAACATGCATAATACATACACACATACGTACACATATGCTCACAAAAGTTCATGTATATGTAAGTAATACTAATAGCTTTCTATTATATTAGCCGTAAGTATAAATTTGAATAATTATGCTTGATTGGAATTACAATATTTAGATATTTTTTGGTATAGTGTAAAATTAATTTCACCTCATGCATAGGGTATATAATGGATGCGGATACACTTTTCAAAAGTGATATCTTTTTCTGCTCGATATACAAATGTAATACAAATACAGTGTTATTAAGATATAGAGAATTATTAAGTACTTAAAATAAAAGTCTGAAAGTTACTGTAAACTCGATTATATGTAAATGTATGATATATATGAAAAAGTGTGGTGCTTATAAGTGAGCATATCATGCTTAGATCATCTGCTGAGCGTGTCAGATAAAGTTGAAGTACGCCTATGTTGGTAGTTGTATGGATGCTGCCCAGATGAGTTTTCAGCCTTTTTCAAACGCAAAATGTCCCAGATGTGGAAGACTATAAGATTTATTCCCACTGCAAACATACAACAACCAAACCATGTACTTTTTTAAATGACCTTAATCATTGTCTTAGCATAAAAGACAGCATGTTTTAACAGCCCTTTAATACCAGGCAGCACCCATAAATAGCTATACAGACATGTACAAATAATTAAAGTTTAAGCTGTCTTATTATTCCAGATCTGCATCTAAATTATATGTTGAATAATAAACGCATGAAAATTTTGGATAACACAAAACCATTAGTGTTAATATCTTTTAATAGATAAAACAGGTGAAACTGTTATCATTATAAAGCCTCAATCATTGAATCTTATCAATTAGGTGCAGAGTGGATGAAAATGAATTCAAGTTATGGTAGAATGCACAATTTATGTTTATGAATCAGTTAATAATAATCCTAGTTATGTACCGACTATTAAAACAGTATGGTCAAATATTTTTACATGATATATATATATACAGGTTGATTCTAGCAACTAGAACGAATTATAACTATCTTCCAAGCAAAGTTATACAAACATATTTTTATCAAAGAAAATTTAAACATTTTTTAACAAATTCATCTTACAACACAATTTTGTTTGCAACTGCATTGAATTAGATGTCTCTTGATTTTTCCATTCACCCTGTATATACATGTATAGCATCAAATGCTTAAAAATATATTTTGCATATAATCATTATTGCCATATATGTATATGTTATTGTTTACCTGTGTTATCTGCACCTCTGGGAATTATAACATCGGCAAATTTCTTTGTGGGTAAGCAAAACTCTTCGAATGCAGGTTTTACAAAATTCATGTATTGATTCAGTACGTAATCCAAGTCTCTTCCTCTTTCATTTATATCTCTTGGCACTGTTGGAATCATTCAAAATATGGACTTAATAATTTACAATTGTTATTATAAATAAAACTGTACGTAAAGTAAAGTGAAGGTATAAATGCATTTTTTTAATTTACCTCTTCTAGCCAATCTAGTATCAGAATCTGTATCCACAAACAATTTCATATGAAATAAGTCACGTATTTTTGGAAAATAAAATACTAGAATCCCTTCGAATAAAACTACATCCGCAGGATAGATTGTTGTAATTTGATCCTTTACTCTGAAAATCATAGAAACCATTAGATGGATTTGCTAGTTCTACACAGCAAACAAATATAATATAACAATAATAGTAATGCGTACAGACTGTTTGTCCTGTAGTCATATGCTGGTATTTCACACTTTACACCAGCCAATATATCTTTTAACGTTTGAAGTATCAAATCGTTGTCAAATGCATCGGGATGATCAAAATTGTATTGACCTTTCTCGGCTTTCAGTTTCTCGGCCGGTGATAGATTTCTGTAAAAACTATCTTGCGAAATACAAACTACTTGTCGTTGCATGTGATCCACATCAATCTGACCTAATTTTTCCATAATACGTTTGCAGACGGTCGACTGAAATTTTGAGGAAGAATCTTTACGAACATTTCTTTGTGAATGCATGCTTATCGTGGAGGTTAAGTCGTAGAAATATTGCTACTGTTTGTAAAGCAGTAAGTGACATTGATTCGTTTATTTGGAAAATTTTTAATCACATGGTACTCACTTTTCCACTGGCCGTGCCACCAGAAACTCCGATAAGAAAAGGTGTTTTATTCTCTGAACCATTCAACTTTCCATTGATACCGAAAGACATTTTTCGTGGCGCAATATTGTTCATTGAGATATCTGCCATCGTCGTAGACTTTTCTGTGCTTTTCCCGATTGCAAACTGTATCGGTCTCGACGACGGTACCGTACGAATGACTATGCGTATTACACAAATGATTCCAAACGTAAGAATATCGATAGACGTAGAACACGCAACTTAATATGAATCATTAAGTAAACACGCGCTCGCGCATTACCGGCAGACGATGTTCAATTTCTCCTGTCACAATGTGCAATATGTGATTAAAGGAGATAATTAAAGAAGAAATGAACGATGAGAGAGAGAGAGAGAGAGAGAGAGAGAGAGAGAGAGAATTTTCTTCCTTATATTACACATAAATTTTGACTTATTACAAACTATTATAAGTTGCTGTCAAATTTACAGAATTTCGAATATAATAGAAATTTTTTAGTTACAGTCTCGTTTCTATAATTGTAATTTGCTTTGTTGGGCGTATGATTTTAATTACCATTTTATTACAGAAGTCCAAAGTAGGTTGTATTGTTACATTATCGAACGAGTAAAGATAGGGAGGAATTCAAACGCATAATGTAATATTTAGGACATAATTCATAAACATGTGTATATATTTATCTAATATTACATTATGCATTTAAATTGCCTCCTATCTTTATTCGTTTGATCATGTACCACAGCAGCGCTATTATAGTATGTTTGCATGATACGTAATACTTATGATAACTAGACATATAGTTCAATTATCCGTTATATATTTCAATATTTACAATATTGCCAAGAGTAGTAGTTTAGATGTTTAAGCTGTGGAAAAGAATGGCGGCGAGTACTGTAATCAACCACAATTTTTTCTTGTTTCGAGATTACGAGGTAACATTATGTAATATCCACGTAGTATAGTTCTGTGCGTAAATTAGCGAAGAACTTGAATTTTTCAAACTATATGTAATGATGGAGCGTAAAATTAATCAAAATCATTCCTGTGACAATTTGTTCAAAGTATAATACGAGTCATTGTTCAATTAATATTACATTAATTCGTTTATCATAGAATAAAAAGATTGTTCGTTGTATTTTTAGACCACTTTGGCAACATTGTTCAATTTACAAAGCAATACTCAAGATTTGAAGCTACCTCGTACAAAGGAAACGAACAAGTTCAAACAAACTGAGGAATACTTGCTACGGTAATAATTTGATTGTATAGTTTTCAAAGACATAAGAATTTTCTACAATCAAAGATGCAACCACTTCCAATATTATTTTTCAGAACTGGTATTACTACACAAAAATTGGACACATTATCTGTTATCCATGTAGCAGGTACTAAAGGGAAAGGTTCCAGTTGTGCATACACAGAAGCTATTTTACGCCAACATGGCTATACTACAGGATTATACAGCTCTCCACATTTAGTTAGTGTTAGAGAACGTATAAGAATAAATGGAAAACCTATAAGCGAATCTGTCTTTATCAAATACTTCTGGGAAGTATACAGAAAACTAGAAAGTGCGAAAAAGCATGAACATGATATGCCTATGTATTTCAAATTCTTAACTGTTTTAATGTTTAACATCTTCTTAGATTTGAATGTTGATGTTGCTATAATAGAAACTGGAATCGGAGGACTGTATGATTGTACAAATATTATAAGAAATCCTGTTTGCGTGGGTATAACAAGTTTGGCATTAGATCATACAAAGATATTGGGTTCGACTCTCAAAGATATAGCTTATCAGAAGGCTGGAATTTTTAAACATGGAGCTATAGCATTTTCTGTTCCTCAATGCCCACCAGCAATGAGTGTACTGAAAACAAGTGCAGACAAACTAAATTGTTCACTGCATATTATTCCTCCTTTCGAAGAGTATAGGTGGAAAAATTTGTCGCCTATTTTAAAAATAAAAAACTTGGTTCAGCAAGAAAATGCGTCTTTAGCTATACAAATGGCGACTACATGGTTAATGTCTAAAAATAACGAATACACATCTATTGTGTCTAATATTATAGATAGAAATGAATATAGTATCAGAGATATGGATAAAATCGCAATAGCTTTATCATCTTGTAAATGGCCGGGTAGAATGCAAATTTTAAAAAGCAGCATTGGCAAATTCTTTCTGGATGGTGCGCATACGAATGAAAGTATTCAATGTTGTATTTCGTGGTTCAACGATTTCGTCGTTAAAAGTGATGGAGAAAGAAATATTTTAATTTTTAACACTAGCAAAGAACGAAATCCAAGAACTTTGATGATGCCTTTGAGAGCATTGAAGTTTGAAAAAGTATATTTTGTGCCAAATTATGCAGGCAATAATAGCGTAGAAGATGAGTTCAATCAATACTCATTAGATAAACAGATTTTCCAATGTATAGAAAATACTAAATTTTGGGGAGAAAATTCGATAGCTGTGAATAGTGTTTCAAAAGTTTTACAAGAGATAAAGGAAGCTAATTACAACATCTTTGGAAAATGTAATGTCCTTGTTACAGGATCGCTGCATTTGGTAGGCGCGGTTCTTGCTGTATTAGACCCGCATTTAACAATGAGAACACAGTTCTGATACGTACCTTAAAACATTGCCATAGATCGTTCGCTTACGAAAAACAGAGTATATGTTTATAAATAATAGAATAATGTTTTTAGTAATGATTAGAACAAGAACTATAACAATTCATAATGATTTATTAACGAAGGATTGCATTGTTACCTTCACAATGGCAAGATATCCATTAATATTTGTACTTAATAATATTTTTTGTACTTTTATATAAATTGTAATGTTGTTATGTATAGTATAGTTTGTACACATGATGAGTGAATGTTACGCATGTCCACGCATCGCGTACGATGCTCGATGTGTTTAGATATTAAAACAAAAAAAATAAGAGACAAATGCTCAAAATATTTTCGGATGGTAATCTAATTCCGACTCGGCCTCCGTATCTGATAAGCTTAAAGAGATGCCAGTTCTACGTCGTAGATTTTCATCAGGACTCTGTAACAGGAATAACAGTAATCATTATATGAAATGAAATAGTTTTCTTCCGATATTAAAAGCATTTTACATGGCAATTTATAAATGGATGACAACAGGTACTATATATATGTATATATATATTTATATTCATTACCTGATCTAGAATACCGGCAGTGGGTTCAGATGCGTAACCTACTTCTTGCGCGTCTTCTTCTAAGTCCGCTTCGTACTCTTCCATCTCGTCTGTATCGGAATCTATATCCATGTATCGACTTCCTCTGGAAACTTTGCATACCATTTGAGCCAGATCTGTGAAAGTGTACGAAGGTACAGATTGTTGATTCGACGCTTGATGTTTAGCTCGTAAAGCCCGTGCATTCTCTCTATCGGCGTTAAATCGAGGAAGAACTCCAGCTTTCGATTGTCCTTCGAAATAAGTTTTCCCTGTTTGTTGTACAAATTAAATGTGTACAAAAGTATTCTGTACCCGTTTTGTAAAAATATAATATTTCTTCTCATGGTGTACATGAACGAAATAATTACCATGCTGATATCCGACATCCTTAATTTCGTCGAAATTGGTAAATTGAAGGGTTTTATATTTGTCTATCGGTGGTCTAATGTATTCGCAATAATCTGAGTTCTTCACTTCTTCCAACTGCCGAACACAGCTCACGTATGCTAATCTCGATTGTATGTCCGGTAAATTTGGTACTTTAACAGGTGTCGCAAAAGGATTCCACCGTTTCCAAAGTAACCACCAACCGGACAAAGAATCGCCGTAGTTCGTTAAATCGGTGTCATCTTGTGATCCAACGTCGATAGCCAAAATGTGATGTGCTCCTTGCCTCAACATTTCGTCAGCTTGAACAAACAATTGATGAATGTATATGTTGGCAGTCGATCACGATATAGAATATAATGTCATTTTTTATATAATAATTAAATAAAAAAAAAATAATAATAACAACAACAATAATAATAATAATAATAATAATAATAATAATAGAATAAACAATACATGTTTAAGGTACCTGGCACATTATTAACATAACACCCATCGACCAAAAGATGCCCGTCAAGAGGGTCGCAAAAAGGAGGAAAGACCCCCGCAATGGTCATACTGGCTCGAATGTATCTCCATAGTAAACCTGAGTTCACTTAGCTATTCAGAATTTGACAAATGCATCTTTCATCAACGAGAGTGAGCTTTAGGATCTTTCTTTTTTTCTTTTTTTCCGAAAACTGTTCTATCATTCTCTGATCAAATTACGACAAATCGTTCGGGTATTTTTATTTGCATTTACTATATACTTCAATGAAAATAGAACTCTGCGCGTGGCTACGTTTGTTTCATTGAGGAATAGAGGACGATCGCACAATGTCCAGGTAATTTTATCAAATACAACAAGAAGAAGTTATCAACCATATTTTTCGAGAGTGTACGTGCGTTCAATTTTCAACGATATTTTTTTGTTTGTTGAAAACATGTATTAGTAAATAACATAAGTTTCTTGACGCACTTCTCTTTAATGTCACGCTTAAATTACCTGGAAGGTTATTGACGTACCCGCCGTCGAGTAGGAGATGGCCGTCAACTGGGTCACACATGGGTGGCATATAACCAGACAAAGACATCGAAGCTCGAATGTACCGCCACAGCGATCCTAAACACGACGAATTAAGTTCTTTAATGTATGTACGTATGTGCATCTCTTCCTTTATTTCCTATAGTCGTTTTAATAAGCGTTTATGTATGTTTGTGGTGTGTGTGTGTGTGTGCGTGTGCGCGCTACAGCAAACAACAGGTAAGTTCATCAGAGTTCTTCGTTTACCATCCTTGTGGTTAATGTAACAAGTTATACAAATGAATGATCTTCCTCCCTGTACAGCTATCTTTTTTGAATTAAACGGTTAAACGATTAACGGTACACAACGAAGAGTACGTCAACAATGATTATACCCAGAAAGCTCACTCCCGCTGTTCAAACTTATTTCTACGTAATGACACTCTATGATATTTAGATGTGTTTGAAATATCAAATAAAACTTTCAGCGAGAAGCAAATCTACAAGGTCTACGCATCGCACTAAAACAGCGAGAGAGTTTCCAGTTGAAGCAGAATTAAAATCTGAATATCATAGTTTAAGCACAGTTGGATCACGCACTGATAAAACTGGAAACTACCAATGCTTTGAACAACGTTAAACGTTATTGCCTTGTATACAGACCGTGTGTGTGGGTACGCATGCAAGAGTCAGTGATGTCTGTGGTTATTGTAAAATACGGCAACCACAGATCTTCTATGTACGTGTCACCGAACGTTCCTTGAATCGTCTTATTAAAGTCTTTGCCGGAGAACATGGATGTCACCGGATACGTCAAATCCATTATTTGCCTCCACCATTGCGTCATTTTCTATTGTAAAAGGCGACGTGCGATGATATTAGGGTAGAATTACGAATATTCTTATTTGATTTGTCAGTTATCGTATCAGTTACCTTGGACCATTCGCGGGCTTTTTGAGTTGTCGTCGTAATATTTTTCTCCATACACCACAATGCACCCATGAATGCTCCGATACTGACTCCGCCGACCATATCTATAGGTATTCCAGCTTCGATGATCGCTTTTAGCATTCCCACGTGAGCTGCTCCTCTAGCGCCACCACCTCCCAGTACTAGTCCCACCGAGGTTCCCGTCAACCAGCGAGCAAGTCTACTAAAGTCACTGTGGACGTTCGGTTCTGACATAAGAACTTTCGAATACAATTCGTTCTAGAGAAGAAAAGAAATGCATTTATTAATGTCTCGAATTGGGATATGTAAATATTATTCACGACCACTTACAATCCTGTATTGTGACCTCCGCGTGAACATTCTCTTGGGACACTGAATGTGATGATGACTAGAAATCCAGGATCTCATATTTAACCATTGCACCGTATTCGAAGGCCGCTGCCCGCCTTCTTTGTGCAACAGCACCAACTCTTTTTGCGTTCGCATCACCAAACGTTCAATTTCACGTTCAGTTCTACCTATGGATGGCGGTCTATCTCCTAGACCCACAATAAGAATACAATCGGCCTGACGCACGCATCGTTGAGTCCACAATGTATACGTTGGATCGCATTGATACAATGAAATTCGGTGTTGATCTTCTTGTTGCGCCAACCACGATGTCAATCGATATTCATTTGCAGGTTCCATGATAGTACTGCCCAGTGTCTATTAGAAGAGACAAATTAGTATACACGCACAACCTCTTTGCACAAAAGCGAATCTGGATGTTGGCGAGCTGCTGAATTTGAGCTTGCTTACTTTTCGGACAACCTCGGATGTGAGGCGTAAACATGGCCCGATAGCGCACAACGAATGGTATAGTTCGTAGGTGAACGCCGTCAATGGCACATCGTCGGATACCGAGACTATAGCAACCGTTGAAAAATTCACTTGTGCTGGCCTCGTATCCACCGTTGCGGCCGCCCGTCTGAAAACGTATTTTCACTAAATTATTCCTACCGAGCATGGAAAGTATCTAGTAAAGTAAATGTTGTCTTACGAAAACAGCAACACTAAATTCACTAAAAACATCCGTAATTTTCAATATAGCAGATGCCATAAATGCAGATGTTAAATGGGAACGAGTGGAATTTCGAGGGTGGTTTTATATATAGTTTGGTACGCACTGCTTATCGATATTGACGTTTTTCACATGCGGTTGTTGCCAAGTGCCAAGTATACGATGCCCAAGTAGGTTTATAAGTCTCGTGACCACTATTGGGAAACGAAGTTTGATAACATTGAACAATCCCTCTGGTAATTTTGCTAGCTCAGAGTCTCGTACTGCCATCACTGTGGTTGATCTTGGTGTTTGCGTAACCATTTCTACAATGCCAACCAAGTCTCCTTTACCGTATTCAGCCACCAGTTCCTTCTTCCCGTTGTTATACGTGATCACCGACCGGAGTCGGCCACTCAGTACAATGAACGTTGAGTCAGACTCGTCTCCTTGCCTGTACACGGCTCTTCCGCTCTCAAGAAATAGCCAGTCGAGAGCAAAGTCGACCTGTCTGACAAAAGGACTGAGCCTTCGGACAACCGAGTGCGCAACATGCAAAACAACGGTAGGTTGTTCTCTCATAATTGTGAAAAACGTTGATTTACTAAGAAGAGCTATACGACTAGGATGCTTCGCTCTGATGGTATAAAAAGAAGGTTCTCCAGTTAATACAGCCAATCCGCCGACAATTTCACCCTGGTGTGCGCTAAACATGTGCACATCTTGACCTGCGTCTCTGCCTTCTGAAACGCGCTGACTTACCGCCAGCAACCCAGACACAACGTAGACAAGAGCAACATCTTTGTGAGATTCTTCCTTCATCAAATACGTTCCAGCTGGCACTTCCCTGATTTGGACCTTGCCATCTTTGAGTACCGTATCGTCTTCCAAGCCAAGCTCTCTAACGAACGCTTCTGTAGCTATTTGTACGAGATGCGCTTCGTCTAATTGCTGTTGAACCGGTTCGACAATGGTAGATCGTTTCTTGGATCGAGAACTTTGAGAATTTCCTGTATGGATGACATCTGGTTGCGATCCCCCCCCCCTGTTGCTGTATCGTAGAGGAAGAATTTGACCAATGAGAATCACATTCCGGTACCATATTCGCGATGTTTTGATCCGGTTGGGGACCCGCAGTTTGATTTTTCCAATCAAGATTACTTCTTGGTCTATTTGAGAAAATATTAGTTAAAACATATAGCGCGTCTTCCTTATCGATTACGTCCGTCTATTCGGCCAACTTACCGTGTATTTAGGGCAACGGGTACAGATTGGGGACTACTCAGAGTAGTCGTATCACAATAAAGCATGTTGTTTCGATCGTGTTGCTCCGACGAAGCAGTTGCAGCTGCAGAGGACATTGTCTCTGCATTTTGAGCAGAGAAGTTTTCTTTGGTTCTCGATCTGACCGGTGAACCAGAAAATGGGCTCTGTTTCTTTTTATGCGTCCCCTGATTAACCAATTCCGCGGATAAACCAAGATATTGATGTAACGCGGTGAACGTGACTCTTTGGAGGCGAACCATAATCACCTGGATAACTCGAACAAACGTGTCAGGATGATCCTTGAAAACCTACAAGCATAAGAATATTATAAACACAGTAGTACAAGAAACGATAATCTCGAATTTTCCTTTACTGTGCGTACGGTATTGTCAATCGAGATACCTCTTGGAACGCAGACATTGGTAACTTTACTACTATAGAATCCTCTACGGTCCTGGCGGATACTGTTTTGTAGGTACTCGTATGTCCAGTAAGTACATCCGTGAAACTGAGAAGACTAGTCACCGACTCTCCAGTCTTTACTAATTTTAAGGATATCTGAGAACCGTCCGATCCGGTAATATAAACGTTGACCAAGCCTTGCTGTACGATAAATAAATTTTCATCCGGGTCTCCGATTTTAAATAAAACGCTTCCAGCTGGTAAATTCATGATTTCCGTATGTTTACATAATTTCAGAAATACTGGCTTTTCAAAATGGCCGAATACTCTGATGCTTTGCAACATGTACAAAGCATCCGGCGGAACTCTATCCCCAGGACCTAAGTCTTCTTCCAAGTATTCGGCAGGTGGTTCTAACACCTAGTCGAATAGAGACGAAAGATTAATTCATATAAGAAGCATACTCTGAAATAACGAAACAAAGAATAAAGTCGAAATACTTTTAATTGTTGCGGGGTCGAATCCTTCTTCAATTGTAACAGTCTGCGCGCGAACCGCATAACAGCCTTTCGTTTTTTTCCTTGTCCAGTCGCGTGCACTTGCCCCCCAATCGATTTGACTTTGCGCAACATTTTCCTTCCGTAAAAGAGCACCTTGTCTCTTTTCCTGAATCTGGGCTTGCTTGTACCTACTCCGACGAATTCTTTCACTTCTGGGAGAAATTCTTTGTTCTTCCATTTTCGAAGCACGATCGTGGAGAGTATCAAGAAAATCAATACCACCGACGTCAGAACGACGACAAAGGTTTTCGATATTTGATATTCCTCTATCAATCTGCCGATCCATCTCGAAAAGACATACGATCCTATGTTTTCATTAAATAATTCCACTACCTATAAAAAAGATATAACACATAAACAACTAATTTCATAGCACAAGGATGATTTATAGCCACGTATGGTAAGGCTAAGAAAAAACAAACTGTTTGTAGAAACAGGACGCTTTGACGAGTCATAAAAAGGTGATTGCGTATATGTGCATTCGTGTATGTGCGCGCACGCGTGTGTGTGTGTTTGTGTACGTAAATATATATGAACTTGTAAAAAATAAAAAGTAATAAACAGAAATACAACCTCCATAGTGGGTATTCATTTCTTCCATCAGCTTGTTGGGAAATCATGTACGAAAGGTATGTCGTGACTTCATAAGCAAAGAACGAAGAAAATTCGTGGCAAAAGAGTCGCAGCAACGTGTGCGATTCGTTACAAGAAATAAATTATCAACATTCAGCTAATGACCTTTGATACTTTGCTCGAGTCACCCAGCGCCATTTTAGTCGCACTCATACCTTGTAAGTTGTAACGCACAAATCAATTACATACTCCATTTTGACTTGCATGTATTTACAGAAGAGTTTCGAAATATGTCGTCTGAAAGCGAAAACAATTTTTGAACGGTGCATTATTAAGCAGTGTTAGGACAAAGTAAATCATTTAAATCGCCATACGACGGTCTCGCGTTTACGCGTCGTATAAAATTCAAAACACAACGTAGCTGTGTGTCTACAAGACTAAAAAGACTACAAAGTTATTTTCCATGTAAACAAAACTACTGAAAAATGATAGGAATAGACTACGACGTATCCTGTTTATCATCGTCGAGTACGCATTGTGTAAATAGACGTAACATTAAAACTTGTAGATTTCGATAGAAATCGTTGCATAGATCACGAAGAAGTTTTTAGTATCGTCAATGGATAATAATTCGTGTTCGAATGAGCGTGTATTATCGTCGAATACGAGGATTATTTTGTTAAATGGCACCGATATGGTTTGAAAGTCGCGGCAGCGTTGTCCGAAACGATCGACCAAGGAGAACGCGTTTCACCCCTCCCCAACGCTCGTTCGTGCGGAAAGGCATCGGTAGAGCGCGCTACGGCAAAATTCCGGGCGGTTTTCGCTGGACAGTTGGGTCCGGCCAGTCAGTGGTTACAGGCCGACATGTTGGTGATGTTTTAGTGAGTGGTAAGCGCGGTGGGATCTGACGCGTGATTTATTCATGCGTTTTTAAACGCGTCTTCGATACGAAAAGTGCATCTCGATCGCGACGCTACATGTGAAGTATATCGAGTGTGACAAGGCTGTAAGCTCGTGTCTGGTTTACCCGGCCCAGCGAACATGAGTTGGGGTACGGAGCTCTGGGTAAGTCTCTTACACGTACCTCTCTCTCACTCTTTCTCTTTCTTTCTCTCCCCCGTCCGTCTACCTGTTTGTCTCTGTTTTTCTCTCCGACCTTTTACGGCTCCACACGCGTAAACACAGGCATACTATACACGACACACGACCCAAGGCACGCAACACACGACACACACGACATACGGAGCACGACACACGCCGGAATAGTTTAGGCGTTCCGTCACGGTCGCGCGTAGACGGTCACCGTCGTATCGTTGCTTCGTTGTTTCCGCTAAAGACAGAACAACGACGTATCCTCCTGAAAACCAGTTCACGGTGGTAAACCACTCGCAGGAGTTTTGCCTTTGCGGTTGCTAGCCGCGGGCGACGTTCTTCTCTCCTTTGGCGTATCCCCTCTCCTATTAGCCACCATACCGTTCGTACCCAACCCGCGAGCGTACATGTAGGTACTCGTCGCTGTGTGCTCCTTCGCTCGCTGTTTCCTTTCTCATGAAATCTTGGACGAATACCGGCGCTACGCCGAGACGGTGACTCGTCGTCTTACCGTCGAACGAATGCACCGGTCTCGCTGCGAACGACTCGAGAAGATCGGCGGTGTCTCGACTTTCTTTCTCTTCCGTTTATACGCTTATCCCGTTTTATCCAGAGTTCTCTGCCGGGATACTGTGTCTCTCTGTGCCTTCGCGTGCTTGTGTCTACCTACGTATACGCGCGCGCGTCTCTCTCTCTGTGTGTGTGTGTGTGTGTGTGTGTGGGTGCGTGCGCGCGCGCCTGAGTGAGCGAAAGAACGAGAGAGCGCTCGTGCACGGTTTACCAAATTTCACGCGTAACGTTATTCGGAAAGCCGCGGACGAACGGCCAACAGCGATTTCGAGGTACCCGTTATCGGATAAAATTTCTTCTCACCACGTTCACGAAGAGAACGCGAAGCAAAACAAGACTTGTCCGAACACGATTATCGTTTGTCACTCGATCGACTCGGACTCGTTCTCGTACTCGACTCCGCGAGGCCGTTATTTGTATTCTTCCGCGGTTTACAACAGCATTCGAGTTCGTTTGGAACGCATAGGATCGCGAATCGTGTGTCGCCCGACGCCCCGTCGTCTTTCTTTGCTTTTCTTTGCCGGTGTCCGTCGCGATCTTGGACGAATTAATCAAAATATTTACAGAGAGCCGTCTCTGCTAATCGTTCACGGAGCCTTCGAAATATACGCGATCGATGCAAAGATCCCCAGAGCGTTGAACGTTGTCCACCGTTTATCGAACGTTTACGCTTTCCACGATGGCGCTGATCTCTTATACGATCGACGACACACCGGTATTTTATTTCGATTTATGGAAGACGAGAAAGATCTGTTATTCGGCGGATCGCGTTCGACGTCCTCGTCGCACGATGTCCGCGACTCGATTAAAAGGAGCAAACTTTTCTCGCGTTTCGCTTCGTTCATGGAAATCGAACTACCAGCGTACAACGATCCGCCGTTACTGTTCAACGAGATCAACGCTAATAATCTCCGAGGTACGTGTTCGCCGGGTTGGATGGTCCATCCTGTACAACGTGTACGGTGTTTTGCCGATGAATGCGCGACGCGTGCGTCGTCGCCGTGCCGGTACGCGCGCTACCGGTTACTACCAGTTTTACAATGTTACTGTTTACGTGGGAACGGCAGGAGACGGGGAGAGAGAGAGAGGGGGGGGGGCTACATGCGTACGATGCGAACGGTTTCGATGTATCGCGTCGCGTTCCGTCACGATAGAAGCTCGACAATCGTTGCTTCGAAAGCAGTTAACGTTGGGGCATGCACGTTTCACGGTTGGAAAAGCGTTTCTCTCGATCGACCGAGAGAATCGACGGGAAGTCATCGTGGCTCGATTCCGCGCGCACGATCGTGTATTACAAAATGATCGATGCGTTCCACTCGCGAATAACGATACACGGGACGCGTTCGCGTTTAACCGCTAACGGCTGCCTGCCCCACCTCCTCGCGTTCAGCTCGCGCGCGAGAAGAGCGTACACGCGTCTCGTACGACGAGACGGCTGCGCGTGTTCTCTTCGTGCTCTCGACGAAGAAAAGTTCGACACGGAGAAAGAAAGAGAAAAGACGGCTCGCGTAATAATTCTCTCGACGCGAAAGATCTCCGTCGGTTACCGTATTTTCCGTTTGCTGATCACGCTCTTTTCCTCGAGAATAACGCGACGACGACGACCACCATCACCACCACCACCACCACCACAGGACGCCGCAACGTTACGAATCGGTCGACGATGGGAAAATAGACCAAAGTATCGAATAAATTACCGGGCGGCCCTCGTCCGTCGTTTCAAGGTCGATCGTTGACCTCGCGACTTTCAAGGCGTCGTCTCGAACGAATCCAGAGGTCGCGAAGAATATTAACCGCTCTCGCATATTTTGCAAGCTTCGAACGTGTTCGAAACGGTTCTCGATAACGAGAACGACCCGCGGTTTGGTCGTCGCCGCGTTACGCGTACGAGATGCACGCGCCCGTCCGTCGTCGCGTGCACCCACGATCTTGATTACGCTCGATTCGCGTTTGCCGTCGGAGGTTCGTCGATGCGCTTTCCGCTCGAACGCGAACGGTGTTTTCCCGCATCGACCCTGACCGCCGTCGCGTTACGCCTCCGATAACGCTTCGAATCTTGAAGAAAAGACTCTCGACCCTCCGCGGGACGGATTTGAGAGATCGGTAAACGCTGCGCGAGACACCGAAAACGTAACGAACGAACGCGGGTAGGAAAACGCGAAGGTTACGAGCGGTAAACGGTTACTTTCTCCGGCACTACGAAATCAGGAATTGCTGCTTTTCTATGCGCATATACGCGTATATAGGCGCGTACGGTGGTCGGTAGCCGTCGCGGGCCGCACCGTGCGCCGTCTTTCTCGCGCTCGGACGCGCAATCTCTCGGCGGAATATGACGCAAGAATCTTGGCATTGTGGCGTTTCCAGCGATTCCAGCGATTCCAGCGATTCCAGCCTGCTGCTGCCGCTGCCGCCGTTACTTTTTCTCCAACGAAAGTATGTTGTTCCGTTTTATCTTTGTTCGAATGGTTTCCATCGCCGCCGGGTTTCGTTCGCGCGTCGCAGGTACGCGACGAGCGTCCTTCGACTCTCCGACGGCAAAGCCAGAGTAGTCCGTTTTCGCTCGGAAGATCGAAGCCGAAACGAAAAGACGCGTTGCAACAGGGACACCGAAAGAATCAGCTGTCCATAAAAAGACGAGCGCGCGGACGGAAAGTTTCGTCGAAATTTTGGCGGATAGCGATGGCGGGCGAGCTCGCGAAACCGCAGCGTACATTTCGGTACGGTGGTTTCGCGCGGGTCCTGTTCTCCTGTTTGGTTACGAATGCGAGAAACAGGTTTCGAGTGCTCGAAAAGATCTCGATTCGCGATCTTCTTCCCTCTTTTCTCCGTTCGATCGAGTCGAAGGATTAGGTTTCTCGTTTACTCGGAATCGTCGCACGGTGCAAAAACTAGACTGGGCGTGCTCCCTTGCTAGGTGTCCGAGTTAGGCCAAGGCTGATTCCACCTGCGATCACCGTTGTCCGTTGTCCGTTGTCCGTTCCCTGCTCCATTTCTCTCGCCTTGCAAAAACCGCGGTGGCAGAACGTTCGGTTTCTTTCGTTCGTCGGTTACTCGGCGATGCGACGCGCAGCGGTCGCTGCCAAGGTACCCGACGACGAACACAGCGAATTTGTAATCTCGAGTTCCTCGATGGTGTTCAACCCCGAGTCGTCGTCGTCGTCGTCGTCGTCGTTCCGTCTCGTTCCGGGCAATATCCCGAGAAAGCGTTGCAACGCTTTAGGCTCGTTCGGCAAAGGCATCGGTGACGCATCGATAACGCGCGCTACTTTCCGGTGATTCACTGTTCAAAAGAAACCTGCTCGGGTTCGTTGTTCGTCGACCAAAGACCGTTCAATCGCTCAGGCGACCATCGTTATCGTCGCGTCGTTTGGTCTCGACGAGAGCCAGCGCGCGTCTTCGAGATACCTTGCGAAAATATTCGACAAAGTCCGCGCGTTCGCGTCGCTCGACCAAGAAAACGTCGATTTCTCGATCGTATCTCGTAAATTCGACTCGCAGTTTCGCTGGAAACCGAGTCGCGCGCGGGACTATGGAAAACTCGTAAGCGCGTTCGCTTTCTCGCGGTTGTCGACGTTCCAGGCGCGCGTGGCTCACGGCCGCGCGAAACACACGGTGCTGCTACGTTTCTTTCTGCCCAAAACGGGCTCGACGCGTCGTCGATCGCGCGAGTCCCGCTCCCCGTTCGCATCGGCTATCGAAATCGAAGAAACGCATTCGAAACGTCGACCAAGGACAAAAACCGATGGCGTTCGATGGCGTTCGATGGCGTTCGACGAGACGCGGTCAAAGTTTCGACGTTCCTTTACGCGCTGTTTACCGACCGGCAAACCGACCGTGAACGCCGTTTTAACGACGCGGAACGAAAAACTTGACCGATCAGATGTCACGCTCAACTTCGCCGGAATCGGTGGCCTCGTTTTTCGGGAACTCGGGAACGTTGATTCGCGATCACACGTCGTATCGGAGGAATCGATTCGAACACCGTCCGTCGCGCCGATTCGTGCGAATCTTTCCTTTGGCGATTATTTTCACAAAAGTAACGGACGAAGCTGTCGTGCAATTTCATCGAAACGTTCGATTCGCGTTTCGACTGGCGGATCGAGCTTGTTGCCGCGTCGACGAATCCGCATTCCGTTAACCAGTTTCTTTGCCGGATCGCGTACAACAGGACAGCGCACAATTAGCGAATCGGGCGCGGCAAAGTAGAAAATCGACTGCCGAGAACCCGAAGATAAGCGTAGGCTGCTGCGCCTCGGTGTACGGCCGTTGGTCTCGAAGATCTATCGACGAAACGGAGGGCGACGGGATGCTTCGATCGTTCGAACCTCGCGAACGAATCGATCGCGCGCGTCCAAAGAGAAGCGTGCGCGATCCGAGAACTCGCACCGTACGTAGTTGGAAAGTTTTGAATGGATCGCTCGTGAATCTCCGTTCACGGAGAAGAAGCGAGCGCAACGTGCGCTGCGCGACACGCGCCATGCGCCACGCGTCGAGACCACCCCTGATATTCGTCGAAACGATGAATTCGATTTAAACGCTATCTACGCGAAATCTTACTCGCAACGTTAAATTGCACGAGATTCTCCGATAACCGAGCAGCCGCGTATTCTTATTCTTATTCTTATTCTTATTTTTATCGATATTCTTATCGTATCGATTCGACGTCCGGTAGCGATAGCGGTTCTCGGTATTGGATCGTTCACCCTATGACTCGTTATCTACGGAATCTGAACAAATATTTTCCTCTATCACCTTCCTTGTTTCCTATTTTTTAAATGCTTTTGTTTCTTCTCGTAAACTTTCGCTATATCGTATTCTGTTTTCGATCGCGTTATCTGTTTTATTTCTCTCATTCTCATTCTCATTCTCTCTCTCTCTCTCTCTCTCTCTCTCTCTCTCTCTCTCTCTCTCTCTTCGTTCGTGCAAAAACTTTTCTACGTTTCTTTTCTACGTACGCGTCGAGTATGTCCGTGGAATTGTTTTTCCTGTGCGCAGAGATCGATCGAAATGCACCAACCGCGCCAAAGATTCGCGAGAAATAGAAAAGGAATGGTAGGGGTGCGCGCGGTTCTAACAGCGATTCGTCGAGCACACGCGCAGCGCAACGGCGCGCGTACAGTTTCGTCGCGCGATCGTTGAACGGTGGTTCGATTCGGTTCGTGCGAGGTTTTGCCGCGTAGAGTCGCGAACCGGTAATAGTTGTTTCGCGAGACGGCATCGCGAACGATACGCGTCGTCTATGATCGCGGTCGCGTTATCGGCGATCGAAGAAAGAGAGATAACCGCGGAAAGCGCATCGAAGTTAAATACGTGCCTACCGTACGGTCGAGATAAAGCTCCGTCGGCGAGACCGTTTGCCGTTCGTCGGCGATTCGCGCGTTTAAATATAGACAGTTTCGAAAAATCCTCGAGAAGAATTCCTCCGCGGCGCGTCGGGAACGGTCCGGACCGATAACGGATTTGCCCGAACCCGTCTCGAGCATCGTCGGAGCAACGTCCGAAAACGTTCCGAATCCTTCCAAGGACGTCTCCAACGAGATTCCGCTTTTCCTCGAGTCTACGATCGGCGGATACGCGACACCGGCCGACGCGATCCTAAACGCGGGACAAACCACCGGCCGTTCGCCGTTCGCCGTTCGCCGTTCGACTCGCGCGAGCGACGAAACTTTGGACGAAAATGCGTGACGCAACGGACGGCTTGGGTTTCGACGGAACGACGATATACCATCGGTCGAACATGGAATATTTATACGCGTGTCGCGTTGCCTCGTTCCAACGTTGTATCGTCGTATTTTCTATCGCGAGTCGACGACGTTTGCGAAATTTGTTCACGACAACGTTCGCGGTCTCGTTGTAAGAGCATATCGGCAGCAGCAGCAGCAGCAGCAGCAGCAGCGACAGACGAAACCTTTCGAGCCACGAATCCCGTTAGCGATCAAACATTTTTGAGCGATAGCAGCGTACGGTGTCTCGGAGTTCGATGATCGCGCAACCGTGGGCTGGCCGCGCGATTACGTCGATCGAGAGTCGAGGGGAGTCGAGGGGAGTCGAGGGGAGTCGAGGAGAGTCGCGAAAAACGCGTTTCCCGCGGGACAAATTTTACCCGTTTCGCCCTAATCGAGTTTCGTTGGTCCAACGAATCGTATCGCGACGAAGCTGCGAAGATGCCGATTCGACGAAACAAATCGGAAAAGAAACGCCGCGGCGGACAGGTTGGTGGCCGGTGCTGCCCGCGTTGTCGTCCGCTCGCGAACTGCGAAAGCCACCGGAGCTCTGTGCGAATCTTAACACATGGCCGGTCAATCGGATAGATATCTACCTTTCGTCGTGCCACTAAAGTCACCGGTGCGCGGATTAATCGTGCGTCGTGACTCGTCGCGACTCGACCCACCGTCGTCGTGCTTCGATCTACGATACCGTGGGACACCGATTCGGTCTAGCAACGACCCCGAGCAGGGATCCGCGATTCTCTCGTAGACCCGACAAAACCCGGTGGCTTCGTTTCCATTCAAATTCACAGTCCCCTTCCGTTTTCTCGTTTTCACCGTGAAGCGAGAGTACTTTTTCTAATTTTTCCCCGACAGCGTCTCGTTCGCGATCCCGCGCGCCGATTCGCGAGGAGAAACATTCCGCGAAACGCATCGAACGGTGAAATTTACGAGGAGTGAAATTAACGTTCGAGAGACGATTACCCTTCGATCTCGTTGTATTCTCCGAATCTCGATTAAAGTTAGCGCAACGAAACGGGACCACCCCGGGCTTCTTTTCTTTCTCTTTCTTGCCGCGCGGCATTCGGTGGTCTGCTGCTCTCGGCTGCTCTCGGCTGCACGCGCGCCGCGTACTCTCGTGTCTACGGTATTTATAGAGATTCGGCGCAACGCGTGGGTGGGGCAAGTTCGCGAGGAGCTCTCTTTCTCTCTGTGCTCTTTCGCCAACGAACGACGCGGTTTCGCGTCGCCGATGGAAAAACAGCTGGCGAGTTCGCGCACGGGCTCTCGGACAACGAACGCGTACGACGAGCTGCCTGTTCGCGCGTACCACCGCCGAGAGAAACCACCACGGGGGTTTTCGAGTACGGTTTCGAAACCGTGCGAAAATGTCTCGATCCTATCGTCCCGCCCTTCGTCCTATGAGGTAGTCCCGACATTTCGAAGGAATCGCACGATGGGCGAGAACGCGCGACGCACGGGTCGAGTAATCGGGGAAATTGCGTTGCGATTTGCCTCCAGACTTATTTTTCCTCTCGAGAGCACCGCCTCGGAACGGAGAGCCGTCGAAGGATTCCGTCTCCATCGTGGATCGACGAACGCCGAGACGGAGGACCGCGCGTCTTATCGTTAGCCTCTTTCGCCTTGCCGACGAATACGAACGGACGAAGCATCGCGCGCCGGCCATTACGTCCGAACCAGTTTGTCGCGACGCGGCGTGCCGACGTTATTAACCTCCGTTTCTACGTGCATCTTCGCGAGGTTGAAATTAATGGCTCGAGTCGTCGTCGCCGCGCGAACACCGAACAACCGCTCGAGGCTGTACCACGAAGATCCGGCCGCGAGACGCAGAAGATAGAAGAATGATCGGTACCGAACTGCCAAATCTTCTGATGCGATTGACCAGACACACTCACGCACACACACAGAGAGAAAGAGAGAGAGGGAGAGAGAGGCCGAGCCGAGGAAATCGCGCGGATGGATCCCGAGTCCTGTTTCCTGGTTTCCCGCAACTCGTAATTGCCCTATCGATTTCTAATCGTTAAGACGACGTACCGTTCACCGCGTACAATGTCGCGAGACGTTTCAGCGATGCGGTGGCTCGTTGTTTTTGGGAGCACGCGCGCGTGCCGAACGTCGACGGCGACTCGCAACCGAGATTCTCTCCGGACGACGCTCGCTTGATCTTCTACTTCTTCTACTTGTTCTTCTTCTTCTTCTTCTTTTTCTCCGTCTTCCGTCTTCCCTGTTATCGCGATCGCGTTATCGGTCGTCGGTGTATTCGGAATCGCATCAACGGACCAAACTATCGGGTACCGCCGTCGACCACGACGAGAACGACGAAAGCGGATATGCGGGACAACGATCGTTGATATAAATCGGGAAATCTCCAAGAACGTCTAAAAATCTATGCGAACGCACGGTTACCTAACCACGGACAATGCGAATCGGTCTACCCTCGACAACCTTGAATTCTCGGTTGATTCGCCTCGGACCAATTCGTTTCTGCGATCGCGTTTCACGGTAACTGTGCGAGGACACCGAAGTACCCGTGTAACCGCGTCTACTTTCAAACAGAGAGATTCGATCTTGGACGTTTAACCGGACATTCTAGTCTGGAATCGTAAAATCTTTCGCCAGCGAATTGTTTGGATTTACACGATTTTCCAAAAGATGCCAACGCCAACTTTCGCCACGTTCAGCTATCGTTGGATGGCGTTCCGATACGCGTCAGCGCGATCGTTAGAGTTTTCGATGCCTTACCGACTCGTTGCGTTTCCAATGCCACGTAGCAAGACTGTTCGCCGCGAAACAAATTGGGTCGTTGCACCTGCAAAGGGTCCGTTTAAAAGGGTCGGCGTTCCGGCGAGCATGGTCCGACGAAAATCGATGGAGCCTCGAGAAACAACGGGGCCGAGGATCGGACGAGATCGGAGTCGAGCCGAGCCCGGTGTTACGCTCGATGTCGCGTCGCTTTTATGGTCTCGTACCCGTTACACGGCCAGGATTCGGGAACCGTTCGATTCGATTCCTTTCCCGTGTCGTAGCTCGCGCTCGTTCGCCTCGCCTCGCCTCGCCTCGCCTCGTTACGCGTGCACGTAACGCGCTTGTCCGCGCTTGTCCGCGCTGGTTTACGTAACGAGACGAACGTACGATTTTCGTTTGGCGACAAGATATGCAAAACCAGTCGGCGAAGATTATACGTCGAAGCCGGAATCTATCTTTTCCAGTCGATCGACGAACCGGTAACGGACTCTGTGCCGATGGACCGCCAAGGGCCCGAAGCGATCGCGAGTCGCGCGTTCTTTCGCCGAGAGCGACGGATTTTCTTTCGAACTTTCACCCTGCGCGTAATTCGGCTCGTGGTTCAAGGTTTCCCCCGGCTACCGTAGAAATTGCAGAGACGCGCGCGAATCTTGGAACGAATCGCGATGGTTTCTATTTCGGTCCAAGTCCTATCTGGTTTGTTCGCGTGTCCACGGTATACGGTATTCGGCCTACGGTCTACGCTCTACCCTCTACGCTTTAGAGCGTACAGCGCACACGGTCGCGGCGATACGGTGGTCCGTGTTTCGACGTAGCTGCAACAGAGTATCACGACCGAGTAGCTATTTTCGTTGGGAAGATCAGTGGGTTCCACGGATCGAGAGGAGGCCCACGCACGCATGCTTCTCTCGTTATCTTTGCTGCATCCTTGGTCGATATCTAACGCGAACGCGCACGCGTGCGACCGACGCGCGCTTTCGCGACTTTTGCTCTCCGGGGATCGAGATCCGAGAATCGGCGATAGGGCGGGAAACGAGAGTCGCTCGAAAAACGGGAGACGAATCGGTGGTGTGGTTCGGCGCGACGCGATAGCGCCGTATCGGGCTCGAGATAACGAGAACGCGTATCCGAATTCGTGCAGGCTCTCTACGGTGACCCCACGACGAAATCGTTTCCCGGATGGAGGGTCTCGAGGGTCCTTGTCCTGGCTCCACGGACGGGGATTTCGTTCGCTCGAACGGAAAAAATATTACCGCAAACATTTCGTTTACGTCTCACTCGAACGCGACAAAGGAGTTGTCGCAGCGGTCGGGTCCGCTTTGTTTTCGCCCCGATTTTGCGAGCAGATTGAACCATTCTGACGCGCACCATTCGCCGCGTCCCTCCTCTCCTTCTCCCTCTCCCTCTCCCTCTCCCTCTCCCTTTCCCTTTCCAGTTTCCCTTTCCCTTTCCCCGACAAACGACACGTTTTCGCGCAACGTACAACGCGCGTTAAATCGTTCCCGCCGTTTGGCCGACTCGCGCTCGAAATCCTTTCGGATTCGGACTTTCCGGTCCTGCGTTGCGAAGAGAAAAATTAGCGTTTCGTATTCTGCGAAACGTTATCGATGCGTCGCGACGGTCCCTCAGATTTTGCGCGCTTCGTAAAGGTTTCGTTTATCGGTTGCCGGACAACGAAGCCTTTACCTTACACGATAATCCGGTTAATTTCGATAACGTTGAAACGATGTTCGATGCGATCGGTGTCGCGCGACAATCGTTCCTACGACGATTCGACTCGTCGATGGAACAAACTTCGCGTTCGGCGACGCAACGTCGTCGGCGGCAGGTGTCCGCTCCGGCGAGAATGGCCAGCGATGGATCCGGAGAGCCGGTTCGGGACCCGACCGTTCCTTCGAACGGGACATTTCGCGTCGGATTCGGAGCCTACGAAACGGCTGCGACGTGTCCTCCGAAATGGCTATCGCGATACGAGGAGAGAGAGAGAGAGAGAGAGAGAGAGAGAGCCGTCCGCCAACCACTCTAGCGCGACATTGCCGCTCGGTGAATAGACGTCGAAGAGAGACAGCGGGAAAGAGAGAAAGGGAGAAAAGGATAATGAGCATGAATGAGTACATCCGCGAGCGATTGCTCGAGTTATTTCTAGTGGGAAAGGAAATAAACACTGCGACGATCTGCCGCGGGTCGTTGACAGCGTTCAGCGATAATAATAATGAAATACTTTCGACGATTCCGTGGTTGATTCGCGTTGTTTCGAGTTCGCCGTAGCTCGCGGCTACTCGCAAAAGCTGCTCGAACGAGAAGTATACCGCGTCCGTGCTCGCCCGTCGCGAAGAGGAGAAAGAGGAGAAAGAGGAGAAAGAGGAGAAAGAGGCGAAACAGAAGAAAGACAGGGCGCGTCGTGTCGTCGCCGCTATTGTCGTCGAAGGGAAAAAGAACTCTTAACCTGCTCGCCGGGGTTGGGCCGTGTCCGTGCACCTGCTTCTGCCCCCATGCTCGTACCTCGTCGACGCGACCGGCTTTTTTCTAGGAGAACAATCGGCTCCGTTTCTCTTCTCTTCCGTGTTCGTACGGATCCCTTTCCGCTCCGAACGCGAGCGTTTTCTTCTCAGACTGCACGCGGTATCGTCGAGACTCGTCTATCCTCCTCCGTCCATTGTCCACGCGTCACCGGAAAAACGCGATGGAACGAAATTACCGTCGCTCGCTTTCGAAGAAATCTTCGTCGACGACGCGTCGAGACGTACGAGAAAGGTTTGCCTCTCGCGGTACGGTTGCGTCGAACGCGCCACCGCTTCGCGTACGTACGGACGAGAAGGACATTCGGATACGAAGATGATCGCGATAGGAGTTGCGAGATACGAGTATCGCTCGGTCCGAGTACATTCCGGGAAACGAGCGGATCGCCGAGCGGCGGGAAAGCGGGACGGATGCCGTTTCGAAACGAAAAAGCGGCTCTTTGAATTTGAGCGCAGGACGGTGCGGCGCGGGGCACGGCTTATTATCGTTTGGTTCGTGACCGCGCGCTCGTATCTCGTTAGGAATCGCATCGGGCGACGACCACGGGCAGAGTCGGCAGTTGGCAGTCGGCAGTCGGGAGCAGCAACGGGCGGCAACGGGCGGCAACGCGCGCGTCGGAGGATCGCGATCGGCGGGGGTCCTTTGTTTCGTAATCCGTCCCTGTCGCGGCGTGATTTGCCTCTCACCGGAGGACAAGTTTACTCGTAGCTCCGGCACGGGACGACACGGACCAATTTGGAGGCGCGCGCGCGCGATCGCGTCGTCCCGACCTGCGACAACATTCCTGAAAATTCGCGGGTATTCTTACCGCGGTATCGCACCGGATCCATTCTATCTAGCGCTACCTACCTGTTTCCAAGCCGGTCGGTTCGGCCCGCGTACAAACGCATTCGCGTCGCTTCCTCGGACCCTACGATCGCGAGATTCTTCGGTACGGTATTTATTTTCTGGGTACCTGACCGAAGATCGCACAGAGAAAACGACCGACCGCTGCGAGAGAGACCTTCGCGATTCGTCGATGCATTTAGCGAACTTTTCCCCCCTCTCTCTCTCTCTCTCTCTTCTCTCTCTCTCTCGCAAGAGAAGTCGCGTCAAAGACAACGCATCCGCGTGCCCGTGTATCCGTTAACGGCCCCCCCCGTCCTTTACGCAACGATCGTGGGTTCGTTCGAGCACAAAGAAACGCGATCTCGATTGTCGGGCTTTTCCTCTCTTCTCGACAATTTCACTTTCCCCGTTCTCGTTGGACGAATTCTAGATTTTAGCCTTAAAAAATCGCGAAGACTCTTCGAAGAGCCACGGGACGACGGGTATACTCTTTATCGGCGGACGAGAGAACGTCTCCGCGTTGGCGAGCACCAAGACGCACGGTTTACGCGCGTTATTGACAGCCGCGCCCCGTTTCTACAATACTCGCCCATTGTCAATATTTAACGAGTATCAACGACTGTGCCTTATCGGAGCACGACTCCGTATCATCGGTGACCCGACCGTATTTGACTCGTCTCGATACGAAGACGCTGGCCATTATTTTATCGAAATACGTGTTTCCAACGTACCTATACAAAGGTGGAAAGAGAGAGAGAGAGAGAGAGAGAGAGCGAGAGTGGAATCTCTGGATTACAACCGGTACGTTCGTGCCGAGAGTCGAATTTGAACTATTTCCAGCGATCGCTTTCGCTGGATCGGGTAATCGATGTTTCGCCTCGCTCTATAATATTATTCGGTTCGGAACGAACGAATCCGCCGATGCTCGATCGCATCGGTAGAAACAGCGTACCGAACAAATGGGCGCTGTTCGAACGAGTGCCGATACCTATTGGAAACGTTGTCGCGCGTTGGCTCGTAGCTATCTGGACAGAAAATCCCCCCCCCCCCCTCTCTCTCTCTCTCTCTCTCTCTCTCTCTACCTTCTTCGGTTCGTGTCTGGTGCTCGTCACCCTGTTCTCGCCCCTGTCTCTCCGCGATCCTCTTCGTCCCGCTTTGAAGTCGCGTGCGAGCGAACGTGCACAGAAACGCAGGATCGATAGGGCGGCGCGCGTAGGGTACGCGAAAACCACCCCACCGCGATTTCGTGACTCATAATGCACACTTGTACCCGGAGGGAGAGAGGAGGAACTCCACGAGCCGGGAGATCCTCGAGCGGCGGCGAGGCGCGTGTCTCTCCTTTTCCAAACTATTTTCGCAGCCGATGTTTTACGCTCGTTTCTGCCCGCGATTCCGTATATCCGGCACGGCTATTGATTTTCCACGGTTCTCTCTCCCTCCTCCCGCCGCTCTTTTTCTCTCTCCGCGTTTCCCTGGTCTTTCCTCGTTGCCGTTCGTCTCCGCCCTTGCTTGCACCCTTCTTCTTCGCGAGGAACGATTTTCCGAGGTGCTCGTTTCGAATTAATTAGCGCTGTCTACTCTCGCGTACCAGATATTTCTTTTCTTTCATTTTATTTCGAGGCTCTCTCCGTGTGCGCGCGTGTACGTCTGTCCGTCTCTGTCTCCTTTTCTCGTCGGAACGGTACTCCGGCAAAAGAATTTTCGGTCGATCAAAGGGGGCAGTGTTCCTGCGCATGGAAACTCGCGGCTGCGGCCGGTTTACGCTTTTCCAACGACCACGGTGTACCGTCCGTTCCGTTCCGTCAACGTTCCTACGGGAACGCGTCCCCGACTTCGAGCGCTGGTTGCACGGGACACGATGAATCACTCGCCGATCGTTATATCGACCATCCAATGACGCATCGGTCGTTATCGTTTGACTCGAGGATACGGTCGCGACCGCCGAACTCGATCCGCTTCGACTCGGACGATTTCTCGTTGATTCCGGCACGATCGAGTCGGTCCGCGAACGAGCGCTTCGGTCCCACCGAGAAAACGTCCATCGTCGACGGGATTCGGAACGATTTTAGAATTGTTCGATCGTAGAAACAGGCTCGAGAGGTTCGGCAACTGGAACAACGCTTTGTCCGAACGTTTCGAGCAGAGCATCGTCGCGCGTCCCGAAGGGCCCCGCGGACCCCGTGGTCGGGCCGGACAATGGAAAAACCGGAGGAAGCGTGCCGTTGGCAGGTGCGTCGCTGCAGGAGAGAGAACCTGCCGTGCGTAACGCGGACCGAAATTTACCCCCTGGCTCCACCGGCCAACCCGAACGTTTCTTCGAGGCAAGGCTAGGTCGGCGGTGGTGCTAGAGCGCGCACCTCTTTGAAAAAGGTTGGGCGAGCCGCTGAGTCATGGGGACTGGGAAGGGAGCGGTGCGTTTTCCATCTATCGACCTGCGGCTGCGGCTGCGGCATAGAAAACGCGCGTAAAGCGTGTAACGCGAGCGTAGGGTTGCACCGAGACCGAGACCGAGACCGAGACCGAGACCGAGACAGCGACGAACGGGACCGAGGGGGAAAGTCGTGCGCGCGGCCGATTCATCGCGGCCGTCGGGAAATCGATTCCAGATAATCGACTATAATTCCATTCGCGTTCCGCTCCCTCCCGGTCCACGATCGAATCGCCTCGCCAACGATGCCGAGGCTCTTTCGATCGAGACCGCTTCCGCCGTCGTTTGGAAACGGTCCTCCCACGGAAGGAACGCGGGGTAAGCGTTGCAGTTTTCGTCGAGTTCGGATTCGATCGGATTTTTACCATTTTCGATGGAGTCGAATCGAATCTGTCGCTCGTTGAAGGAATCGTAAACGACGAGGTAAACGCGCGTCGACCGACGTTGGTCATCCGGCGTGGTCGATGCTCGTCGGCGCCGTTAAGGGAGCGACAGCCTTTAATCGCGTTACAGGAGGGTCGGTCGACCGGTAACGATCGCCTCTTCGAACCGAACGGTTCGTAGACGGCAGCGTCGAATTTGTCCGTTCGCGAACGTCCGGATAAGTCCGGCTCGAACCTGTCGAGACCACCGAGAATACTTATATCTCTGTATCGGCGAAACGACGGGCCGGGACAAGCCGTCTCGCGTAATATCCGTATTTTCTCCGAGCGAACGATCGAATAATTAGTCCCGCGTGAAAAATAAAATCGGCTGTCGGAGATAGCGCGACGGCGTAGAAGCGGAGGCAGAAGGAGCAGAAAAACGACAACAGGTTTTCCTGTTGGCCGCTCGGCCGGTGGTTCGAAAGTCGTAGGACCGTGCGCTCGCCCGCGCTACCAGTTTTCCGACGTTCGCTCGCGAATCGCTCGGTTATCGCAACGAGAAAGCGAGCAACCATGGAAAAATTGGTTTCCATTTGGAAACGATTCGGTGAATCCTCGCGACGTCGGTCGCTGCCGATTCTCGGCGACGCACCGTTACCCGATCGAAACCCGTGCTCCGCGCGTGTCGCTTCACAGAGTACACGGAGAGAGGATCGTATCGCGTGCAGCGATACCTCGTCGTTCGCGGGAGTATCGTGTTTTCCTTTGCGCCGATTATTTTCCATTTGCGAACGCGAAACGAGGTTGGCGAGGATCGAT
Organism: Agapostemon virescens; assembly: GCA_028453745.1. Lineage (NCBI taxonomy): Eukaryota > Metazoa > Arthropoda > Insecta > Hymenoptera > Halictidae > Agapostemon > Agapostemon virescens. The sequence goes on from CM052085.1 coordinate 460,150, forward strand.
GTCGCGAGATCTTCGGCTTCTCCGTATCGCCCGCAGCGCGTATCAACGTACCGGCGTACACGTACACGCTCGCCTCGTACGATCCGTCCTTTTATCGTCGCTTTCGTTAGTCATCGTTTCTCGAGGCTGCCGGACGCACCGCTCCAAAGGTCGACCGCCTCCTCGCGCGCCAGCAAAATCTCCGCTCTTTTTCAAGCAGATACGAACAACGAAAAACGATCGCTCCTTTCGAAACGTTGTCGTTTTCCGATTTTTCGAAAGCGTTCGTCGACGAGAGTACGGCGGGGAAAACGACGCAACGACGCGCGGAAAACGTTGGTCGCGCCGACGGTGGAACGGCATCGTCGCGGACGAAAGTAAAATGGTATGCACCGGAGAACGCGACGCGGTGCATACGGTTCTACGATTCGAGACCGTTGCTCCCTTGCGATCGGTAGCCCGGTAGCGAGGTGCGCGATGCGACGTCTCGTTGCCGTCCCGCGATCACAATTAATTCCAGTCCCGCTCGTCGAGGTTGGCTCGATCGTTCGGAGCCCTTTCGCCGCGATTCGCCGCGATTCGCCGTGATTCACCGTCATTCACCGTCGCGTTTCCAATTAAAGTCCAATTATTTTAACGCCTGCAGAGAAGGGTTGCCCCCGCGAGTCTCGAGTTTCGAGTCTGGAGCTAGAGCGGGAGCGGGTACGGGTCGCGGACATCCTGGTCGCGTGACATCGATACCTCGCGAGATCCCGATCCTTTTTTTTTCTTTTTTATTTTGCACCTGGCCAGACCAGGGGTTCTCCGGTAAGGCTGGACACGCGACGCGGCGGCGGCGACGGCGGGAGGAGAGGGCACGCATCTGCTGGGTCCCACAATCGACCGGTGGCCCTTGAATGGCTACTCGTTGGAAATGAAAGTAACGCGTTTCGAATGCCAACCCAAGCTGGCAAGACTCGATCGACCGACTTCTCCCTCTCGTTTTCTCTCCCTCTCGTGCGCGCACGTACGCGCGAACGAACGCATGCACGCA
>CM052085.1:465334-535845 GCA_028453745.1 Agapostemon virescens
CCGAACGGCGAACCAACCGTGCGCGTGTTCCGATACGCTCGTTCGACGTCGACGCGCGCAAAATGACTTTTCGCCTCGTTTCCGTTTAATACGGTTAGGTCGAACCCGCCGAGACGGCGAACGCACGGCCGATATCGTGTACGAGTATTACGTACGTATCGTTTTCTATATTCGATACCGTCGATTCGCAGGAGCTGGCACAGCCGTCAATCCATCGTCGCCTCGTTGTCTTTTCGAGCGAACGACCAAGTTTTTCGCTGGATACGCGAAAAATCTATTCTCGCACGGTTCGAACCGAAAGGTTGCGAAAGCGAACGGGATGATTTTTAATCCGGTCGGTTTAAACGGTCGATCGAGGGCCGAGGGAGGAGCAGGTGGAGCAGGAGGATGTTTTCGCGCGCGCGTCGCACACGAATCCGTCCCGAGAGCACGTTCGCGCGGTCGTTGCATATAAATTATCGCGGGCACGTTCCTTGCGCCTCGACGCGCCGTAATTTCTGCGATGCTAGGCTCGCGCTATGTTCGCTACAGGAGGTACCGTTCACCGGCGGCGGTCTCTGTTTTCCCCGACGATACGCCGCGAGAGACTACAAGAGACGACGCGCCGTTGATTTTCATTAAACGCATTCCGATACGTCGCGTTGCCCGGTTTCTCGGTCGATCGAACCGGCAAAACGCACCGTCTCTCGGCTGTCCTCTTCCGCGAAACTCTCGCGCAGAAAATATTCGTTCTTCGAGATATTCGTCTCGCGAAACGAAATTTCAAATATTTTTCGAGCAATCGGTACAGCCGCGAAAGAAATCGTAAAGAGCAAGAGATCGAAAGCGACCGCGTCGAATTTTCTCGACGAACGAGCCTCGGTTGCCTCGTTGTCGAGCGAAACGGGGATCGACGAGTTTTAGACAGCGACCCGAATACGAACGGTCCCGAGAATAACTTATCCGATATTAGGATGCCGACCCAGACCCAGCGTCGGCGAAAAGAGAGAAAAGAGAGAAAAGAGAGCCGCGGCGGAAATAGCTTTTCCGATTGGCGGCTTCCTCGCGAACGGGACCGAAGTCGATCGGAAACGGGGTCTCCCTGCTTCGCGAACGCAAGGGTCCTGCGTTCGATCCGCTTCCTCCGTTGATCCCACGACGACGACGACGACGACAATGCACCGTCGGATCCGGTATCAAGGACGCGTCAACTTCCGGACGATAGCGCAGTCGTCATCCGGCACGCGTTTATCGTTTGTAGCCCGGCCCGGTTTGGCTGCGCTCGGCTCGACTCGGCTCGGTTCGACGTCGTTCGAATTGGAACGAGTCGGCGAGGCCGTTGTTCCTTGCCGCGCGAACGAGCAAACGACCAAACGATCAAAGCCCCGATCGCTCGACGACGACGCGCGCTCGTCCCTCCTTTCTCGACCTTGTCCGAACCGTCGACGATTCCGTCTCGGTGAAATTATCGCGATTTCTAATGCTAAAAAACTTTCTAATTTCTGCGTCGACGAATACGGTATTTCGGTGTACGCGTCGCGAACCTACGCGGCGGTTCCAAGCGGCTTCTCGAGGAGGGTCTACGGTTCCGAGAGTCCGCTCGTTCTCGCGTCGGAGCACGAGCGAGAAGATCGGATCGTCCCACGGTCGTCGCAACGGACCGACGACGGACCGCGAAAGCTGGATAAGCGAACGTTATCCGTAATTGGTTCTCGGACCTTCTTCGACTTATCTCGGGATTGCGCGAACGCCGTCTTGCATCCGATAAGAAAACCTTCGCGGGTCGCCGATCTCGATGAAACTTTGTATCGTACCTACGCGACGATCGATGGATACGAAATTAATGAAAAAGAGAACCTTCGAGTCGGTGGGGTCGAAACGCCGGTGGACCGGGTAGGTAGGTTCCGCTCGGCAAGAATACATCGTAAGCGTAAACTTTGCCAACGGAACACACCGATGCGTCCAAAAACGCGCAAACTTCCGCCGAAATCGGTGCTCCGAAGGTCGGGGAGAGTCTCGTCGCAGAGGCGGGGACGACGGAACGCGGACCGAAACGTCCATTCGCGATGCTGATCTCGCCCCGTTTTTGATTGCAGACGTCTCGTGAAGAGCTATCAGCCGAAGAAGAAGGAAGAGGAGGATTCGCAGTGAGTATTGGCCAACGTAGAACGCGCAATACCGGATCCACGGCTCGGCAGCGATCCGCGCGGCCCATCGCGAAGGATACTCGAGAAACGATTCCGTTCTCGAAATCCATTCGCAGCGTTTTGCTTTCATCGCGACGCGTAAATCACCTTTCAACGATCCGACGGTCTCGATCCCGAAGACGGACGATCTCTCGCGGGCCGAATACGGCTCGTTTCCTCGCTGGAATTCGCCGCTAGCTGGCATTCAGCCCACTTTTTCCGCGCAACCGTTGTTTCTTTCGCTGCTCCGGTCGATCCTCGATATTCGTCCCGCGCGCCTCTTCCCCGTTCTTTGATCGATACCCGGTTGCACCGGATTTACCTGCCGCGAACGGTAAAGCGGCAGAGAACGGTTTAAAACGCGTCGCGAACGCGATCGTTCTCGAGATTCTTTGGTCCGTCTGAAACGCGCTCGAACGTTCTGCCTACCACGCCCTATAAAAATTCAAGGACCCGCCAAGATTCGCGCGGAAATCGATGGAACGACGATGGCACCGGTCCATCGTCGCAGCGTCCGCGTTTTCGGCCCTCTGCCTTTCGCTTTCCCCGATCGAGGACCGCCTCTCTGCTCGGGTTCCCTCCGCGGTCCCTTCCGTCCCGTCGAAAACAACGAGGTCGATCGGAACGTCGAGGCGCGAAGTTTTCGAGATCTTGCCAACCGCGAACGTATCCGATGGACGATCATCGTAAAAGTAGCACGCGAAGCGGAAGATGTTTGAATCTCTGGTTCTCCCACGTGGTTAGCGTTCCGCCGACGAAGCGACGTAACGCGTAAAACGGTAGCTAATCCGTTATCCGTGGACGTGGGTGGGTCGCTTTATAAGTTCGGTAACCAGCCGGCTTCTTCCCGTTTCGTCTCTCTCTCTCTCTCTCTCTCTCTCTCTCTCTCTCTCTCTCTTTCTCTCTCTCTCTCTTTCTCTCTCTCTCTCTTTCTCTCTCTCTATGTATCTATATATCTATCTATCTATCTATCTATCTCTCGTTCGGTCTCGCGCGTCATCGGTATTCGCGTGGGTCGCGCGATCGATGCTCCAGCCGCCCTTCCAACCCCTCGGACTTGCCAAATTTTCACGTTCGAGCCGTTGGATCGGCGATACGACGATTCGTAGCGAGATTCGCGAAATCCGTGTTGTCCGCGCAGGTACAGCCCGTGCCGGGCATTCAAAATGGAGCTGAACGAGGTGAACGATCAAGCGGGTCAACGGGAAGTGATCGCTGAGAATCTGCAGGCGAACGTGCTCAGGGAGCTGAACGTCCTGGTCAAGGACTTCAAGGAGGACAGAAAGAAGCACCTGCAAGAGGGCGCCAGGCTGATGGCGACCCTCGCCGGACAGATCGGCAATCTGGAGCGGGCCAGAAAAGCCTACGAGAAGGCGTTCCGCGAGGCGGAGAGATCCGTCGAGAACTACCAGAGGGCGGACGCTGATCTGCATCTGTCCAGAGCGGAAGTACGTCGATCGATCGCGCCCCTCGCCCACCCTTTTTCGACCCTTCGACCCTTCGACCCTTCGACCCCGCCCTCGTCGAACGATCGAGCCCCGACTAATAGACCCGTACGATTCCCGTTTTTCAGGTGGAGAAACAAAGGATGAACATGACGCTGAAAACGCAACAGAGCGAGGAGGCGAAAACGGAGTACGCGAACCAACTGCAGAAGACCAACGAAATGCAGACGTTGCACTATCACACGGCCATGCCAGAAGTGTTCCAACATCTCCAGGTATTTTTCGGCTTGCTCCGTAGGATTTCAACGCGATCGCCCAACGATAGAGATAGAATCGATCGAACCGGCGTATCGAGGAGTCGAAAGCATACGGACGACGATCCGTTCGCGTCCCAACGATCTTAACGCGGTAACGGTAGCCTCGGACCCCGCGGATCTTTCTACTTGAATTGTACTTTTGCTAAAAGAAAATTCTTCACCGTTTCTATTCGAACGATCTCCGTTCTGCCGCAGGAGTTGGACGAGAAGAGAATAAAGAACATGCGAAACTACATGCTGAAGTCCGTGGAGATCGAGCGGGCGGTCGCGCCGATAATCGCGCAATGTCTGGACGGCATCGAGAAGGCCGCGAACGAGATCAACGAGAAGGAGGACACGATGACGGTGATCGAGCGTTACAAGAGCGGGTTCCAGCCGCCGGGGGATTTCCCGTTCGAGGATCTGTCCGTGGCCAAAACCTACGACAGCAACAGTCAGCTGTCGCAGCCGGTGATGCAACCGATACACAACCACCTGACGGCGAAGGGCACCGTTTCCGGTGGCAAGATCAAGAAGAGGGTCGGCCTCTTTGGCATATTCAGCAGCAACAAGGTACACACCGAGAACACCCGGATTCGCGGAATAGATCACCGCGACGCGTCGCTGCGAACCTGGCATATTCTCTCGTTCGCTCTCCACGCTGTAGTTGGTCTCGTTTCATCCGTTGACCCGTTACCTGTACGGAGGCAGACCGCTGGCCGTCCCTCGAACCACTCGAACCACTCGAACCACTCGACCACCCCTCGCGCTGCCATTTATCTCGCGTTTACGCCATTTGCTAGATTCCGCTCGAGATCTCTTCATCGCGAAAAGTTGTTCGAGGTGGTCGATAGTGGTCGAGAGTGGTCGGGATCGCGTTGCCAGCCCCCCCTGCGCATCCTCGGCCAGTTGACGGGTCGAACGCGAAACCAGAAGGTAGTCGCGAAATGCACGAACCGATGTCTTTCACCCTCTCTTTGTTTCTCTTTTTGTACTTGCATCCCCGTCGGTCGACAGGCCTGCGATACCGCGCACAGCGTATCTCGTCGAAGCATGATCGAAAGTTTGCTGGATCCGAAAGATCTTTCCGTTATTACTGTTGCCGACGTTGCAGCGTTCCGCACCGTGTCGGCACCGTGTCGCGATTCGCATTCGATCCGGACTAGCCGGACCGAGTTTCGCCGCGATTCTCGCGAGACAAGCAAAACTTATCTTTCTTCTGTACTTTTGATTAATTTCGGTGGATGGTTCGATCTGCCTGTGGTCTCTTGTTTCCGATCGTCTCCGGGGACTGTACGTTTGGATACGAATTGCGCTTTGTAAGTACGTGTTGTGTGTCATGGATCGCTTGTTCGCCGCCTGCCAGTGTGTAACGATCTCTTTGCATCCTCTCCGTATGCATATAGTCGGGAACGCGACAGTGACAACAAGCGATTGCGTGTCGTTGGATGTATCTTGTCGGTCGAGCAGAAACTCGGAAACGCGGTGCGAGAATGTTTCGAATCGAATTACGTCGGTCGAGCGCAACGGCTCGACCGCTGAGTCTTTGCTCGAGTTCGAGATCGTTTACCGATTCATCGTCGCTAAGTGATACGTTTTTTGGACTTTGTTTCATGCGAACAACAGAAGTTGATCGAGGTGTGCATAGCTTTAAAGGTCTGTCTCATTCTTTACATCACGCCCGTTCCGTTGCCTTTTGTTCGACAGCCCATGCCAAAATCACGTAAATCGATCACGAATTGCTCTCTCTCTCTCTCTCTCTCTCTCTCTCTCTCTCTCTCTCTCTCTCACACACACACTCTCTGTCTCTCTGTCTTTCTCTCTATCTTTCTCTCCTTGTCCTTCCGATTTCTGCATCCTCCGCGATCGCGCATACGCGAGCAAGCGAGTACGCTTCAGCCATGTACGGGTTCAACTCTCGTCGAACCTGTTAACCGAGCGCGCGAGCCTACGACGGTTGATCGTAAATACCTGTCTGCGAACCTGTTACGTCTAAAAGAGGCTCGCTAATTTTCTTCCGGATAACGATGCCGAAAGAAACTATTGGATCGCGCGTTGCTTCGCCAGATAGCTTGTTGGTTCGCCAACGAAATTGCAATTTCGACGATGCAACGGCGAAACGTTCTTCGTTGACTCTCTGTCGGTTAACAGGTCAACGATTGTTTGTTCGACTCCGAGTATGCTTGCGACAGCCATGCCTAACAACACCGTCGAGATCCTGCGCGCTCTCCGTTGCCATTCTCGTATGGTAGAATTAATTAATTCTGCGAAACTGACTGTCCGGTGTACGGTGCATGCGTGTTGCAAGCCAAAAGCTTCACAGCTGAAAGGGTTGATCGCCGCGATACGCGATCCGGAGGACGACGGCGACGACGACCACCGCGACGACGACGACGACGACGACGACGACGACGACGATCGATCCCCTGTACCGCGTATCGCGCCTAACTTTCGCTGCGTCAACTTTCAATCATCATTTACCAATTGCGTGACATCTCCTCTTGTTCTCTCATCGTAATCACACGTTATCCGTAGCGATAGCTAGTCGATTCTTTTTTTCTCGAGCTATCGAATACTTAACCGACGCAATTGCAGAACAACGTGCCTGGGTACGGGGACGGAGCGAAGGAGGATTGCAGCGATTTGCCGCCGAATCAGCGCAAAAAGAGACTACAGCAACGACTCGACGAGATTCAGGCGAAGATCCAGCAGGAGACGGCGGCGAGGGACGGCCTGATGAAGATGAAAGGCGTGTACGAGCAGAACCCGGCGCTGGGCGATCCGATGAGCATAGAAGGACAACTGAATCAATCGAGCAACAAGCTGGATAAACTCGGCGTCGAACTGGCAAAGTTCCAAGGTTATCTCGAAGAAGCGATGCGCGCTGGCGTCAGTCTGTCCAGGTGACCTTGCTAGATTTCGAGTAGTCTGTAACCGTGGAAATTCCGTTCGTTGGGATCGAGTAGGACGCGTCTCTATTTCTATCGATGGAATTCTACTTGACCGCTCTCGTCACGACCCGAAATCGTTTCAGTCCCAGCCAAGCGCCGCGGAAGCCCACGAGCAACGGATCCGCGACCAGACCGTTGAGTTCCAGAAGATCCAGCCATTCGGGGGGAGAGGAGAGCCTCTCGAGATCGGCGTCCGACTCTAGCGTGAGCAACGCTAACGCCAATCAGCAGATACACAAGAAAAGCGCCCCGGGAACACCGCAACCCACCCACGGGTAAGCATTTTTCGATCGTCACGGCGCGTCGATAACCGTCGATAACCGTCGATAACCGTCGATAGCGTGTGCTCCGTGGAGCTCGACCTACTCGAACAACAAGTGGATTCATCGGGTTCTCTTCTTTTTTTTCTATTCCTCCCCGCAACTGTAATTTTATTAACGGAAGAATCATCGCGATAATTGCCAGTTCTCTCTCTCTCTCTCTCTCTCACTTCCTTTCTCTTCCTCCTACCCTCCCTCTTTCTCTCTGACCACTACCAGTACCACTCGTTTCTTTCTTTCTTTCTTTCTTTCTCTCGCGGTTTCATTCTGTTTGAACTCTGAAGTCTAAAACACAGGATCAGAATTTTTAACTAGATCAATTAGACACGCTTTTCGATTTACGGTACTGATGCACAGTTCCACGAATAGCCCGGAATCTGGTCTCGGGGAATCGAGGACGTCTCTTCCTGGTAGCGGTGGCGAAGAATATTACGTGGACGAGGTCGATGCTCAACCGCCATTGGGAACGTGTAGAGCTCTCTATGCTTTCGATGGTGAGTACCAGGCGATTCGTAGCCAACGGATCTTTACGCGTCCGTTCGACTTTTATCGTGGAAAAGCACGAAATAAAATTTGTGTGTGTGTGTGTGTGTGTGTTCAGCTACCAGCGAGGGATCTATACCGATGTACGATGGCGAAGAACTCTACATGATCGAGTTGGACCAGGGGGATGGCTGGACCCGAGTCCGACGCATCTCGCAGCCGATCGAGGGCTTCGTGCCCACATCTTACATCGAGCGCCACTTGTTTAATACTTAGCCACTACTTCTAGGACGTTAAACGATTACGAAGCGAGCAGCGGCGAGTCGCGAGAAAGGAGACGCGAAGGTCCGTAAACGCTGTTTGGTTCAGTACGGTATGAACGTATTGAACGTCGAAGAATAGCTACCTTGCGAGATTTCCCGGCTGAAGGGTCTTGTGCGGATCGGTCGGCACATGGGATTGCCAACGATACACTGCTACGTTTTAATAGCGGGCCTAAGCGTTACCGTACGATTCCCGTGCGTTCGCGAGCGAACAAAGACTCCCGATGATGTGCCAATGGGGCCGACTTGCCCGGTAAGATCGATCGTGCGCGAAACGTTTAGTCAATTACGCCCAACACGCTTTCCTCCGTTCTCCGTGTCGTCGATCGAACAAGAAACAAGGAAGAAAGCAAAGGAATCCCGAACCGAGAACAACGATCAAAATCGATCGGAGAAAGAGATCGTTCGCTAATGCATCGGATACTTTTAAAGTACGATACCGTTTTCTACAAAGAGAAGCACACACCCTGATCACGCTTGACCAGCCTTGGAAATTGTGCCTCTGTACTTTGGTCGTGAACAACCGAACGATCAGCGAACACACTGCTGAACGAAAGTAACATACTTTTCATATACGCGTAATAGCGTGCACGCTCCGCCTATACACGCGTGTCGACTATACACACCGAACAACAGATATCGTGCGATCGTTGTGTAACTGCACGAATTTTCTCTACCCTGTTTCCCCTGTATATCGACTCGATTGTAAAGCAGGCGACTCATGGACGATTCACGTACTATCTCTGCCGACGACCAAGAAATCTGTTAGCACTTTTAACCATTACTTTTTGTTTGCGCGCGAAAATATACCCGCAACACCTGTTAACCGAGAGATGTTCTTTCGATGTGTCAAACAAGAGCGATCTCGAATTCTAGTTGTTCTTCGTGACACGCGCGTGTCTTTCTTTCTCTCTCTCTCTCTCTCTCTCTCTCTCTCTCCTTCTGTCTCTATCTATCTATCTGTATCTCCGTTTCTCTTAGCGAACATACGAGAAGGCGCGATACCGAATGAAAAGATACGCGCGTTCGAGTACGAAGGACGAGCTAACATGTTTTCCTCGGTTGACAGGTGAAACGAACGAGTGTACTCGTACACAACACGTTAGCGTTTCTTGTCTTCGCCGACGATAGCGAATCCGGCTACCTTATAATTCTGTTGAGTCGTTATCGTCTTTTATTGTTGTATTGTATTAGTTTATTGATCGACGTCTTCGTTTTTAAGCTCAAGATGAGGGTGATTAGGTGGTGCTCTGTACAGCAAGTAGACCTCGACGAATAGCGGTCTCGGCAAACGAGTTTTGTTTCTACGATGTTGCCTGAATGTGAATTTAGTTAGGATATATTTCTGTACATATTGCAAAGGGATATGGGAGGAAGAACGGGAGCGAGTGGTACACGCGCGAGTGCTAGATTCGATGTATTCTGCGAGCCGTTGGGTCTCCCTCCGTCGACAGGGACAACGCGCGAAACGATGGTGTTTTCCTTACAAACGCCTCCATGTTTCTTCTTCTTCGTCTTTGCCTTTGCCAGAAACTCCGTCGTATCCGCGTGTCTCGAGGGTAAGCTCGACCGAGCGCCGTTACACAGCCTAGATTCGTCCTAGATTCGATTGCGATGTATCGGAGTCGTCGTGTAGTCGTATATATTCTCGCGTATCAAAAATATGTCTATGTATATATAATTATATATATATATATATATTAACATATATAGTACTATAATCATTCATTAAAAAAATGTAGCTTCGGTATACAAGATATGCAAGTGTACGCAAGTGTAAAACAGAGTAAACGTGAAAAGAGATCAGTGGCTCTCCTCTGCCGCAGCTGCTGCCAGTTTAATAGCTATTACTTATGTCGCTCCGACGTACGCAATCTTATTGTTAAGTCTTGAGTCGCATGTTCGTACGAAGGGATTGATGGAGCTAAACATTGGCAAGACTTTCAATTTTTTCTTTTCTTTCTCTCTCTCTCTTTCTCTCTCAGTTTTCGTCGATATTCACCGTGTAGTTTCGCGAAATCGCGCTGCACAAGTATGCGTGAAAAAGTCCGGCCAAGAAGTATTTTTCGCTCCAGCACACCAATCCCTGGCATCGCGTCCTCGTAATCACTTTGCGAAAGTGAAAAAGAGAATCGTTTACGATAGAACGACAAATGGAATTAAAAGAAAGTCCGTAACGTCTACCTTAATTATTATAATTAAACCGCGTCCATTCTATGTATATTTTGTGATTTTATATTCATGATGCAAGTATTGTAGATAATTAACTCTGTGACTCATACGTTTAATTATTATTATTATTAATTATTATTATTAATATTGAAAAAATATAGGTACTAAACCAATGTATCGCGTTCGAGCGTATTTTATATGGTTAAACAGACTGCGGATTTCATGCTTTCTTTCGTGTCGTTTCCTATCTGGCTCTTGTTTCTTGCAATCGATACGAAACACTTGAATTTTGTGCGAAGATCGGCAGTCTAACGATCACCGTAGAAAAATCCAATCTCCTGCTACTGCTCCTAAATCTATAAGTGCGGGACGAAGAAATCAAGGCGAGATCTATATTTCTTACAAGTATATTGCAACATTTCGCGGACAATTGACTAGATCGGAAATACAAATTAATATATTCTGATGTGTATTGTGCATGTACACATATAAATTATAAACGTTCATGCAAGCTCGTTGCAGTTTCACAATATACATATCTAAAATACAGAAAAGCTGAAAATTCTCGTACGATTCACGCGCTTTTAAGTATATTCGTACTTTTCCACGTTTTTCGTTTCCATAGACAAAATAACGATTGTTCGTAGCGAGGATGTTAACGGTCGATCACCAGTGCATTGGCAGTCGTATGATTTCGTTTTACACAATATATACTTGTGTGTGCATATACATATATATATATATACATACATACATACATATATAGATATATATGTATATAGCACAATATGTCAAGTCCACGCATAAAAAATAAGAAAACGCATCTTAGATTTATAGCATATTTAATCGAAGTTAGTAAAAATATGGTAGTAAGTTGGATCGGCGGCTCGCGGATCTTTCATGACATCGATCACAGAGGTATACGGTTGAACGAGCGAACGGCCGATTAAAAATCTCGAAAAAAGAAGTAAAACACACGGTAGAAAAGAAGAAACAAAGCGACGATCGATCGGTATGCATTCGCGAGATCAATGAAGAAATTGTTCCAGGTACACGGCAAGCCTCTGCTGTTGAATACTCGAGGAGAGTACCTATATTTACAAGCGGTACGATCCGCTTTCTATGCGATTATTCTTGCCGCTTATCGCCACGCCCGTTCTTGGTCAGTCGTATGTGTATATATATATATATATTTATATATACATATATATATATATATATACATATATATACTGTACAAAATAGTCGCTATTCGTTCTCGACTCGCGTGCGTCGAGTCGTTTGCAGAATCCTTGAAGAATTTCAGTCGAGATAGAACGAAAGCAAACCACGTTCACGCGGGGTGATCGCGGCCCGTTTGGCAGAGTTGATTCTTCTCGTTGAGCTATTTGGGTCGTGTTGCCTCAAATGGTGAGATCCTCCCATTCCTCGACTTGTCTAGGCGTTAGTTCGATTCGAACTCGTGTCAAAGTACCGAGAAGATCGTGCATTCTTGCCGTCAAAGGATTCTCTTGAAGATCGATGAATTCTAAAATGGGCGCGTGTCTGAGTCTTTCGACGTCCACGTCTGAAATATCAAAATTGGATCCATCGAATCGATCGTAAAATCGACGGGAAAAAGTTTTTCGATACCTACCGATGATGTAGTTGTTATTGGCATGAAGATACTTCAACTGTGGTATCCGATAAGTAACCGGCGGTAAAGCAACGAAAGTATTATGCGAAATATTTAGCCTTTCTAAGGCTTGCAGTTCGGAAAGCTCCTCCGGCAGCTTACTCATTTGATTGTGACTCAGATTCAGCTCTAGAAACAATTCATCCATTTGAATTTCGTTTACAGAGAAACTTTGCTGCTTGAAAAAAAACACATAGTTTTAAAGAAGCGATAAAACGGTCGTTAAAACGGTACACGGGCAACGTATTCGACGATTCTACGATTCGTGTGTGCTACTCACCTGTGATCAGGGAAAATTTTACAGCGAATTTCGGTGGAATCTTTGTTATCACATTTCCAGAAAGATCGCATCTTTTCAATTCCGTGTGTCTCATTAAATGATAAACCGCGTCAGGTACTTGCATCAACTGGCATTCCGATAGATCTGAAACAGTATTTGAAAGAAAAAAAATAACCTTGTGACTGCAATTCTCGTTCGGCGTTCTCATTTTCGAGAGAACTAACTTTACAGTTGGAATAGAAGCAAAGGTGCGATTGTTGACCGATCGGTCGTCGAACCAGTGTTGTTACATTTTCGAAAGATTGTTCCGGACATGGTTGTATTCGAACCGTGTCCGTTTCGAAAGCATGGATTAGAAATGGATAAATTGTACGACGCGTCGCGAACCATGCTCCTTTCTTACGAGACCCGCGATACACCTGTAGCAGCTAAAACTAGGTCACGAACTATCGAATCGAATCGAATCGTAAATGTGCACGGGAAACACGACGATTTTCAACAGAGTTAGAGCGAAATTCAACGAAGATTCGAGCATCGATGGCACGAACGACAGATTTTTCAAATTGTTTCGAAAAAACATTTTACCGAGACTCTCGTTTTCTTGTGCTTCCTCGCAGCGCAATACCACTCTCGTGACAGCATTCGCCATCTTGCCGAGGTGGACTGACTCGCTACGAGTTCCCGAATCGGTCGTGCGGCCGCTGTTCTATAGTAAAACATTTATTTTCGGTAAAATTCAGGAATAAATAGCATCCGTTTACCACCCTTGGCACTCGTTCCACTTTCCGGAAGTCCGTGCGACGCATGAGCGAGACGTGTAACTGGTATTTCTTGTTTCATAGCGTTCTCGCGATTAAATGTGTCGTGCGGTACCTACGCTTTTCCGTACGATCAATGGACCGTGGATTTTGACTCGTTCGCAGCGAATCCTGTCGAACAAAGTCTATTCGACGAGAATTTTAATCGAGTCGAACGCATCGAGCGCGTTCTTCGATCGGTAAACGTATTCGTTCGACGGAACAAGCTACACCTTCCTGTCTTTTCCGAATTAATTCCCGAAAGAACGAATTTTACAAAAGAGTTCACGGTCTGTCCATTATTTAAGATTTTGAATTTTTCATTCGAATGTCAACGAGTCGGATGACTATGTCGGGTACGCGTCAACGGTACGAAAGTAGGTGCAGGACGCTCGCTTGTTTTATATCGCGGTAGAGAATCTCGGTCGCCATTTTGTTCGCGCTTGCGCGTACGTTCAGTCGCGATCCCGCGTTTCCGCGACACGAATCGTAAACATTTGATCGAGAATACGTTTACGGCATCGATAAAAAGGAATTTACGCCACGAGTTATCGTACGAAGGAAACAAGATAACGCGCAGATTATTTTTCCATCGAACGTACATTGTTGGTAACGTTACGATACATCTTTGTTCCAGTATCGAAAGTTTTGCATCACCGATCGACTCGCAACCGTCCTGCTACGCGTCGATTAGAATATATATATATACGGGTAACTATAGTTTCTCTGTTGTAACGTTTTGATTTTTGTTTTTCAATAGGAACGGTAGTACACGATTTTGTCGATCGACGACGGTTAGTTGCCTCGAGTCGGTACTCTATTTTGCAAAGCAGTTTTTTTCGAGTAGCCGTTTCAACTTCGAAACAGGTAACCTACGAACTTTATCGACGTTTTCGTCGCCGAGAACGAGATATCTCGCTATCATTTTGCGAATTCGACCACGCGTACTTTGCGAAAAGTTTCTTGGTAGATCGCAATATCGAACGAGGGAAGTACGCGCGTAGAAAACCCTACGAAATGACCATAGAAAGATGGGTCAGAAGCGACCCGGTACCGGTCAATCGTGCCGAACGAGCCGAACGAGCCTAACGAGCCGAACCAACGAACCGGTTGTTTTACCGTACACATCGACGGTGACGATGACTTTTTGCGGTAAAGTAGTAAATAACATCTACTGCAAGCTGCCATTTAAGGTTACGTTTCCATAGATGGTGGCGCCACGCATACATACGCGCGTGCACGGGGGGTTGCATACATTCTCGTTTCACCGCGCCGGCTCATCCACGAGCGGGCAAACCGGCTTGCTTACGCGTCGCAGGGTCGAAATTTTTCGCGTTTCAAGCCAAACTAGAAATTCGTTCACCACTGGACACGCGGCTGCGTTTCCTCGAGTCGTATCCATTTCCGTCGATACATATTTTTAGAGCATGTTCTAACGGAAACTTTTGTTTCAGGGTATTTTCCGCGATGATGGATAAAAGCGTGAGCCGAGTCGTTCTTTCGAATAGCAACGTCGAGTCCGTTGCGATATCGTCGTCGATCGTGGAAGAAAATGGATTAACGCGCAGCGGTGAGTCTCTTTCGATCGTTTGGTATCCTTGCGTAAAAAAAATCATCTCCTCCGACTTTGAATAAGACGATTTAGAAATAGCCGAGGAGACGGTAGGTAGAGGAAGATCTACCGCGGCGGGTTACGCGTCGAAAGGATCAGGAAGACCGAGCGGAGCGGAGTGGAACAGAATGAAACGGAACGACTCTCGCGCGGCATGCAAAGCGTGCGCGTTTACTTTGGGCCAAGGCCCTGTTCAGTAGCGGTTCACTATTCCGAGATTGACCTTTCGTATACACGGATGCCTCCAAAACGTGCAACAGATCTTTTCTGCCGACGGATCGGTTGGCCCGCGATTATATGGATACAACGATATCGGCGTCCAGAGTTCGCAGACGCACCTGAAATAGATCGGCTCCGAGCAACGTCGCCGCATCCGGAAGCAAAGTTCGAGCGGTCGTTGCTCGAGATTTTCCGTGTTACGGTAAAAAGCGCGACGGTTGCCGCGTCGGGAATAACGCGCGGAAGCCGCTCGCAACGGCATTGTCTCGTTTTCCACGGTGCTCGGTTTCCTATCGTTTCCACGTACAATAATTATCGAGGGTCGTGAAATTTCCGCGCTAGCGCTTAAACTGCGCCTCGACGAACACGCAAAAAAGAACGCGCTTGCGCGAACCATCCGCGTCGCTCGGACGGCAAGCAAGGAACAAAGACCGGACGGACACGAGTTGCGCAACAAGATGTTTATCCGAGCAATTATCTATGCCGGAGAACCCCGACCAAGCATTTCACTTTTATTCCAAACGATGCACGGTCGAGGACTACCGCCACCTGTTACGTACGCCTACCCAACGCGTACGACCAGCTGGCACCCGATGCATCGTGCTCGAATTCCGCGTCGCGGCTAGACCACCCCTCTTGCCGCTCCTTCGATCCACCACGCGAGAAAGCTGAAATCTCGATAACGGAATTCTGGACGACCATCGTTGGACTTTCGAAGAACGGCGACGCAACCGCCGCGACGTCGAACGTTTTCCAACTTTTTCACCGCGTAACTCGGTAATTTTCTTACAACGGATAGAAGGTAAATTCTTAAGATCCTGATCGCTCCAACGCTTTTACGCGGGAAACGGCAAATCCGAACAGAGCGGACGACCGCTCGGTTGGGAAGTCTGAAACGGGCGCGTCGATCGGTTTTTCCAAAACCTCGTCGCGGATACGTTTCTTCTCGGGAAGATCGCCGACAGGCGTTATTACGGAGACGCGTCGGGTACCTCGCGCTCTCGTTTTCTCCGCGTCGAGACTTTCGCCGGTTACCTATTGGAAATCTCGCGTTTGCTTCCCGTTTGCCGTTTCAAGTTGTTCTCGTACGTTCTCGTACGAATATCGATGGTCCGTCGCCTTGCGCGAGAAACGCGGCACGCGATCGCAAGGATGAAAACCGAGGAAGCGGATCGCGCGATCCATGGAGTACTCCGACGGTCTAGCGATCGAACGAGCCAAGGCGAAACGCAACCCGCGACGATTCGTCACGGTAGTTTGAAAGTCGAGCTCGTTACGGATAGGTCGAAGGAACGAACGAATCAAGGCCGGCCAGAAACGCGTGTCGCGTTGCCAACATTGTTGTTCGACTGACCGAACGAACCTTAAGGTCACGCGCGTCTATCGGCGTTAGTCCCGTTTCGTCGGTGTGCTCGGTCGACGCGAGGGGTTCGCGGCATATCGATGGTAAAAACAGGCTGCTCGCGTGCCGTCTCTCCCGTGCTGCACGCCAACGACAAGGGGTCGCGTGGAGCACGACGTTCCCGCGAAACGGCAGACGATAGATATATCCATCCTAACTTTCCGAGGCTTTCCTTTCCTTTCTCGCTTGTGCGCGCGTCACGGAATTACTTTCGATTTTCGCGGTGCGCGGCTCGCGGCTTGCCTCACCGACCGATTCACCGTCCGAAGTAGATCGTGCCAGTGGGAGGTCGCGGACCGCGGCTTGCGAAGCGCTCCGCCGCGATTTTCGGTCGCACGATTCGCGAACGTTCTTTTTTCCTGTTTCTTCGATAGACCGAAAATCGTATCCGGTGTAGCCGCACCGCACCCTCGGTCCGCAATTTCCTGCGATCGGATCGACCCGTGGCGACGCGGAACTTGGAGACACCGATCGCTCCGCGTAATCCAGCGAGTTGAGAAATCAACGTCGCGGCGGGGATCGCGATACGCGACAACGGTACGCGTCGTATGCAACTTTAACATTGTCCGACGAGTTATCGACGGTCGCTTATCGGAGAACATCGATGACTAAGTCGACGCGGTGCGAACCACTTTGTTCGGGCTCTCCGTGAAACTCGCGGTGATATCCGTTTTCCTTGTTCCGTGTTCCGCGTTCCTTGTTCGCCACGCGCGAAGAAAGTCTACGACGCGCGTCTCGATCGTCGTCGGATAAGAAAAGTTCCGGCGAGGATCGCGAAACGTCCCCTCCTTCTCTCCGCCGCACCGGAGCGAAAGTATTCCGGCTGGCCCGAGCGCGGAAAAGCCCCGTGCCGTAGAAAGTATGCAACGCCGAGGAAACAATTACGTAGCTTCGCCGCGAATGATCATTTTCTTTTTAGATGTTAGAACGGAGCAGCGGACAGACGAAAACCTACCTAGGTTGCAATTGTCCTGAGCCTCCTCGCACCGGGAAACTACTCTGATGATCGCCCGGCCCGCCAACTGAACGCAAACTGCCATCGCCACGTTCCTCTCCCCTTGCTCCGGAGATACTTGTTGCACTTGTTCACCATTGTACGAGGGTGGTCTCATTTTTCCCGATATCGACTACGGCGAAGGGACGAGCGATCTTGGATCTTTTCGCGAGATATTCTCGGCGCGCACCTCGGATCGTTTCGGTCGAAACGAAAAATCCACGGACGATTGGCGGTACGCGCGTCTGTCGCGTTCTTCCGGAGGGTGTATCGATCGGCGCTTTCGCCCGCTATCAAGAAACCAGCATGTTTCCCACGAGTTTCCAGTTTATAATTTCCAATTTCCTGTTTCCAGTTTCCAGACGATCCACCGCGATCCTTTCGATCGGCTTTTCTCTTTCTACTCTACCGGAAGTCGGAAGAACATCGGCAAGGGCGATCGTATGGAATTGGATCTCGGCTGCACGGTTCTCCACGGTTCTCCACGGTTCTCCACGGTTCTCCACGGTCTCCGTGTATCAGCACTCGTGGAGAAAAGCGAGAAGGAATCGAGAACAACGAGAGCGGTCGTCTCGGGTGACGCTGCCTGCCACTGACGCGCTTTACCGCGCGCGGTGCTATTTAAGCCCTCGCCCCACGGCTCTCCCACCAGAGATGCATCTCGGATCAGCTGACTACTTTGTTTCGATTCCCTCTCTTTGTTTGAAAACAACTGTAGGGACACGTTGCGCGCACACGTTGCGACTCCCGTTTTGCGTCTCGCGAGCCGACGCGGTGCGACGTCCATCGGTCCGCAACCTGTCGAAATTGGTGCTAACATCGACGAGACTGTTCGACGGACGAAGGTCGTCGCCTTTACCGATCTCCGCGAACGGGTCCTTCCTTCCTTCCTTCGTTCCTTGGCTTTATCCGTGCCGAGAGCAAACGCGAGTCGCAGCGAGACAACGTTGCGCCAGATCTTTTCGAGAATCGACTGGATATTCCGTGTTGCACCTTGTCGGGGAGTCGAGGTCACTCATCGAGTTTTTTCTGTACAGAAATAGTCGGACACGGCAACGCGAAGGTCTTCGCGGACGACTTCTTCGAAAGATACGCGAACGGCTAAGTTTTCGATGGAAACAGGAAGAGCGACACTGCCGGATGCGAACAACCTCGGGGTGACTCGCGCGACGACGGCGGCCAGTTTCCCGCGCTTCGTTTTCGCCTCGATCGACGATCGGATCGGATCGGATCGGAGCCTCGACGCATCTCGTCTCTCTCTCTCTCTCTCTCTCTCTCTCTCTCTCTCTCCTTTCCATTTTTCATCCGTCTCGAGCAACGGTCGGTCGAAGGCTTTTGTCGTTTCGACGGAACCGCGGAACAACGACGCTTCCTGCTACGTTCGGTTACGGAATCGGCGGCGTTCTCCCGCGTTCTACTCTTTAATTAATGCCGAGTTTCTTTCATCTTTAATTCATAAGACGTTAAAGAGCAATTTTGAACGTAGATCAATATTTCCGGCGTTATCCGCACGCGCGCGTGCACACGCTATTACGCAACGAGAGAGGCGCGGAGGAAGCGTTCGCTTTACGCGAAACGGGATCGCTTTGAGTTTTCGATTCTGTGTGTCGTTGCTCGGATATTTTATTCCATGTTCTATCGCATCGGTTACATAAACGAGCGATCAACGGCTCGCTTCGCGCGCCGAGCACAAGGAAGCGAGCGCTCGGCGCTGGAACGGACGCGAGACGGCCGAAAATCCTTTTGGTCGTTCGGCTTTCACGCGTTTCCGGCTTGTGCCGCGCTCGACGGCGAAAGCTTCGACGAACGGTTTCTTCGAAAAATATTCGCTAAAAGCGTCGTTGGAAGCGCAAGGTCGCCTAAATACAGGGAACGACGACGACGACGACAACTCGACTCGTTGTCGTCGTCGTCGTCGTCGGCACGATGCCTACTGCGCCATCCCTCGACACTCTGTATTTCCGCTCGAGCGGAATTTTCCAGCAAACGGACATTCTTTTGCTGTTCGACGGTTTTGGTAATCGCAAGGTTTAGAAATGATTCTGTTTTAGTTTGTTCGACGACGAGCTCTACGAAACCTACCGCTCGCAGCCCAACGCATAATTTTCAAACGCACGGAATTAGACGGGACACGCGAAAGATTCGAGATAAAACGGAAGAAACCTCCGAAAGTTCGTATAGTCTATAGACGAGTGGACAATGAAATCTAAACGGCGCGGTATAGACGTGGTCGACGACCAAGCCGATGCTAACGAACGAAAGAAGAAGGAACAATTCGTTTTTGGCTGAGGAAAGACGCAACGTGTTTTTTCGCGGAATTAGCCGAATCGGTAAGCGACGAATGAACGCGCGCTAGCCAAGTTTTCTTTGGTTACGAGGGAACATTTCTATTTACAGTTTCGATTTGTTTGATCAGCGAGAAGAACCGAATGGCGTCGAATAGGATCGTTGGATCGGTGGGACACCATCACCCTGTACGTCGGAACGAAGAGCACAATTAAAGTAGAAATCGTTGGAAAAGAGGATCGCGGCCTCGCGGCCTCGCGGCCTCGCGCTCTCGCTGTCCACGTGCGCAGAGTCGTTTCGTCGCGATAATAAACAACGAAACGAGCGCGTCTGGAGCTGTTGGCAAAAGCAACAGCTCCAGCCTCCCGTTCTCTTCGCCCCGTTCTCGCCTCGAAACCTCTCTCGGACAAAAGAGAGCACCGGACAAGAGTTTTGGCGCGCGCGCCGCGTCGTCGGGCGATGTTCGAGATCGAGAAGCGTGCGCGCGTTTCGCCACATTGAACAACGATTCTGCGGCTTTCTCCTCGAGATCAGCCGCGCGCACCGTTTGGCTCGCGATCGCGAAACGCCGTGAGAAATCTGCGCCACGATGCTTCGACGAAAACGTTCGTTGTTGTTCAAACAAACTAAGAGCGTTTTCGTTTCTGTTCTCCAGGCTCCGAGAGATTTCCGGGAAGGCGAGGATTCGACGACCTTGGGATATTCGGAGATACCGCGAGAGAGGCTACGTCGAAAAACGATCGGCGGTGGTGGCCGACGGATCGTCGTCGATCGGCTCTTTTCTTCTCCGGGAGAGGACTTTGCTCTCCATTCATCGCGCGGCCCAACGCCCAACAGGGATAAAATGTTTATACGAATGGTCGGTATGCTTGGCACGCGGCCAGAGGATACTGCGCGTGCATTTCGCGGACCAGAATAGATTCGTGGGCCGAAATCCCCCATGACTTCTTGTTCGTACCGTGCCTCCTGTAGACTCTTGCGCGCGGAACGGACGCTCGGGCGCGTGCGAGATAAAAGTCGGATCGAGATCGATGCACGCGGCTCGTGCGCGCACGTGTGCATCCGTCTCTCTCTCTCTCTCTCTCTCCCTCCCTCTTTTTCTTCGTCTCTTCTATGATACGCAACGATGCCTCTATTTTGCTATGGGTCTGCCCGAACCGCGTAGCCGCCGATCGGGAGATTCGAGAGATTCGGCGGCGACGACGCGAGCAAGGTAGATCATTGGCATCGCGAGACGTCGGTGACTTTGCGATTCCGAAAAAGACGCGCAATTTTACGGCAGAGTCGCGAGATTCTGCTTGCTCGCTCGCCAACTCTGGCGCGTCACCGTCGCAGAAGGAAACAACGACGTTCCACGAATAAAATCGTGCGTAGAGAACGAATTTCAACCTTTTAACCGGGTGACTTTTCGATTGCGAACGTCGCGAACGAAACGACGACAATTTTTCCAAAAATCTTATACGACGGTGCGAAAGAATTACTCGTTGCAACCGAAAGGAATTAAATGAACAAGTTTTTCTTTTTCTCGGAGGTTCGGGGAAGTTGAGAGAATCGTAGTCCGTAACACGGGAAATCCGTGTCTCCGAGAAGTCGTAAAACGATCGTAGTTTCCGTTGGCTTCGATCGCGACGAAACAGACCGAGAACTCTCGAAATCGCGAAATCGTGGAACCGCGAATTCGCCGCGAGAGCACGAGGCATTGCCCCTATAAAATCGCTCGGCTTCGACGCAGATTCTTCGCGGAGCTCCCGCGTCGTCCGTATCTAGAGTATTTTCACGTTTATCCGGAGGTCGGACGTCTCGAGCGGAAACAAACCCGCGTCGCCGGTGGTTATAGACGGTTCGGTCTCGTTCCAACGATCTATATTCATTCGTTTATATATCGACTTTACATCTTTTTAACAACGAGTCGCGATACCTTGCGAAGCCAGGAAATATACAGTATAATGTACATTCGAGGCTCGTTCGACCTTCGAGTTAACTCTTATGGATGGAATTCTATCGTACCGCACGCGTCTGTCCGTCTGTCTCGTTGTCCGTGTATAGGCGCGCGTACGTCCGTTAAATTTTCCGCACAGGCAACGCACGAACGTCGACGTATCGTCGATTCGGTCGCGGTTGACGCGAATTCGTTGCAGAGCCGGTTCGCCGATCGCTGAAACGCTATTTCGCGGTATTTCGCGGTATTTCGCAAGACACCGAAAGACGATACAGAGATACAGAGATACGAAGATGCGTGGACGCGGAGATACGGGGGATAGGGAGATACAGAGAAAAATGCGAAGAGGACGCACGCATCGAACGATCGTTCGTTCGCGACTTAAAAGTCGGTGCGTTACGCTACCATTGATATGAAAAAGGGTAACTTCCGTTCGCGATCGAGTTATCGAACGCTGCTACAAAGTACCTAATTGCCGGTTACCACGCGCCTCGACTCGAGACGCGCTACTTCGTTACCCTAATTACGATAATCGACTAACCACAGCTACCCGAACCTACACTGAATCGAGAGATAATAATCTAAACGCTGCGCGCGAACGCATCGGACGGTGCGCGCGTTGTACTCCGTTCTCTAGCGATGTCGATGCGCGTGTAACTTGTAAATACGACTTTGATATTTGGTGTTTCCTTCGATAAGCTATAAACGATGCATCGCGCTCGGATTACTCGAGATTATCGTTTCGAGGCCTACCACGGGTATTCCCTCTTCTCGTGCCACCGCGAGCGTCCACCGGAAAATACCAAAACCAACGGGGCGGCGAAGATACGCGGATCGCGTCCATAATCGGTTATCCGAATACTTTTCTACCAAGAAAAATCCAATTTCAGCTAACGATTTCGAAGTAAAGCGCGAACATCTTCGTTTTCGATCGTCTTTGAAACTCGAGGGCCGAAGAAGCATGAAAACACGCTAACGTTGTACCATTCTACTTGTCCTTTCGAGATCGAGGAAATCGAGGCGGGCACGGGACGAGGGTCTACCGTACAGGAGCATCGCGGTACAATATTCTATTAAAATAAGAACAATCGAAAGAAGTAATCGTATGTTTGAAACGGATCGATTTCCACCGAATATTCGCCGGTCTCTGCTCGCGGCACCAGAATCCGTTAAGAGTCCTTGCTGGCCTAGGACGACCGGTCTAACGCTTCGTACGCGTGCTGCAACCCGGCGCAATAGTGCAACAGCAGCACGCTCAGCGCCTGTACCCGCAGATCGCACTGCGCGATCAATCTAATACTGTCCATGTCCCCAGTCTGCGACAGCTCTAATCTTGAGGTAGTTTCTGCGTCGAGCGCGGTTTTCAGCTTGCTCATCTGCGTGCACGTGCAACAAATCGGTTAGTCGAGCTCGTTCGATTAAACCCAGGATTAAGTTGGAAAAATTATTCTCGACTTCGCAGCGGGTGGTTGCGTTTTCGACTCTGCGATCGGTGCGTCTCGACTCGTTCTTTCGAACGATAAACGCGCTTCGGGAGAATCCGAGAACGCGCGACAAATCTATCCATCGTATTCTATGGAAAATCGCGTAAAATATCCACGGTCCGATCTTTGCGAATCTTTATCGTATTTTAAGCTCGTCGTCCTATGGAAATTTAGCACCCCCCGCCCTCGCCCCATTCGGCCCCTCGAGCCAGACATGCCCGATTCCTCGAGGATTTTCTACGGGAAAAGGGACTCGAGCGTACGCGGACCGATCGAGTTTGCTCCACCGCCGAGCGAAACGAACGATTAAAACAGCCGAAAACGTTCTTACCATGACGTTGATCTTCTCGACGCGATCCATTGACTTCAAATTTTTATACAAAAACTTCCCAGTGTCTTTAGCCCTGGACATAAGACCATCGTCCAGGTCCCCGGCTACCAGAGGCGCCGCCAGGCTGGGCTCTACGCCCTCCAAAAGGTCTGGACGTATGCCCAAGCCTCCGATCAATGAATTCTAAATGTTTCAACAATTTGGTCAGATTCGTCGAAGCGCACTGTCGTTATAATTTAAGAATCTCGATCCTAGATAACGATGCGGTTGGCTCGACTTGCAATGCAAAATGATAGCGAGCAAAGAGAGACAGAGAGACAGACAGACAGACAGACAGAGAAAGAGATAAACAGCGAGAAATAGAGAATGAACGTGACAAAGTAGTGGCCGGCAATCGCAAAGCATTCGTACCAATTATCGCTCTATGAATGACTCGTAACAGTTGTGGAGATATTAATATAACGTGTTGTGTAAGAAGCGCGAAGGCGGCGACGGCAGCAGTGGCGACGGAGACGGCCTTGATTGTGCATCTGTTACTCCAAATAACGATTAGTGGCATAATCAACGTAAAATGACGCGATCGTTTTTTATTTGCGATCAAGTGAAAAGAAGCCAGTGTGATGAAACGAAAGAGCAGAGAGAAAGAGAGAGAGAGAGAGAGAGAGAAAAAGAGAGAGAGAAAGTCCTACCGTACGCGAAGCGATCAAATACCTTGTTAATCGGCAAGCGTGATTAGTGTCGTTAGATTTGCTGGCGCAAAAAGTTGAGCGGAACGAGAGGAGGAGTGGAACAGAGAAGGCGTAAAACTATACGGCGAAATGTCGACAAAGTTTCTATCATCGCGAACGGTCACACGGTCGGTGACCCAGAAGGGTTCGGGGGAAAAAAGATCGGCAATCCTTCTCGGTTCCAAGCGAACAAATCTGTGGTATTAAATTCTACCTTGCGGGATGCACAGGGACTTGGGGGAAGACTTCTAGATGCCAGACCGGTACCGGAAGCCGGTGGTGCCAAGCAACTGGTACTTCCAGCCTTCTTCAGGCCCAACAGAGTGTTAGCTATACTAGCCTTCATGGCCATCATAGTTGCACCCTGATTGATCGGACCAACGGATTGGAAATTCATTAATACAATCTTCTATCTGCTGATCGCGGGCTAACCGGTATTACTAGCTTACTATAACGATGACGAAAGAAATGCGATCGTGGTGTCCCTTTTCCGATTCATTTGCTTTCATTCTGCAAGATCACCTATTAGCTTCTGCTACACGATACCGAAGCGATTGTATGAGTATGTGTGTGTGTATGTATGTGTGCGCGCGCGCTCACGTTGGTATGGCTAGATACGTTCAATGCTCACAGATACCAAATACTCAAAAAACAAAGGTCAAGGTGCAATCCTACAAAAAACCTTCACCGCCCTCTAAATACAGATGATCAGATTCGTTTCATTGGCAACAAATAAAGTGAAACACGCTTACCAGTTGTCTCTCTATATACAAAGTACCAAGAAAATACTCTATTTTATATATATGTATATATGTATATAGATATGTTGTTTAAAAGTGCACATTTTTGTTTAATTGTCAGAAACTGCAATTCCTTGAATCGGTTACGATCGCGAAGATAAATAGATATGTAAGATGATCGTGAATCTGATTGATTTTCTTTTCTTTTCTTTTCTTTTCTTTGAAAAACTCTACTTCGAAAAACTCAACGTACAGTCCATTTCTCGTTGGAAATAAAAATATAGAAATTACACGTAGATCATACGTCGAATGAATTCGAGAGACTCGAGACTAGATTCTTTATACCGTACTCGTTTCTTGTTTCTCTCGACCAAATGGCAACCGAATGGAATCGCCAACGCGTCAGCGTTGTCAACGTACCAACGTGTTTCGGAGAGTTGGCAATACCATTGCAGCGTTTAAAAAATACTTTTACAACGTCTTGAGTACCTGTACAGGATCCTCGCAACTGGTTAAAGATATCTCTGGACCTGACTCCCCAATTAGAGTATTAGGCTCTATTTCGTCGGTTTCTAATGCCATCGCTAAACTTTCCGCCCCGCAATTTCCCGACGCTTGACAGCGAACCTCGCATTTCTTGTGGCACACCATACCACAGTCTCTGCACTGTACGGCATCCTTCAACCAAATCTGCATAATTCAAACAATACTCTTTAGGATTCGCGCGACGACTCGACAAACGAAAGAAATGTAGATTCAAACCTTTTTTGTACAAAAGTCACAGTGCGTTGCCCTGTGGAAGTGCGTTCTAATGAAGTCGTGCATCTTCTTGTCGATATTGTCCTCGCTCGGTGCTGGTTGGGCTTTCGCGGTCTCGACGCTCTCCTTCTTTCCCGAATCGCTGACTGTGTGACGATTCGGATGGCTGGACTCCCACACGAAAGATAGCAAAATGTCGCCGTAACAAAGCGTCGGATCGAAACCAGAATAGCCTTGTAATTTCGTGTGGACCGACGTTAGAGAAGCTTCGAAACGAGTAAGACAAGATTAGTAGAAATTAGTCGAAGCGTGTATTGGTAACGATCAAGGTACATACCACTATCGGGTGGTAATAAAGCATGGCATTTAAGGTAATGACCGGTCGGCGACGTATAACATTGTGCTAGAATTAATTTCATCGGGACGTTAATGTATCCTAGTAATTTAGGAGGGAATTCGCCTCCCCTGACGCGTCCCCACACACCCACGTTCAAATATTGTAATTCCGAATCGATTTGAAAGTTTCTAATCTCCTCGAAGCTGATCAACGAGGCGTACTCCTTCTCTTTCGTGGTGTAGTACAAGTCTGTTACGTTGATCACGCAGCTATCGTCGTAACAGAACTGAGAACTCGTGTTCGACGTTAACGATTGGTTCGAAGTCGTTGAAATCTTTCTGGAGGGTGTAGACTCGGGTGTGTGAGCCGGCTCGTCCGCGGTATGCACGCTGCTTTTTCTTCTTCTAAACAGTTTGCTACCCGTCTCCAGTTTCTCGGTGATCTCGTTCTCCGAGTCTTTCAAGTCTGAAAATTTGATTTGGCTTTCAAATTTGAGTTTACTATTGTCTTCTGTACTCGGTATGTCTCCTCTGCTCGTCGTCGGGTCCGTCTTCGTGGACTTTCTGTCCGTTCCTTTCTCCGTCGACAGCTTTTCGCTATCCAATTTCATACCGATTTGTTTATCCAATTCGGCTTTCGAATACCTCCTCTCGACCCTTATGATAAATCGCCTCTGTACGGCGTTCTTCACGAATTTGGCCACCTGGTTCATACTCGACACCTTTTTACCATCTACCGCTACCAAAATATCTCCCTTTCTCATCTCGGCTATCGCCGCAGGACTCCCGGCCACTATCATTTCAACCAGTACGCAAATGTGCCCTATCTCCGGCAGAAGTTCTTGCTTAAATACTACGCCGAGTTGCTGAGAACCGACTTTGCTAATTATCAAGTCCAACACCATATAAGGAACTCCGGTATACTGAGTAAGAAACACCCAAGGTGTTGAATCGACGCTTATCGTACAATAGACTTCGATCTGCGACTTATCCTCTGCATTCAGCATGTTAGTTCCAAGATTCAATCTGCTCACTTCGAACAACGACACTTGCAAAAAGCCAGGTATCAATTGAATATTGGCAACCTGAAGAAACATTATTTTCGAAATTATATACTATCTCGAATTCACGGTTACGCGGAAAATTACAATTCGATCGGCAACTCTGACGCTTTCCTGATGCGCGCAACATACAGGAGTAGAACGCGTTTTACCTCGGATAAATCTACCGCTTCGTCGTTCAGTCTGCGGAAGAATGGTTTGTATCGCAGTTTATAGCGAGGTAGTGTATGCTTTCTACGCACAGCTCTTCGAATCTGTCCAGTGATTAAAGAGATAATCTGTGGTTGTAATTGACGTCCTTGAAATTGAGATTGCACCTCCAGCTCGAGTATAGGATCCGAATAAAAACTTAAGGACCAATGAGTATATGGAACACGCGTAAACTGCAGTCTGGCTCTACCACTGATCATTTTCACTGAAACACGGATGTTCGTGGAACTCGTGTTTCATGAAATTTTACGTAAAACCTTTCTACATGTATACCCACCTTGTAAAGCCATATAGGCAGTTTTGCCCAATAACATTTTAACATCTATCGATAATTGAAAATTACCGGAATAATGCAAATCCAATGATAAATCCAGCGACTCTAGCAAGCCCGTGTCGGCGTCTATTTTTGAATCGGCAACTTCTAAACCTTTGATCGTCGGGAACTGTGTACCCAGATTCAAGTCTCTCAACTGCAACAACAAAACAATTATAGTTACCTTCTACAAATAATATTTTTGCGATCAATGTGTCTTTCGACTTACCTTTACGCTGTCCAACAATTTCCCCGTCGTCGATTGAGTCAACAGCTCCTTAAATTCATTGTTTAATTTTCTGTAGAGCCATATACGAACGCGTTCTGCGTTTCGCAGTTCATTAAATAGAAATTGTAGAGTCAAGTTTATGGCCAAGTTCTCGTTATCTTGGTACATGCCTTGACGGGATATGTTTATGTTAGAATTACTCTTTTCGTCTTGAATCTTCTCAAGCAATTCCTTAGGTAACTCTGCCTTGCCATGATGGGTCGACTTTTCTGGCAGACTTGCTTGAGGCGCGCCTTCCAAGTACTTTTTGAACAAGTAAAATTCCAGTGCAAGCGTACATATTATACCGCACACAAATGTAGTCACAGACACGCAAATAAATTCAAAAAAGTCCATATTAAAATGTCACACGACGGAAACTTGACAGCTTCCTTAATTAATATCGATCTGTTTCTTATTAAAATCGAAAAATATCAAGAGAAATTGTAGAAATAGGCACTCTCTTGTGTAACAAGAAGTAATGTAAATTTGTAAACTGTATTTGGAAGTTTATTTCTTATTAATATTCAGAACAGATATTTTGTCAATATACGTCCGAAATATTAGGAACTTATGCAATATCTATGATTCCCATCAATTATTAAAAGAACATGTTATCTTTGTAACGCCGCATTACATTGTTGTGAATCACCCTCTACTCACGGGTCAACAGTTATTCGGAACACTTTCACCTATCATTACGACGATCGAGATTACGGCATTGTCACGGAAATATAAAGAAGCTAACTTACAGCTTACAAGTACGTGCATATTCACAAAGAAACGTTCCGACGAAACATTTTGGAGAATCTACTAACGCCGACCAACTACGAACGAAACGTATTATGACAGTTTTCTATTGATCTCTCGGCAGCCATGTTAGTGCCAGGCAAGCTTGTCAAATTGACAGATTGTCCGATTGTCAATCTCATGTATTATTTACAATCGAAGAATATTTATTTAACTTTAACGGTTCGCATTGTCTAAAATACGAAAATCATAAACATTGTTATCGATATATATATATATTTTTCTGTCATTATCAAGATGTACTTATAGAAAGGAAATCATCAGACTTGGAGGAAAATAATGTCAACCACCGCCGCTTGATACAGCATAAAAATTATAGTCACGAGAATTATCAAATATTTTATATAAATGACCTACTCGAACTTGGTAAAAATGCCAAGTTTGTTTTTAATCGAATCATTTTTTATCAATAATATGGATCATACTATTGGAATGTAGCCGTACCGTGTACCTACACTGTCACTCGTAATGGAGAATAATTGACATTCGTTATCCTCGATGATCATGCAAGCGTTAAATGACGCGATCAGCTGATATAACATAACCTTACAATTTATACTTTTAGACTTGTAACTTCTAAACGATTCGAAGAATAAATGTAACAGTATAGATATTGTCTGCGTTGAATAGATACAAGTGATAATTCTCGAATTTCCTAGATAAAAAGGTTGGATATTAATATTTCATTTCTTAGATACACAAAACATCGAAGGATATACATAGTCGGAAATCGGTAAACACTAGGAAACATAACCTGACGTTTATTCTCCCAATATATAAACAAATGTTTAGCAATTTGTTAATATGGCAGCTTTAATGAAGAAAAGAGTTTTGGCAGAGTTTACGCAGAGCCAGGTACGCTACATTGTTTCTTGTTTAATGACATTCAAGATAAATTTGTTCATCCGGCTATATCGTGTGTAGGTTGTGACCGAGCCGCCGCTAAAACGGTTAAAAACATTACGTTTGGCCTCCACATCGGGGAGTAAAAATGGCACAGAAGGCAGTTCTGCCTTGGCTTATATAGAATGTTTAGAAAAATCGAAATGCGGCAACGATGCTTTACAGCTTCTCGTTCGTATATCCGATACCATAGCTTACATTTCTCCGGAGGAGGTTCCCACAATTGTAAAAAAGTTATCAGAACGGTTTGTCATTGAAACGGAAGCAGCAGTTCGTGCTAAGATACTTTGGATATTCGCAGAATTAGGTGAAATAACACACGATTCCATGGAAAAGACAAGAATTGTCAATGAAACTGCTGAACTTCTGAGGAACGAAGAGTCTCACAGAGTAAAGAGCCAAGGCCTGGCAACCTTGTTGAAATTAGGCGATTACCATAGGTATCTTGCAAAGAGACGTGCACGTATTCTTATTTTCGCATTATGATAAAACTACAGATATCTTTTTAGGAGTTTAGTTCTGAAAATTGCTCGTGAACATTTACCAGACACTTGGCACGGCGTACAAACACGGTGTCTTTCCATCATTGGTAGATACTTGTCTGCAAATACCGCAGACGACACGTTAATATTCGTCGGCAATTACGCGCGTTCTCAAGATCCGAGAGTACGTGCTCAAGCATTCGAAACGATGGCGGAACTTCATTCTCATCGCGGATGCAGACTGCCCGCGAGCTTCTTTGGCGAAGCTTGTGCCGCGCTCAGGGACGATTATGAGATCGTTCGACGCGCGGTTCTAAAATTGATATGGTTGTTGGGTAGAGAATATCCTGAGAAGTAATATTTAAATATAATTTTAGTATAAAATTACATTGAGCATGCATTGATAATCGACTTGTCGTTTTGTTTATTTCCTAGCATGATTATGGGTTCGGATGGAGAAGATACGCGCATGGTGGATTGCGCGTTTTCTCAAATCTGCAGTTTCATGGGTGACTTATCACCGAGAGTCAGAACCTCGGCAATGACGCTTCTAGGTTCGATGAAAGGCGTATCTCAACGGTACATAGAGCAAGCGTTAGACAAAAAACAAAAAATCGTGGAAGCAGACAGGCCAGAAGTCGAAGAGAAGAGTGGATCTTGCGGTGCTTTCATCCACGGTTTGGAAGACGAGTTCTTAGAGGTGGCGTATCGTGCTTGTACGCGTTTACCGTAATTAATATGTTCGACGTTATACGATCAACTATTTTCAGGTGCGAACAGCAGCAGTCGAGGCACTTTGTACGTTGTCTTTGGAACAACCAAACATAGCTAGGATTGCCCTAGACTTCATGGTGGATATGTTCAACGATGAAATTCAAGATGTAAGATTGAGGGCTATCGAGTCGCTAAGGAAAATGTCTGCGAGCGTAACGCTTCGGGAGGACCAGCTAGAGACAATACTGGGTGCGCTAGAAGATTTTTCAGGTGAAGTGCGAGAAGGTCTGCACGCCACTTTAGCTGCCAGCCGATTAGCTACAAGAAATTGCTTATACATGTGTGTAAATCGTCTCATTGAAAACCTGAGTCGTTACCCGCAAGATAGAGAGAGCATTAGAAGCTGTTTAGCGGCATTGGGCGCTTCGCATCCGTATTTGACGTTGCCTCTGGTACCTCAGCTACTTGGTCGACACCCATTCTTCGACACACCGGAACCGGACGTAGACGAACCGTCTTGTATCCTTTTATCAGTTATTTTTACCGTACGATAGCTCTTGATCTTCTTAACGGTATCCTTGACTATAAATAATAGATGCAAGCGTGTTAGTCATGATATTCAACGCGGCGTTCCATTGTCCAAGCATGCATGCTCTTTTCACGGAACATACGTCGAAACATTATCATTATTTGCGGGACACGATGCCGCATCTTGTTCCTCGATTACGACCAGCTATAACGAGCGGACCGGGCTTCGAGAAGGAAGACAAAACCGACGAGGAGACCGAACGTGGCAAGGAATTTCTAGAAAAGGTGGTAACGGGCGTTGAGAATGCAAGGCCAGGTGGTAGAGTTCATACTCAGCTTCTGGAAGCTGCAGCCATCGATTTGGATCGTTTGGCAGAAATGGATTATCGTATGGAAGGAGCAGCGCGATTCACCGCTCTCTACATACGATGTTTATTGCTTTTGAAGTCCGTATTGAAAGAATTCTCGATATCGTCGGCAAATTCGGTATCGACCAGTCCGTTCCCCAACACAACAACCAACGTTTCGGTCCTTCTTCGGAATACTCAAAAGTACGAATTAGTTGTTCGCGTCTTCTGAGGTTAAAGTATTTGCTCGTAACAACGAACAGTTCTAACCTATGAGATTTTCAGGTTGCAGCGATTGTTCAGTGGACTAGGTGAAACCGACACGATGCTAGCCATCGACTTGTGGCTGAAAGCCTTGGCAGTCGAGTTGATACGAGTTACAAGAAGCGTGACCGGAAGAAGTGCCCTACCGTTGACTCGATACTTTCTTTCCGAAGCAGACACCCTACCGCAAGACACGTCCAAGTTGCCGACGTTTTCTAGAGCTCTTGTTCTACAAATTCCGACGTTGGTCGACGTGAAACCAGGTTCATTGACGCGTTTATTGTTACCGTTGCTTTTGACGCCAGCGACGCAAGGGGAGGAACGGCTGCCAAGGCCATCGGTGTCCACGCGATTCTGCAGGGCAATTATAGAGGAACCTAGAGGCGACGCGGATGCCGCATTGAAGTTCACCGGAGGGCTTTTACTGGGCATCCCGTTAACAGCTAAACTGTTGAACTTGAGGGACCCGAACATACTCCGAGTTAAATTGAGACATCCTGATCAACAAGTGCAGTTACTACTGCCGCGAAAGTCCGATCTACGAGTACAGAACATTGAACAAAACGATTACAGACTGAAGACCACGGTTCTGTTATCTCACCAAGTTTGGATGGAAGCGTGCAACGTAGAAATATCGCTCGCTCTGCTTGTACCGTCGGCAGCGCTGGACGATCCGTGTGTTATCGATCTGTGCAAACCGACCAAAGTATCGATAGCACCGAAGCCTGTAAAGAGAGGTATCTAATGACATTTCTAAACAACGCTAGCAGTATGTTTTATACAATGTTCGTATCTTGTAAATAAATCTGAAATACTCTAAATCACATTTCATGTTTGTATAATACGATTCTCAAGTATAGTTTAAAATTAACGGCGTTCGCGACGTTCGTATCGATTTCTAATAAAAAATAATTATAAATACATGATTTGAACTGATCGACTGATGCTGAATTTACACTATTCTTTCGTTAGAAGAATAATCTGTACGAAAGATCCGACAGTTGTTCAACCTAGTGTAGATGTTGCTGGACTACCGCCAACTCGAGAATGAGCTCCCACTGAAAAAAAGAAAAGGAAAAATTAGCAGATCCAATCGATAAATCGTCTATTCGGCTTTCCGAGATTTAATATTGTTATCTAGTTACCCGCTGAACGATGGAGACTTGTCGGCTTCGGGACTTTTTTGAGCTAAACTGCTGAAAGTGAGTCCACCCGGTTGGGTAGCCAAAGATTCGAATGTATTGTTGCCGGTCACGCTACCAAAAACTGTCGACATATTGTTATCCATCGCAGCTGGGCTGCCCATTGCTGGCGGGCTTCCGAACGCTATTTGAATTTTGTATCGTTAATTCTTTAGTATCGAAGAACGTATGATGATATGATATCGTAATAAACAAAATCCAAGTTAGTTACCCGGAGGAGATGCGGTAGCTCCGAAGGCTGTCGTACCAAACGAGTCACCGAAAATTGGCTTTGTCGAACCAAACGTCGGTACCGATCCGAATACAGGTGCTTGTCCAAAAGCGGATTGACCGCCCAGTACGGGTTGTTTCATGCCCATAGGGGAAGCATTACCTCCAAATATAGACGTAGTCCCAGGCGAGGCGGCACCTGGTGCAGTATTCGGTGTTGTACCACCTCCGAAGAAAGAGGTAGATCCTGTGTTTGGAGTACCATCGAATATCGAACCAGATTTTTTAGAGTTATCACCAAAAAGAGACTTTGGAGGTGTACCAAAGCTGTTGATCGGGGATGTATTGCTTCCGAAGATGTTACCGGAAGAAGACGCTTGGGTGTTTCCACCAAAAATGGAACCGGCGTTGTTTCTGCTAAAGATCGAAGTGTTTGCGGAAGTAGTCGGTATTTGGTTGAATATAGATGTATTGGTCGAACCTCCGAAAGGTATGGAAGCGGGACTGATAATCGGTTTCCCGAAGGTGTTCGCTGCGGAAGAAACGGTCGGTGTGTTTGGAAATTGAGCGTTCATTGTGAGAGCAGATGGTTTTCCAAACCCTGAAGCGACAGAGGTTGTTGTTGTTGACGTGTCAAAAGTCAATGTAGACGGAGTGCTGTTGCTGGTAACGCTAACGGGGCTTGTAAGGGGCATATTTGCGACAGCGTCTCCAAAAGTTGGCTGCGGCAAAGAAATTTGAAACGAAGAGACAGTAGATGTTGGTGCAATCGTAGCCGTACTAGTTGTCGGAGCAGGTTTGAAGCCACCGAATATCGACATGTTGGGCATTGTCGTTGCAGTTTGACCTCCGAAGCTTGCACCGCTGGTCGTAGAAGCGACGATAGATGCGGTTGGTGTGCTAGAACTCGACATTCCTCCAAATATGGAGACATTCGATGGAACGGGCTGATCGCCAAACAACGAAGCAGCGGTGGTAGTTGCAGACGCTGTTTGCACTGGACTTGGAAAAGTAGGAACTTTAGATTCTGGAGAAACAACCTTTTCTATGGTAATCGAAGGGGAAGTTGCGACAGTTTCTACTGCAGGAGCTCCACTCGCCGGACCAATAGACATCTGTCCCAACGACATCTGAAAATCAAATGTTCCAAATGTAGATTTATGGTTGAACGGTTGGAGAATCATCGTTAAGACTATTGCTCGATACAGTCAAGTTCAAAGATTCTAGTGTCGTCGTCGTCGTCGTCGTCGTCGTCGTCGTCTGCGGTATTTTCAAGTTTAACGAACTCGTAGAAATCGCGATGGTTTCGAAGCGAAAGAAAATGTTTGATGAATCATTGATCGTACCATCGTGGTTTGTGAAGTGCTGTTTACGGGCGTAATTGTAATGTTCGTAGTAGCAAAGCTAAACGCGGCCGGTTTGTAGGCTTTTGTGTCCGCTGGTGTGGATGCGATGGTTATAGTTGTTGCTGTTATTGGTGGTGGTGGTGGTGGAGGTGTTGTTGTCGTTGTTGTTGCTATAACAACGGAATATCCAAATTTCAACGAAGCGTCCAAATTGATATCCTGCAGTTTCGTTGCCGATGCGTCTGTTAATGGTAACGCGTCTTTCATTGTATCGACACAAAGTGAATTGTTTTGTACTTTGACGGAATCGCTACTCAGCGAGAGAATATCTTTGCTAGGTTTGGCACCAGATTCTTTAGGCATTGATTTTTGTAAAATAGTTTCTTCAGGCTTCGGAGCTGGGCTACCGAATGCGATAGAGTCAACTTTAGGGAAAGACTTGATGGAACTCGGTACGTTAAGTATCAATGTATTGGCTGGGCTCGGTGCTATGGTATCGGTAGGTTTATTAATTTGATGCGTGGCAAGAGTCACCGGTGGACTTGACTTTTTCTCTGTCTGTGGCGGTTTAGTTCCGGCTGCAACAGGAAAAGCCACAGTATAAGCGGGCGGTTTTGTCTGCGTTTTACTTTGCGTTGGCGCATTATTAATTTCGTTCGTACCGATTCTCGCAACGATGCTGTTCAGAGAAGCTAAAGGACTTTGTTGTTTCGACTTCTCGACGGTGGTCTGTTTAGCAGTCGGGGTCTGTTTCACGGCAGACGATTCCATCTTATTTTTGGTCTCACCGAGCGTAGTGTTTGGCGAAGCCAACGACGATAGCGTCGCTTCCAAACGGTGTTGGCTGGGCGACGGATTGACAGGTTTTATCACTCTTGGGGTAGAAGAAGATAAGTAGTCTCTCAGCTTAGTCTGTTTCCCTTGAGTGAAGCTCAATGTTTTCGCGGCGATAGTTTTACAACGCGCTTCTATGATTCCCGCGTTCCTTGACAGGGAAACCGAGGATTTCGATGACGTTACACTTAAATTCGATAGCGAGCGATTCAATCCAAATATATTGTTGTAAAATGTTGTAAGTAATTTCCAGTGTCTCTTCAGTTGCTTTATTTTCCCTTTCTCCTGTAGAATGATTTTGTTGTGCAGTATCAGATTCTGATAGACAAACTCCAAGTGGGGAATCTTCATTCGCGACTTTTCTTGAGTTTTATGATCGGACCATTCCAAGTCTAAAATCTTGCTAGCTTGGGCGAGTTGCGTTTCAGTATAATAATACAGCTTTTGTAGGTCAGATATTTTATTGTTGTCGCCGCAGTTTCTAGCGGTAAAATTCATGCTGACTGCGTTCTTCGACTTGGTTTCTTCGACCCAAGCATACGATTGCAGCAGTAACGCCTTTAAATAGGCGATTTCGCTGGATAAACTGTTCGTGGTTTCTCCAAGTTCTCTCAGAAACTGCTCCATCACAGTAGTGGTATCTACAAATTTCCGACTTTCGTCTTCCGTGCCGCATTCCCAAGTTTGTAGTTCTAATCTGTTGCGCAATTCTTTCTCAAATAAATTATGTTCTCCTATGTAAGCGCGAATGTCTCTGCTCTCATCCTCGACAATTGTCTCCTGTTCCCGTACAGGTTCTTGCTCTACCGTTTTCTTAACTACCGTCGACTTTGTATCTCGCTTTACGGGCTCCTGCGAATGCGTTTTCTTAGGTGGTTCCACTTTAACTTCTACGTTCGCAGGTTCGATCATTTGTTCGAACGGCTTCTCAGACGGATGCTGCAGAAGCGACGCCTTCTCGAAAATGTCCCTCGCAGGAATCGGTTTTGGCCGTTCAGAAACATTATCCAGTTGCTTCGGAAGACGCGGAGTACTCGTTATCGCGCCGTTCATAACGAGAGACGTGTCCAACGAAACGGCATTGTACCGTTGTTGCAACTGTTGCGGCGGAGCTGCAACAATTTCTGTCGGCGGCGAATTAATAGCAGTACAATTCGGCGTCAAATTCACCATATGAAAACTACAGAGTTGACCGGCCGTTGACAGAATGTGTAATATGGGAACCGGTATGGGTAAAATAGAATCGGCTCCCCATGGTAATTTTCGAACGGGGGATCTATCTATAGCCAAGCCTACCGGATAACTCTCCGTGGTATGGATCAACGGCAGTTGAGCCCTGCCGTTGTCGACCAGCTGCCATTGACTCCACGTTGCACCTCCGTCCGTGGATCCCAATACCGCGATCTCGCTGCTGTTACTACTAGCAGCGATAATTAAACCCCATTCTGGCACATGATCGAAATAGTAACGCGTGAGTAATCCTTCTCCTTCCGTATCCGTTACTCCGTACGTGATATCGTCGTAACACGTGAAAATAGCCGTCGCTTCGCCTTTCGGAGCGTCGACTACAAGAACGTTGATCCTCTGCTCGGAACCCAAGTAAGCCGCGCAAAACTGATAATTGCTGATCCATAGAATAGAAAGAACCTCTCCGATATAGGGAGTAGGACCAGGAATCGTTCTAGCTACTTTCAGATCGGGTTTCAGTTGTATAATATTTCCGTTCTTGCAACCGATCACTATTTGTTTGCCTTTAGGACTCCAGGCTGCGCACAAGGCATCCAGTCCGTTTAATTTGTCCAAGGCTTTCAACTCTATCGTTCTCTCCTCTTTTATTTGAAAACTACCGACCGTGTGATCGCTAGCTACCGTACACAACATTCCCGGGACAGTCGGATTCCATTGTACGTCGTTCGCGAACACCTCCGCGTTCGACGTGGAAATCCTAATTTCGTGTAACAAATGCAAATTCTGTAAGAAAAATAATTATAACGATTAGGACGGATCGATCGTACGTTTGTCGAATTTTACGGATATAGTAATTAAACCGACGTACGCTTCTCGTAAGGGCCTGTACATCGTAAATTAGAACGAACGGTCCTCGCGGTACCACCGCTAGGTAGGAACAATCGCAGCTAAGCGTTAATTTACAAATAACTATCGTTGCCTCGACGTCTATTTTCCATTCCGGGTCGCTGTCTTCTCCTGGTTTTAACACAGATATCTTGTTATTCTGTCCTACGTACAATAAACCTCTTTTCTTGTCCGCAGCGATCAGACTACAAACGGTCGACGCGGATGCGTATCCGTCGAAAATTTGGGAGATGTGCGACTGTTTAAATTGAAATTCCTAAAAAAGATAATTATTAGAGTCAATTTTATGCGATTACAACGCACACGCATACTCGCATGTAAGCGGTAAATATAACAAGTAGAAACATAGTTGCGCGTAAAAGCTCGTTACATTTGGTTCGCGTTGTTCCTTCGATCGAAAAGATAGAACTTGGCACCGATATATTCAAATTATATAAAAAATAGCTCCGACAAGGTTATAAAGTACAAAGCTAGTATTTGCGGTTACGATATTAAAAAATAACATGCGATACCTGGACGTCTTTCGGGTCGGAGGCAGTTTTCATGTTTAATTATTTCACCGCAGTGTTCATGAAAATATTTGATTGCGTTAAAAAATTAATTCGCCGGACTCGTTCCAGGTTAAATAGCAGTTGAACGAAAGTGTATGTATACGTTTCGACAGTTGAACAACCATAGATTATATACGTAGATCGAGATGCACGTATCCGTAAGAGTCGATACGCAAGAGTAGAAGATTTTACAAATTTTTCCCGTCCAAAGTCAACGAAGGAAATTTGAACGATCGAGGGAAAGTCTCGTACCGAAAACCAGGGTTTTTAGCGTGAAAATACTTTCGGTCATTCGGTGACTCGCGGAAACAGTCTTGCCGTCGACGCATGAGAACGGACCTAATTCTAGGAGAAAGGATCGAAACAAACGTTGACAAATATCTGAAAATAACGAAAAATTCTGATGGAAAAGGACACGCCGAGGTCGCCGAAGATATTCTCAAAGCTGAAACATTTGTGAAATGCGAAACGTCGAAATATTATTTTTATTCGAATTTCGGCAAGAATCGCCTCTGCTCTCCGCGCAGCGCCGCAACGGCGGAACAACGCTGAAGCTGTTTTAGCCGATTACCGTCGTCGGTAAACGTTTGGCTGGTAGTTTCAACGTTTTGCCGCTTCGGCGTGTAATCGCGTCACCGTCGCGTTTCGAAATAAACACGCGACAAATCGTTGAGACGAATCGTAAAGAAACGATAGGTTGTTAGTAAAATCTACCATCGAACGAAGCAGCGTGCGCGTTTCGAAATAAGTCGAAAGAAGGAACGATCCAAGGTCTCGGGACAAATACACGTATTTGTATTTATCGTTTATTCACCGTAGCGTAATTACGAAACGTAGCAACGGGTTACGA
Organism: Agapostemon virescens; assembly: GCA_028453745.1. Lineage (NCBI taxonomy): Eukaryota > Metazoa > Arthropoda > Insecta > Hymenoptera > Halictidae > Agapostemon > Agapostemon virescens. The sequence continues at coordinate 504,059 of CM052085.1, forward strand.
AACGCGTACGTAGAAACAGAGAAACACGGTAGTAGGAGATAATACAAAGAACCGACGGACGTGTTCGCGATACGTCGCTAGACGTCCGAGGGAACGGATCGTCGACGATCGGACGTCGCAGGCTTGGCGTTCGGGTCGAAATGCTTCTCGAGAGATGCCCAGCATTGGTTGTAATCGTGGTCGAGCTTATCGGAGAGGGTGATCGCCCATTCGGTCACCGCCAAACTGTAGCAGGTCTCGAACATGAAAGCCATGGTTCCGTCGGCGATGCGTTCGGGTTCGAGCTCGCGGTTCGAAGCGGATTCGAAACAGGCGGCGTCCGGTCCGTGAGGCGTCATAATCGAGTGCAGAGAAGCTCCTCCCGGATGAAAAGTTTCCTCTTTGGCTTCGTAGCGTCCCTGCACGAGGCCCATGAACTCGCTCATACAATTTCCTGAGGGTCAAAGTCGACGGCGGCGTAAGCGATCCGGTAGAGAGGGAACGACACGGAGATGGAATTATTGTATGTTCGTCGGCGCCAGAATGATCGTCGCAAAAGAAAAAAAGGAAGTCGATCGAGGTAATTGGAGAAAATTTCAAGTTTTCACCGACGTCTCGCGGCTCTGCGATTTTTAGAAGCGATCTAGCATGGCGAGTCGCGGGGAGGGATCGCTCGTCGGCGAATCGCTCGATCGACGACGAGTCGCGATGGCAAGAGCAAAGGACGAGCGGAGCGTGGTTTACTTCGCGCCTCGTTATTTACGTTTCAGCGGGAAAGCGGGAAAGCGGGAAAGCGGGAAAGCGGCTAAGCGGCTAAGCGGCTAAGCGAGAAAGTGAAAAAGCACAAAGAAAAGAAAATTGTTGGAGCAACGAGCAGCGTTTGCGACTGGTTGCCTCGCTCCTTCCGGTTGTTCGCGTTCGAACCGCCGATACTCACGGTGATAGTAGGGCGGACGGAACGTGTGTTGCTGAACGGACCACCGCGGCGGGAAGACCACGAAATCGGCGGCCGCTGTTCCAGGTTTCGACGACGGACACGTTAGAACGGTAAAGATGGAGGGGTCCTAAAAAAATACACAATACGATTCGTCGTCGGTCTTTTCGATCGACGCGCGAAACCTATCCGAAACGATTTCGATGCGTACGCAATGATCGAACGAGACCGAATTAACGACCATGAATCTATCCAGGTTGTACTTGAAGGGGACGTAGTTTCCGTGCCAGGCCACCGCGTCGAAGGGACTGTGCCGTTGCTCGGCGACGAACAATTTTCCGTGGAACTTGCAGAGGATCTTGTAGCGGACGTCGCGGTCCTCGTACCAGGCGACGGGCGTTCGAAAGTCTCTCGGATTCGCCAGACCGTTCGCTCCTGTCCGGCAAAACGACAGCGCGCTCGAGAAAACAACGTTGGTTCTTTCTTTCTTTCGTCTTATTCTCCCTCTCGTTCGAGAGGCGTTCGCGTTTTACCTATCGGCCCCAATTCGGGCAGCTGAAAGTGACCGTCGAACACCTCGAGAACGTATCCGCGGGACGGCCCGAAAACCGTCACGTTGAACCGCATGCCCTGCTGGATCACGCATATCTCGTTCGGCTCGCATCGCATTTTCCCGAACTCGGTGGTAACGAGCAACGAGCCCAGCTGCGGCACTGCAAAGGAAAACGAGAAAAACGAGAAATACCGGAAATACGAGAAAAACGAGAAAAACGAGAAAAACGAGAAAAACCGTAGGTCGTGCCGGTTCCTTCGCGTACCGATCAGAAAATCCCCGTCGGCGTTGTAGAACGCTCTATCGGTCATCGAGGCGTTGCACAGGTACACGTGGATAGCGACGCCTTTTCGCGCGCGACAATCGCCGGCGCCGCAGATCGTCTGCAATCCGTCGACAAAGTCGACTTGGTCGGCTCGTCTGCTGGGCACGTCGAACGGCTTCCATCTCAGCTGAAACGCAATCCCTCGGTACGCGGTAAGCAAGAAGGAAAGGACGGATGCCGCGTGCTCACCTGATTCGGCGTCGAACGAGCGCGGTTCCAATCGTGGACGAGACCACCGGAACAGGAGTTGGAGGACGCCGACGCTTCTTCGACGGGGACGAAGCGGTCGTGAACGACGGACGGTCTGATCCGGTACAGCCAAGAACGTTTGTTGGAAGATCGAGGAGCTGCGACACGCGACAAACTTGCGATTACGCCGAACGAAGAAATTTGCCAACGTTTCGCGATCACCACGTGGCTCGTCGACGGGCGTCCGAAACGATCGGCTGCGGAGGATGGTGTACGTACCGGTGAACGCGGAGCCGGATAGCTGCTCGGCGTACAGCCCGTACGGACATTTCTGCGGATTGTTTTGGCCCACGGGCAGAGAGCCGGGACAGCGTTCGTCCTCGCTGGAGAACTCGCAACCGAACCCCGTAAGATACTGTGGAACGACGGAGAACCGCGTCAACGATCGAGCAACCCGTCATTTCGCGCGTCGTCCTGGCTTACCTTTAACTCGTCCTTCATCTCGCGACGTTCTTCCTCGGAGAATTACACGGTGCTTTTCCGTCGCGTCGGTCTTTTATAGGCGCGGTAGGCAACGCCCGATCTCGAACGCGAGAATATCGTCGAGCAAAGAACAAACATGTTTACGTCGATCGCGCGCAGGATCATGGACCAATCGCGTGACCGTTCTCCCGAGGGCACGGCTCGTCGAAAGATATTCGGCCGATTCTTCGCGGCGTGCTCCGTGCCTCGCGAAAATTTATGGACGGATCTCGTCGATCGATTCTCGAGGCGAGCCCCCCTCGACCTTGTCGCGAGAGACGCGCGATCGCTGCCGTCTCGTCGCTATTTCGAGAACGCCGCGCCCGTCGCGATCGACGCTTGGCGCAAAAATTATAATCCGGTTTCGGATCGATTCGCGTAAAAGCGAGCGGAAAACTTTGAGTTCCGCTCGAGCGAAACGCGAAAGCAACCGAGAGTTCCATCGGTTCGCCGCGCGTTTGCGCGACTTTTCCAAACCGCGATGCCAGGACTGGTTTCATCGGGAAAAACGTCCGATTCGATTTGTTCGCGCGAGTCCGCGCATCCTGTCCGCAACCGTCTCGACGTTATCTCGTAGATCTGGAACGTTTCGATCGAGAAATCATCGAAAGCTGCGAGCGCGAACGTGGGAGGATCCGAGAACGTTCTCGCGCGCTTCTTTTCGATTCGTGCAAAATTCCGCGGAAATCTAGAAACGAGTCGACTCGCCGGTCGGCGGTACCCGTTTGCGAACGCGAACTCGTTTTCGCCGATCCGATATCGCTGCGGTTCGAATCCAACGAATCGGAAAAGCGTTTTGCAACCAGTTTCGCCGCGATCGACGACGAAAGTGCATCCGCTCGGAGGTTGGAAAAGCTGCGCTCAGAAGAAAAGAGAGAGGGAGAGAGAAAAAGAGAAACGATAAAGGTATATCTCGTTGAACGTTAAAGTCGAACGTTTGCCCAACTTTCCGCGAAGACTCGGGTGAGTCGAAGAGTCGTATCGGGTGTCGCGGTGCATTCCTTCGCGGAAGCAAAGCCTCCTCGTCGATTCAACCTTAGATCGAAACAAAGAAAGAAGGAAGGACAGAATCGCGAAGGGGTGGGGAAGGAAGAGGACGCGACGTCGCAGCGATCGAAGCTCGCAAAGTCGTCGACGAGGTATCCCCGGAGTCGAACGGGAGAACCGTGCGAGACGCGCTGCCTCGCGCGTAATCGCCGGTGACGGAAAAATCGAGGAATCGCCGCCGCGACGGAACGCGGAGCGAGCAGAGTTACCACCGGGAGAGAAGGAAAATCGCGGGTGGGGGCCGTTTACGGTTACGCCGGGTCGCGTCGAGAAAACGATCTCTCTCCGTGGCGGCGACGAAGCGGACCGTCCATCGGCACCCTACTTTTCGAAGGGACCAACGGACGTCCGTCTGCGTAGAGTTTTCGGCGCGCGGCCGGTTTCCTCTCGCGACCGCTCGCTGGTCGGGCGTTTTCGATCCGGTCTGCTCGCGATTCCGGTTACGGCTCGACACGAATGCTCGCGGAATCGAGTCTGACGCGTGTTCGGTGGACCTCGGTCGAACGCGTTAGCGGAGAAACGCGAAAACTCGCGAACTCGGACGGATCCGGAGTCAGAGGCGCTCGCGCGTACCCGCGTGGAAGCCGAGCAACGGCAAACGGCAACAGGGAGCAACGGACACCGAGGCAAGGCAGGCAAGGCAGGGAAGGGAAGGAAAGGGAAGGGAACGAAGGGAGGAGGGATGGAAAGGAGAGAGGACGGGTACGCGATACGCGGCGTACGGTGAACGGCGAACGGCGAACGGCGGCGAACGGTGAACGGTGAACGGCGCACGCGGCAAGACGTGGCACCGAACGGTTTGGAACGGCACGATTCGAAGATCGCTGGTAACTGGGTAGTCGACTCGGCTCGTACCCCTACCTCTTTGGCAACCCGCGAGCGACGAGCGAGCGGTCGGTCGGACGGGCCAGGCCGGCTCTCGTTCGGACCAGCCAAGCCCGAATCCGCGAGAGTCTCGGTCCGCCGCTTGCCGCGAACGGATCGAGTTCGTTGTCCGACCGCGCCGACGTTCTCTTCCGGCGAGTTTGAGTTTTCGGAAAAGTTTGTCCCGACCGCGGCCGGCCGCCGCGATCCAGCGTCGATACACCGGCGGGTGCGCGTATAAAAGGCAGTAGGTAACCGAACCGTTATCCCGCGGACTCGAACGCCGCACGAGACAGCAGTGCGCGCTCGGAAACGCGGCCTCTTCGATCGGTGTTCCGCTTCGTCGCTCGATGGAAACCTTCTCGAAACTGGAACTCGGAATCGCCAGCGCGAGAGTTTCGAAACTCGACGCGGTCGTCGATCGGTTCGCGAACCTGCGAGCAACGCGTCGTCGTTTCCTCGGTTCTTCCGAATGATCGGAGTCGCGTTGGCCGCGTCGAATCGTCCGTTCGCGGTACGAGGTACGAGCGCGCGGCGTCCCGGTTTTGCATGGATGTACACGTAAGTGAACCGGAACGCGCTCGATCCGATCCGATCCGCTCCGACCCGTTCCGATCCTCGACCGGTCCAGCGATCGTTGTCGTCGTTGTCGTCGTCGTCCTCCGCGACGCTCTAACGGTACCCGTCTCTCGCCTTCGGACGGCGTTCGTCTCTCTGCCTCTTCGAACATTGCCACCGAAAAAACATCGATAACAAGAGAGAGAGAGAGAGAGAGAGGGGGGGGGAGGAGAGCGAGGATTCGTTCAAACGCGAACATCGACCCCCGAAAGATCGAGTCGCGACTCGAAGATTTTGGCGAAAGGGGAACGGGCAACGGGTATTTGCGAAGCTGCGCGGCTCGTCGACGAAACGGTGTTCGACTCGAGACAGAGTTCCGTGGCACGTTTCCGTTCCATTTCCATCGGAACGCGGAGCGAGAGACGCGAGGCTGCGCTCCTTCGACTTCCATATGGATCGAGCACGAGACCGTCGTTCGCGAGCGAGTTCAGAGTTTCTAGGCTTTCGCGACGCGACGCGGCGCGTCCCTTCGCGAATCGGCCAAACATGTACCGAGAAAGAACGATTTCAACGGGACCGCATACGTTTAGCTAGGTTTTCGAGACGCCGAACGGATCGATGCGTTTCGCGGATCGCGACCATTCTCGAGGCTTCCAGGATACCGAGAGATCTCTCGTCGTCCCTGTTCCGGATAGAAAGCGACCGCGCGTCGAATCGATTCGTCGCTCGATCCCGCGAAAACACTGCGAAAACCGTTTGCCGAGCGATCGCTGCCGTAGTCGTTTCCACGGATTTTGTCGTCAGAGCGAGAGAGAGAGAGAGAGAGAGAGAGAGAGAGAGTCGGAGAGAATGGAAACGAGCGATTCGCGTCGCGTCGAGCACCGTTCCGCTTCCGAATATTCGGAAAACGAATTCGACAAACGCGCAATACGCGTTGTTTCGTTTTCGAGGCGAGCGCAGGATTCCGCGGACGATGGCCCGATCGCACGGTAAACGGGTAAACGGGTAAACGCGTAATCGCGCGATCGCCTCTGCCGAAAAACGGCGGTCGAGGCTTGACTCTCGCGGCGGCGCGCCGCGCGAATCGCTCTTCCGGAAGAGCGTGCGAGAGGTATGCGAAACGACGGAGTCGGTGTCGGTGTCGATGGCGAACAACACGGCTGTAACGGGGCAACGGCGGCAACGGCAGCAACGGCAGCAGAGTCCGCGATAACGTTTCCCGCGACCGTTGGTTTCAGTGTTCGCTGCGAGGCTGCGGTATGTTTCAAGAGCCGTTTTTCCTGCATCCGCCGGGCTCCAGGCCTCGCGATGGCATCTACATAAACCCGATGAGCGCGTACATCGGCGAGCCCGCGAAGCCGAAGGACGCCTCCGAGTCGTTCTACCTTCACAGTCCGCACGATCTCGTCTACACCAGGATCACGCGGTTGTTCTCCGACACGGACAAGCATCGACGCTTCGAGAAAAAGGACGAAACTTTGACCGGTGAGTGGCGCGCGTCCTACATACGTTTCGTTTCTACGATTCTTTCTTTGCCGCGACGGGACGGGACGGGACGGGACGGGAACGATGCACGAGTCTCGCGATTCGAAAGACGTAGAAGCGTCGCGCGCCGAAGCGCGCACGCGCCCGTTCTCTATCGCGAGACAACAAAATTATTCGAGACCGTCGAATAATTAATCGTCGTCCGCGGTTCGGTTGCAGTGAAAGTGGACGTGCACGTCAACAACGGCGACCGACCGTCCAGCGGGAATTGTTACGCGGCCAAGTCCGAAGTCGCTCGAGACCGAGAGATCGACGAGCACGCGTACGAGCAGATCGGCTCGCGGCAAGAGCCGGAGGCCGTCGGCGGTGTCGCGCGGAAGAGGCTGCCCGTCGAGAACGCGTCCGACGACAGGTACGCGCGAGAATCCGGTGAAATCTCCGGAAGGGGTACGACCGCGACGACGACGCACTGTCCCAGTCTGTACGATTTCAGTCGTTCCCGAAAAACCGATCGAAGATACAGCAGGTCGAGCAGCGCGAGCGAGTCGTCGAACCTGAGCAGCGAGGTGCCCTGCTTCTCCTCGAGCACCTCGACGCCGTCGCTCTCGCGGAACAGCAGCAACGAGCGCATCGGCAAAAACCTCAAGAACGATCCCGAAGTTTCGCAAGGTAGGTCGCGCGCGATATCGCCTGGACTTTCGACGATAAACGCGAAATCTTAACGAGATAACGTCGATCGTTTTCAGAGAAAAAAGACCAGCACGCCGTCTCGCAAGTAGAAAGCGAAAAGGAAGTTAAACCGGCTGGCACCGGAGCTAGGTAAGTGGAACGAGCCGCGATGAAAACACGACCGCGACGAAAAATTTGTAAAAACCGGTCTAACGTCGTTCGATCCGATTTCGATCCATCCGGTCTATTTTCGACCGCGTTTCAACGATCCGTTCTTTTCGCCGGAGGAAGTCGGGGGGTGCTCGCTCTCGATCGAGTTCGCTCGCCGCGATCGCAACGGACTGGCGCGTACGGGTATCGGTCAAAATTGAGCTTACGGTACTCTCGTTCCTTTCCTTCTTCTTCTTCTTCTTCTTCTTCTTCTTATTCTTATTCTTATCCTTCTTCGTCTTCTTCTTGTTCTCCGGTTGCGGTTCTTTCGCAGTATCGCGAAGCCACCTCCACCGCCGCCTCCACCCCCGCCGCCCGACAGAGAAGACGTCGCGGTGCTCGCAGTGGTCAACGCGAAGCAGAACGCGGAAGCGACCGGCCGTGACGGGAAAAAGGACTCCGTTTCTGGGGAGACGGACAGGGATGGAAAGATCCTCGAGCACGGCCTAACAGGTAAACGACTCTCGAGATTCCGAACGGTAGTCGCGAAATACTTTTATACCGAATAACCGTAATCGAGACTCGACTTCGACGACGACGATGACGACGACGACGACGACGAAACATAGTTCCGTTTACGTTTCAAGAAATGTAACGGATCTTCCGCGTTGTCGCAACGCGCGAGCTCAACGGTCAAAGTTACATTCTACGAGAATCGTGTCGCGAGCGGGATGTCGCAATTTTTCTTCGGCTTTGCTAGAGGGTATTTCGCCGAACGGTTCGTACGCGACGCGTCCGCGCGATTAAAATCAAAGAGTCGCGGTCGCGTCGGTGGATCGCGGAGACGGGCATGGCTTACTAGACCATGGCGCTCATCGGGCATATAATACACTTACCTAGATTTCACTTGCCCGACGCACAACGATTCCTTCTCCCTACCGCCTTCTGTTTCGGAACAGCGACCAACAAGTCCGACGTATCCTGCGGCGAGCATCAACAGCCGGAAGTACCGCCCGCCAGTCCTCCGGCGGACACCGAGGAAATTAAGGCGAGTCAGACGTCCCACCTGGTAAACAGGCACATGGTGCTGCCGTTCATACCGCCAAAGTTCGCGAACGCGGACTCCAACACCCTGCTCAAGCCGTCCGAGTACCTGAAAAGCATCTGCAAGACGTCCGCGAAGAACAGCTTGTCGAAAGCAAGGTCCGTCCGAGGGAACGAAGAGCCTCGTACGCCTAGCGTCGATAACTCGCAGCGCCGACGCGTATTTTCATGAAACCTAAACGGTTTTCAAAAGACCTCGATCGAGCGGGGCTGCTCGGTTATCGACGAGAGGACTACGTTCGAGATCGATCGGCGCGTTAAGGTGCGATCGTTCGCAGGTCGGTGGACAATCTGGATATACAGGGTCGAGGCGCGGATCGTCGGGAAATCGCGGCCGCTCTTCGGGACCGGAAGGAGCACGAGGAGGAGGACGAGGAGGGGGCCGAGGAGGAGGAGGAGGTGGAGGAGGAGGAGGAACTGGAATCGGGGGAAGGGGAAGAGAACGAAGCGGAGGGAAGACGCGGCGAACCACCGGTCCGAGTCCGAGAACAGGAGAAACAGCCGTGTTTGGGACCGCCGCCGCCCCCTCTGTCTCCTTTGCAAAAATCCCGAAGAAACGGTGAAGAGGTCGGAGGCGGAAACGGAAGCGGCACCGCCATGGGCACCGGCGCTACCGCGGACACCGATCAAGCGACGGCGAAAACCGCGCAACCGCTCGCCACGATCAGCATCCAAGACCTCACCAGCATTCAACTGCGAAGGACAACAGCCAAGATGAATGCGACCAAAACGTTCTCCGCGCCACCTCCTCGCAGCGTCTCGATGACCAACGGTGAGTATCGTGAAATTACGAGCGATCTACGCGTATTCAGTTTCGCGAAACGACGCCGCTCGTTCAGTTTCAGAGGCGTTCTTCGTGCAAAAGACGGACCTGATAGCGGAACTCAAAAAAACCAAGGACATTCCCGGCATCAAGAAACTAAAGGTGGAGATGGCGCAGGTGGAAAAAACGCAGGAGCAGAATCTGATGTCGGAGATCAGCAAAGCGTTCAGCGCATCGAACTTTGTGGACCAGGTAGGCGACGCGATCGGCCGACGATCGTCTTCCGTTCTTCTCGTCGGTCGGGGTTCGTCTCGTTGATACGCCCTCGTTTCCGTCGAACAGATTCCAGAAAAGGACAGCTCCGGGAACCTGATACCGATATGGAAGCGGCAAATGCTTGCTCGAAAGGCTGCCGAGAGAGCGAAGAAGGAACTGGAGGAGCAGATCGCCAGGGAAAACGAGGAGAGGCGACAGAAGGCGATTCCGGCGTGGAAAAGGCAATTGCTCGCCAAAAAGGACAACGAGGATAAAAAGTGCGCGAAAAACGACGCGCAGGTCCGCGTTCGCCGCAGCGACAAACAACTAACGTATCGGTGTCGTTTCAGGACAGTGTGCTGCAGCGGTAGTGGCAGCAGCGGCAACGTCAACGGCAACGGCAACGGCAACGGCAACGGCAATGGCAACGGCAGTAGCAACGGCAGCTGCAGCAGCAACGGCAGTCCGCTCCAGGCGACCGTAGCAACCAAGATGGACGCCCCGCAATCCCAAAAACGAGATGCTTCGCCGAACCGGCCCGAGGAGAAGCTCGAAATCGAGGAAAAAAAGATCGAGGGAAGCCCGGCCGGTCGAGCGGCTCGCCTTACCGATCCGGAAGAGAAAGACGACGCGCAGATCATCATGCCGTGGCGAGCGCAGCTCAGGAAAACCAACAGCAAACTAAACATTCTGGACTGATCTCGCGTTCCCTATGATATATCGGTTGCGAACGCAACCGTGGGGCGACTCGCAACTTGTACATATAGTCGAGTAAAGTTTTTATCCTAAGATTCTGCGCGACGCGTTTGTTTGGCGTTACGAGCGTCGACCGAATCCGTTAGGTTTTCCGAGTGAAAGCTGGCAATTCCCTTTGCGCGTTCCCTCGTAAACTGGAACAACGGTTCTCGAAAGGCGCGACCAGGAGGAGGTTGGCTTCGGCCGACCCGGCCTAGAAGGTTTTCGGGCGCAGGTCGAAACGCGGCAGGGTTACCGAAGGGAACGATCGCCTTTTGCCTGCTGCCCGTCGCCCGTCGCCCGTCACCCGTCGATTCTACCTTTTCTCCCATTGGAGAAACCATCGGTGAAGAGAGACCGCGCGAACAAGGGAGCTGGTATGCGAAGCGAGGCGAGGCGAGGCGAGGCGAGGCGAAGCGAAGCGATCGTTTGTCGCTAGAGGGGCAGGAAAGCGTTCGCGCTTTAGACGCGTTCGAAACGTTCGGTAGCGGTGACGACGCGACGACGCGACGACGCGACTCGCATCATTCGGAACGGAAAGCGCGAACGGTGACGACGGTGAGCGTGTTTCGAGGAAAGAGGCAACAGAGAAGATCCGATGCCCCCGCGTTTAGCGACTGCCAGCAACAACGAGAATAGGAACACCGAGAGAGGACCGGTAAATTGTTGGTGGTCGCGATCGACGCGACGGTGGCGTAATCGATTACCTTTCCTTGTCGGTGTGTAAAGAGAGAGAAAGAGAGAGAAAGAGAGAGAAAGAGAGAGAGAGAGAGGAGGGAGATAGCATTTCCGCGTAAGACAACCGGCATACGCGGCAGCTGCCATCGTTGCCGCTCGAAAACATTTGGCAACGACTGGCGTGACGCTACGCTTTTGCAATCGAAACGTCTCGATTCGATTCGAGCCGGGTCTCTCCTTCTCTCGTCTAGTTCCGTACCGGCGCGATCTCGCCACCTTTCGAATACTTCGCAAACCTCACCCGTCGCGTCCGCGTTTTCAAACATTCTCGACTTTCGAATTCGAATTCGAATTCAACGACGAAATTCAATTTGGTATTGTGTGCCCATCGTTGGAACGCGAACGCGCGTCGCCGCCAGCTGCTCGACTTTACCCGGATCGCAGGTTCGACGTTAGCTTCGAGGATGGAGAGGGTTCGACGCGCGCTAGGTAAGGATCATCCCTCTGCTTCCGTCCCGCGATCGTCCATAGGAATCGGGCGACGCGTTCCACGTCGGCGAACCTCGCCGCTGTTAACCTCGCCGGCGATCGGAGAGCGAAACAACGAGAAATCTCGAATAATCGGTTCGCGCGATGGTTCGTAGCTTGCGCCGTGCGGCACGGTCCGACGAGAGCGCGTCGTCGTCGACCACGACGCTTATAAATAGCAACCGGAAACGGTAGTAGCGTTCAATTTCTCGGCGAAGGTCGCCGTGCATCGAATTTTCATAGTCTAACGAGCGCCGCTCGTCGTTCGTTCGTCGTTCGTCGTTCGTCGGCCGCCGCGCGCGCTAGAAAATCCAATTGGTTCGATCAACGAGATCCTCGAAGTTGCACGAGATGATTGCTCGGTCGCGACGCGCAGCTCGATCAACGAGCAAACGAGCTACGAAATGATTCGATATCGAGGTCACGAGGGACCCGTTCGTTCGCCGAAACGTTCGCGACCCAGATAAATACGCGAAACGACGAGCGCGCGTAACTCCGCTACCCCGACGCGGACCTTCGTAGCTGGGATTTACCGTGCTACCGCTAGCCTCGCGTTTTCCATCCACGGACGCGCGCCGTTCTTTTCGGGGATATTTTTCGATCGCGCGCTCTTTCGCCGTTACAAGCAGAAGCGTCGGTCGGCTCGCGAGAACCGGCGGGGCAACGTCGAACGGAAGAACCCTCGAAACAGAGCGTGAACGGCGTTGCCGTTCGTCGGACCGAGAGATCGAAATAAATGAAAATTATCGGTTTAGCCGGCGGCGGAACAAGGAGAAATTTCCTCGACGTTTCTCGTTACGCTCGATCGATTCGCGGCGACCGGCGTGCCGCGACTGGTCTTGAACGCGCGAAACGACCCGAGAATCGGCGTTGTTACGCCGCTTTGATTCGTTGCAGGTTGCCTGACGTGCAGGCAAGTGCTGAACATTATGGTGATCCTGGGGTTCATGCTGAATTACATGCTACGCGTGAATCTGACGATCGCCATCGTGTCGATGGTGACGGCAACGGCGACCGGTGACGCGCACGACGATCCCTCCGAGCCAGAATCCGTCGCGGCTCCTCCTTCTCCGTCGAGTCAAGTAGGTTCCCGACGCTTCGCGCCAACGACGTCCAAACAGCGGAACGTTGGCGCGTCGACGTACGAAACGTCCGAGACCGATGCTTGTGTGTGTTGCGACACAGGAGGAAATCGAGCAGACGAGGTATCCCTGGAACGAGTACCAAGTCAACCTGATTCTGGGCAGCTTCTTCTGGGGCTACGTATGCACGGAGCTGCCGGGCGGCAGACTCGCGGAGATTCTCGGCGCGAAGAGAGTGTTCGGCTACAGCATGCTCGGCTCCAGCGTGGTCACCTTTTTGACGCCGTTGTGCGCAACGGGCGGTTACGCCGCGCTCGCCGCCCTCAGGGCGTTGCTCGGATTCTTCTTGGTGAGTATGGTCCCGCGTTTTTTCCTCGCGAAACCCTCGCGAAACCCTCGCGAAACCCTCGCGAAAGGGCCGAATAACCGTTGCGTTCGAACCGCGCAGGGTGCCACTTGGCCCGCCATCCTGCCGATGACCGCCCGATGGATTCCACCGACGGAACGCAGCAAATTCGTCTCCAACATGCTAGGTACGCGGCCACCGGGAAAATTGCGTGTCAGGCTTTGCCGGTTTGTTCGCGACCAGCGATCCTAGCCACCGTCCAACCGAAACCGTAGCCCGGGTCGTCGACGAGAGGTCGACCCGAAGAATCCGGTTACGGTTACGGTTACGGTTACGGTTGCCGTTGCGACGCCGATTCTTAACGCGCGAGACGATTGGTTTCAGCGTCGTCGCTCGGCGCGGCGATAACCATGCCGATTTGCGGGTTCCTGATCGCTTCTCTGGGATGGGAGTCGGTTTTCTACGTGACCGGCTCGATCGGCCTCGCGTGGAGCGCGGCTTGGTTCCTCCTGATATTCGATTCTCCGGCCGACCATCCGAGAATCTCGAGCGAGGAACGCCAGTACATCGAGGAGGCCATCGGTTCCAGCGCCGTGACCAAGGTGAGCGAGCGGCAGGCGTAAAATCCCGGTCGAATCTCGACGTCGACCGTTCCGATCGGTTTCTTTCAGGGCTTGCCCGTTCCATGGAAGTCCATCTTCCTCTCGGGTCCCGTCTGGGCGATCGTGATCGCCCACGCGTGCAGCGTGTACGGCTACTTCACCATCGTGAATCAGCTACCGACCTACATGAAGTACATCCTCAAGTTCAACATCAAAGAGGTTGGTGACGCCGATTTCGCGTAGAATCTTCCGTTCGATCGTCCAACGCGAATTCTCGAGGATCGCTCGTTGTTCGCAGAACGGGCTGCTCTCCTCGTTACCTTACCTGGGTAAATACACGTTCGCCGTGACCATGTCCGTGGTGGCCGATCACCTGCTCAAGAAGAAGACGCTGTCGGTAACGGCGATTCGCAAGATCTTCAACACCTTCGGTGAGCAAGCATCGATTTCCTTCCGCCAATTTCGAGGGTTTCGCGAATTTACGATCCCATCGGTTCACGCCGATGAAATTCTTCCGATTCGCAGCCGTGTTCACCCCCGGAGTGTTGATGATCGTGTTGGCGTACGCCGGACGCGATCGAGTCGCGGCCGTCGCGATCATCGTCCTCGCCCTGATGATCAACGGTACCGTGACGGCCGGCTATCTGAGCAACGGCTTGGACATCTCGCCCAACTTCTCCGGAACGATCTTCGGCATCGCGAACACTCTGAGCGCCATAGGCGGATACATGAGCAGCTACATGGTCGGCTCGCTCACCTACGAGAATCAGACGTACGGTCAATGGAAGATCATCTTTTGGATCCTGGCGTCGACCTACTTCACCGGGGCCGCGGCGTTCGCGATTCTCGGCACCGGAGAGCGACAAACGTGGAACAGCCCCGAGAAGACCGCGGCGAACAAGGCCGGCGAAGAAGGCGGATCGAACCGCGAGACCGTTCGCGGTTAGGATCTCCGACGACTGCGTTCCTTTCGGACGAACGGTCGTACGCCGCGCGAAAAGTTCTCTCGAGGAGACAGGATCGTCTCGAACTTCCGATACTCGAATAAAGCAAATAGGAATAGGAAGAATGCGTCTCGTAACGTTCGAACGAAACCTCTGCTCCTCTTCCTTGTCTTATCCCGCGCGCGTACGCCGAGGGGACGAGGTTTTACGAACCTCGCGAGTTTTCTGGCTGTACGCGTCGAACGAACGAGAGCGACGTCTCCTCGGATCAACCTCCTTGTATCCTATACCCCGTACACGCGCGCCACGCCATTCGTTCCGAATCGCACAGGTGGGTGGCTTCGATCGCGTACCGCCACCGTTTTTCCCTTTTCCGGCGAGCGATTTCCGCGTTCCTGGGGTACGGCAACCCGCCGAACGCGGAAGCCTCGCGGGTTGCGCGTTCCAAGGGGCAAAGCGAGACGCGAAGCGGCGCGACGCCGGACGCGCGTCGCGATGCGATGGCCGGCGCTGAGACGCCGTGCGTTGCGATGATGTTCGCCGTGACGCGTGGCGCTGCGGCGCTACACCGACCTACCAGGAAACCAGCTTCGACGAGAGATCGCCGCCCGAGCCTCTCGCCCTTTCCTCTCTTCGTCGTCCGATTCTGTTTCCAGTCGCCCGTGGAACACGGCAAGCGAAACCGAGAGCAACCGCGAACGCCACCACCGTGTGTGCGCGAGCGGGCGTTGAAATTCGTCGAGACGCCGTTGGAATTTCGTCGGATCCACGAACGAAAGCGGAAACGCTTCGAAAATTTTCATCGATATTCGTTCGATCGACCGACCGCGTTTTCGTACGCTTTGCTTTTCGCATACCTGGCCGCGTCGCGCGGCGACCTTCCCTTTTCCTCCTTCTCGTTCTTCCTCTCTCGTACGCGCACAGCGAACCGGAATGCACCGAAGCTGCGATCGGTTCCCGCCAAGCGGAAGAGAAACGCGCGACGATGCGGCAAGAAATAAAGAAAAAATAGTTTCGATTCCATCCCAAACTTCCTGATCTAGAATATTTTCTGTTGCCCCTTTCGTCGAAGACGGGGACGACGATGTTTCGTCCCTCGCGGTCGAAGCGGCGCCGAGAAAATACGCGTTTCCATCGAGGAGAAGGCGGAGGCGGAGGCTAGGACGAATCCTCGCGGCGAACAGGGAAAATACGCGAGGGGGTAGCCGAATCGCGTTACGTCCTCGTCGGTGGATGTTGCGTGCGCGCGGGACATTCAGGGAACATGAGACGAGAGGAGGAGGAGGAGGCTCTCGATCCGTGAACGCGGCGGAGACCGTGGGGCAAAGAGGAGGCGAGCGACCGCGATAGAAAGTCGTCGAGGCGTGGACGCGAGAGGGTAGCGGGGTCGAGGAATCGAGGGAATCGGGGATCGGGAATGCGAGGAATTCGCGGACCGTAGCACCGAATTCAATCGCTATGTCGATGCGAGCAGGGGATCAAGAGAAGAGAGGAGGCGAAGCGGGCTCGGGTTTGCCGCGCGGGACCGCCCGCTCGATAAACCATCTACCAAGAACGCACGCGATCGAGTCGGTGGACGCTCGGCGTCTCTGCCTCCTGCCGTCCGATGCTCTCCTGTTGTGCCGTGATTAACTAAGGTTTAATCAGCTTTACAAGCTAAACTTCTTTTGTCAACATGCACATGCATGATAATCCGCGGCTATCGCGTCACGCTGACCGACGCTGGAAAACGGTCGAGCGCGTCGAAATATCGCTCGGCCCGCGATAACGCCGCGTTCGGATCGTTCGGATCGTTCGGATCGTCCGGACGCGTCCGGACGCGTCCCCTCGCGTCGAGGGAACGCCTCGCCGGTTCTAGTTCCCTACCTTTTCCGCAGAACATCGCTTCGACGTTCGCGGCATCTCCGCTTGGGATTCCTCTCGGCGCGCCGTTTCGCGATCATGCTGTCCTGATCGACTCGATCGCGACGCGTTGGTTCGACGCGCGCTGAACGCGAGCGAGCGAGCTCTCCAAGAAAGCGGAGAAGCGCGGCGAACCGAACGACGGACGACGGACCTCCGCGACGCGTTCGATTTCAGAAAATTTCGCGTCGCGATTCGTATGCGAGATCCGTCCGACCTAATCCGAGAGTTTAAAATCCCACGATATCGACGTTTCGAATTTTTCAAACCGTGGGGGACAATAGAATCGTAAACTTTTCGCTGGAAACGTTGCGCAAACGATTCGAGTAAAATGGTGAAAACCATAATCGTCGTTTCCGTTGTTCGTTAGTTTTCTAGAAACTGTAGGAGAACGTCGAAACGTCGAACGCTCGTTGGAAAGGATAATTTCTCGAAAGATGGAACGGAGAGCAGATAACGCGGAGCTGTCCGAAGTTTCGTTCCCGGTAGGCGACGAGAACTTTCAGCCGGGGTCCCATAGTTTCGCGTGGCATTCCGGAACGCGAGGAGGAACGGGTCGGAACGTTTATTAAGGATTCTCGTAATAACGCGTTCAAGAACGAACAGGTCCGTCGGTCGATCGGTTGCACGCACCGGCTTCGGCACCGGCTTCGGCACCGACCCCGAAGGAGCGCTCTCCGATGCCCTCGAGTAACCGAAGAACAACTTTCAGCGCAACGACGAACCGTTGCTCCACCGCCCCCGACTCATGGGAATATCCTCGAGGCGATACGGACCAACGTTGATCGCGTCCCTTCTCCGCTCCCATCCCGGTCTCTCTCGCTCTCTCTTTCTTTCTCTCCGTCTCTCCTTTGCCTTCCGTTGGCCTACAATCGAAATCGCTTCGTTTCACCTCCGCGTCTCCTGGAGCCTTCGACGACCGATAATCTCGACGCGGAAGAACGACGCTGTTTCGAGATATCGCGGTCGAAATGGAAGTTAGATTCGGACCTTCCTATGGCGGTTCGTACGAAACGCGTCGGTCGTCCACGGTTAACCGAGAACGAACAAACGCGTATCGGTGGTCAAAGAAACAAAGAGAGACGGAGAGAGAGAGAGAGAGAGAAGAACGCGTACGCAAAGTAGCCGACACGGTAGCCGCGGGTAAAGCAAGATACGCAAAAAGAAGCGGAGAAGCGAGGAGACGCGGGGACGAGAAAACGATCGACGGAAGACGAGGCGCGGCGAACGCCGCAAACGGTAGCGCATTGGTGGCAAAGACGGTGTCGAGGTTCGTACTCGATCCCGGGATCCGGATCGGGACCGGGATCGAGAGCGGATCGAGAGGCGGAGACCGAAAGGGAAGAGGATCGGGAGAACACGAGCGGCACGTATGCGAGGTATGCGGGTGAGAAACACCCGGAGCGGTTGGTCGGCCGATCCGCCCACGTTTAAGGTACACGCTTCGCCGTCCGAGCTCGGCCCATGGTTCGCCACGGGTTCCACGGGTTCCACGGGTTCCACGGGTTCCACGGGTTCCACGGTTCCACGGGGCATCGTGGGTCTCGAATCGGCGCGGTAGAGCGACTACCGCCGATGCTCGAAGCTCCCTGGCTCCCCGGCGTCGTAGGCGAGCAACTACGGGTTTTCGAGTCGCACGAAGTTCCTGGCCCGCCTTTCGCCTCTCGTCTTCTCGTCTCGCACCCTCGTCCGTCTTTGCGCGGTGCACGCGATTCGGAGAACTCGAGAGAGGATGATAGAACGAACGCCCCCGCGGGCGCTCGTCATCGTCACGCGAACCGCGTTCCCTCGTTCTCCGGCGGCCGAGCGAGCGAACCGTAGGCCGACGGTTCCCCTCGCCGGAGAACAACGCCGCGCGAGATCTCTGGTTTCGCGATAATCGCTCGCGCGAAATCTTCGACGACGCGAGGACGGGTAGCAGCGGCGGCGCGTCTTTTCTTTCGCAAAGGATCGACCGCGACGAGCCGGCTTCCGGTGGCGAGAGCGGAGAGAAAACGTTTGGAAGTAAATTCGCCGGATCCTCGATAACGATATCGAACGCCGAAAGGTACGTTCGCGGTGCTCGTCGAAACCGAGTCGGAAAGAAGGGAACACGGTAACCCGAGGGAAAGTCGCGGCGGCTCTCGAGAGCTCGAACCAAGAATTTCACGGTTTAGGGCGCAGCCGGTTTAGGGGCAACGCGCGTGCCGTAACTCGCAGCCGATGGCTGGTTGCTAAAGCGACTTCCGGCTCCCCGGTCTCGCGTTCGCGCGCCGTCCCGTCCCGTCCCTCGACGGACCCGAGTCGGTCCACCTGTCGCGACGTCGAGCTCGTCTCTCTGAAATTTCCTCGTTCGAGCGCGCGTCGGTTGCTCGGCCGCTGTCGAAATTTGCACCTGACGCGAGGCGCAGCCCCTTCGGCCGAGATCGTGCGCCGATAACGAGGCTAATGGTTGCGAATCGAGACCGGTTCCTTTCGACGACCACGGACACGGCGAATTCCCGTGTTCTCGGAAACGCTCGATTTCGTCCAACTTTTCTTTTCGAAAGCATCGGCGCGACGCGAACCCGCTCGAGATCGTCGCGTTTCCCTCCGGCCTCGATCGTCGTCGTTCGGCGACAACCGGCGACAACGACGACGATCGATGGCAACGCCGTTCGATGCGAGGCGAGGCGAGGCGAGGCGAGGCGTGGCGAGGCACGACGAGCACGCGCGCTTTCGACTTTGCAGCCACTTATTGTTAGCTACTTACACACCTGACGCTCTCGCGCGAATAGCTGACTCACGGACGCCGGATCACGATCACCTGCCTCCTCGCGGTATACGAATTTAAAGCGCTTCCCGTTTGCGATTCGCCGCTCGGTGAAACACATGGCATTCGTCGTCCCTCGAACCTCTTCTTCCTTTCGTCCTCTCGCTCCGAGGCTTCGTAAATTCGTACTCGCTCTACATCCGGCCAAGAAACGCGTTTTCTCTCGCTTCGACCCCTGCGCAAGTTCCGACGCTTCCTCTCGTCCCTTTCGTAGAAAATTGTATACTCGAGCGTCGACCCTCTCTCCGACGGCCGTGGCCGAATCTATTTTGGCCAGCGCCGTCGAACTCGTCGCTCGATTACTCAATTTCCAGCGACTTGAAACGTTCCGAGCTATCCGGTCGGATTCGAACCGGCTCGCGACGGACGCGACGGACGCGACGGAACGAAACGGCGACGCACCGACGAAAGCGACGGCGGAACGACGGGCCGCGCGGATCCGATCGAAGGAGAAAAACGGAAGGAAGGACGGACGGCGAGAGCGAACAGCCTCGGGCACGATTCGAGAAGCCCGAAGCTCGAATCTCGAATCTCGCGGTCACGCTGGCGCCGCTTGCCCCGGTAACTTTATATCGATTCGTAGTCGCGACGACTGTCCCTGCTCGGCTATGCTCGAGCAGATACCGCCGCCTGGTTAGTCGAGCACCGACCGACCGGAGCACGGATGTATTTATACGACGCGCGAGAGGAGGGTGTACATCTGTTTCCATCCGGGCACGTGTCCGTCACGAAATTAGAATGTTCCAAGGAAACGAAGAAAACGAAGAAAACGAAGAAAACGAGACAAAACCGGCGAAATCGAGCCTAGGGACGACAAGGATCGCGTCTCTCGTCGTCTCGCGATCTTTTTCCGATGAAACGGCGAAGGACGTCGCGACGGTCGCGGTGCCGCGAGACGCGCGAACCGGCTGGTCGAAAACGGACGATCGCGGCGTTTCGAATCGACCTTAGCGAACGATCTGTTCCGACCCGCGGAAAGAAGACGCGCGCGGGTCGCCCGCCGACGGGAAGCGACAAACGAGACGAACGAGCGGAAGGCGGAGATGGAATTTGGGACACGCAGCAACCTCCCATATTTTTGTACGGGCCGCGCGCGTGCTCCCCGTCGATAAATTTTCCCCGTTGGTTTTCCGCGGGGAAGAAGACGGCCGGAAGAAGAGAAGGATCGGACGGATCGGCAGGCGCTCGCGAGCGAGTCGAAGCCATCGCCTGGTTGCCTCTTGCGTACTCCGCGTAAGCGTACGCGGCAGCTTTAAACGAGCATGTGGCGCCAGATGTCGCGTCTCGTAATCTTTAGACGAAACTCTGAGCTCCCCGCGCTGCAGCGGGTGCACGGTGCACGCGCGTTCTCATCCGCCTCGTTCTCCCCTTCGATCGAACTCGCTCTTTCTCTCCGTCGCTGTTTCTGCTCGCCGTCTCCCTTTTCTCCCTCCGGCCCCCGGTGTTTCGCGCACCGACAAGCATTCGAGAACGCGGTAAGTGCCACGGCCGTTCCATGCCAGCCATTCGTATCGCGTTTCATAGTGGCAACAATAAGGGTAACGCTGCTTCGCGAATTCTGTCGACGGTTTGTTCGCATAGCCGACCGTCGCACGGCACGGCACGGCACGGCACGGCACGGCACCGCGCCGATTCCAAACAGGAACGAGAAAAAGGAGAAAAGGAAAAGAACGAGACGAGACGAGGCGAGGCGAGGAGGGACGGAGAGAGGAGAGAAGAGGAGAGGAGAGGAGAGGAGAAGAGAAGAGACAACGGACCGTCGACGACGAGAGACGAGCGAATCGAAACGCGGAGGGTCGACTGTGCAATTATGCGGACGGGGGTACAGGTAAAGGATCTCGGTGGAAGGTTCTCGGAACCAGAGGGTATCGGTTACACTACGAACAATGACTCTGCTGCCCGTATTTGGGGTATCGGTGACACCCTATACAATTTCTTTACCACCTGGGTCATCGAACCGTTGCCGCTCGGACACGGCCATTATTGCCTCGAGGCTCGAGTACCTCGACACCTGGCCATCCCAGTGTCCCGAGCTAGCCGGCAACGCACCACCTTCGCCCCGTCCGATTTCCGACCTGCTCTCTCTCTCTCTCTCTCTCTCTCTCTCTCTCCCTCTCTCTTTGCGTACAGACCATAAACCCAACTGCTTCGGTACGACGAAAGCGAATTTACCGTTCTCGGATAGCCACCGAATAACGATAGCGCGGTCCGACGTTCTCGTTTCGTTCGACAAAGTTGTCGCGTTCGAATCGTCGAGCCGCGAAAACGTGCTCGTCGATGGTACGATCGAGGGGTCGGGGGTCACGGGGAGAGGCAGATACCGAACAAAAAGATCTCGACGGGCGAGGGACACCGAGCTTCTTTGCTTACGGCCTCGCATAAATCAGACCTGCGGCGAAAGGCGAAAGGCGAAAGGCGAAAGACCAAAGACGAAAGTCGAAAGACCAAAAACGAAGAAGAAGGCGGCAAAGGACTGTTTCCGCTCGCACGCTCCCGCACCACCCGCGGCACCGCTCTCGGCATTCGTAAATTTTCCAGCTCGAACAATACGGTCTTGATGCGACCGGGGCTATAAAGGGTCGACTTCTCGCCGAGCTTTGTAACCGATACCCTAAACCTATTCGCATTTTCTCGTACACCTGTCCGAGGACGTCTTCGCCTCGGCCTCTCGCCCGGACCGAAACGGATCCGGCCGTGGCCACGGGGTATCGTTGCGACGTTGCGAAGACGCTTCCACCACCGCTTCTTCTTCCTTTTCCATGGAATCGCTCGAGAATCGTTCGGCGGCGAAGGGTTTTCGACGTCCTCGCCGATTCCGGTCTCGGGACGACGGGTCCGTTGTTTCGTCGATAAGAATGAAAAACTGACCGCGCTCGGATCGTCCGCTTTTGTAACTCGCTAACGAAATACGGTGGACGCTCTCTCTATAATTTTCTATTCGGTCGTACAACGACTCGACGAGTCCCGAGTAAACGCGCGATCCTTTTGGCGAGCAACGACGAGAAGGAGAAGGCGATTCGCCGACGGTACGGCCGAGTTGCATCGCGAGAAACACGTGGGGAGAAAAAAAAAGTGAAAACGAGATTCGGAGAACGGTGGCAAGAAAGATAATTTACCGAAGAAGCAGGGCCGAGTATGCGCAGCGATAAAAAGATGGATAGACGGATAGAACGAGCGAGAGAGAGACGCCGAACGAGGACGGCAAAGCTGGCGGGTGGAGGATAGCGAGAGGACGGATCGGCGGCGAAGGGTGCGGCGAACGAAGGGTAGAGAAATAAAGGCAATGAATGATGCCGCGCGGCAGGTGCATCGTGGCGTGTTTAACGAGTGGCCCGGTCTCAGGCTCCGTGCACCTGTAACCCGTAACTTGGACCGAACGAGTCGGCTCGAAAGAGATCTCGTCGTTCTTCGCGCGGTCATCGTTTTGAATCGTTTCGAATCGTTTCGAATCGTTTCGAATCGGTGCGAATCGTCTCGAATCGTTTCGAGCCGCTCGCGACGAGTTATCGGCGTCGCATCGGCGCCCGATTCGACGGGAACCTCTTGGACGAAGCGAACCGCGCCGCCCGGTGCTCGGTTTCCTCCGGCGTGCCTCGACGGCTTCCGGTGTTCGGCTTTCTGCGTTCCGTTTTCGAGGCGATGGAAGATCCGAAGGATCGAGGAAACTGGTTCGGCGGGTCGAACGCGCGCGCCTACGTGCGCTGCTACCTCTGCGAAGCGGCGGTAATCGGTGCGCGACGTTTCAAGGACCGTAAGTCAGGAAGCCCCGAGCTTCGAGAACGCGAGCGGGACGAGACGCGAGCGCGGCGAGGCGCGGCGAGGCACGGCTCTTTCTCGCGTCCCGTTCGCGATCGACCCACCTGTTGAATTTCGGCGAGCCTCTTTCCTTCCGACGTCGTTCCGCGATCGTCGACGCAACCGCTGTGCACGACCCTTTGCTGGTTTCTTTCTTCCGCGAGGCGATTCGCGACGAACGCGGCGCGCGAAAATCTGTCGGTTCGAGACGAGTTCGAACCCTCGCGCTGCCATTTCTTTTACGGTTACGAGACTCTTCTCTCGACCTGGAAGAGTGCCGTCGAATCCGTTTTCTCGTACAACGGTGGAATCGATAACAATTTCCAGAACGCGGACGGATTCAACGATACGATATTCAAAGTACTCGTGAAACGTTCGAAACCGTTCGGCTGGATTCGAACCTGCTCGTCGTTTATTCGATCCCAGCTCTGTGCGTGATCGAGAAAACGCGTCGACGGGAAGACGAGAGGAGACGAGAGGACGCGAGAACGCTCGAGGCGACGGTGTCGGAACGTTTTCGATCATCCTTGGAATTCGGAGAAGGTTTATACGCGTGCTTCGAAGGGCTTTGGCCCGTAGGAAGCTAGCATTACGCGTTTACGGTAGTAATTTGTAGCTGTTTTAGCCCCGGGAAATACTCGCGGAGGCTCCCACGCTTGCCTTGGTTCGCTTCGCCTCGCCTCGCCTCGCCTCGCCTCGCTTTGCCCTGCCCTCCTACCCGGTCCGACCGCCTCGCGATATTCCGCTTCTCTCGCGAGTTTCCGATCGATCGCGAACGCGTCGAACCAACGAGCTCGACTTTACACAGAGGATTTTTCTTTTTCTCTACCGAAAGCGATCTCGCGGAGAAATTCCCAAACATCGAAACGACGCGGCGGCGCGCGTTGCCGAAAGGAAGGGTACGAAAGCCGCGCGTATTCGAAGACAAACGATCGCGAGATCGTTCTGCTCGCCGATTCCGAGGATAGAATGAAAGTTTTCCTCGAGATTCGCGAAAGCGGGCATGGTCATCGAACTCGTCGAAATTCGTGGATCGGAGCCAGCAGCAGCGGTGACAGAGGGAAGCACGGAGGTGGTAGCGGCAGCCGCCGCCGCCGCCGCCGCCGCCGCCGGAAGACTCGTTGTTTTTGACAACGGCAGGTGCGAAGAGGGTCGCGATCGCGCGAAATAATTCGGTCGTCTCGATGACACGCACGCGTGTACGCATGCTCGGGCGAACACGTGAACACGCGAACACGCGAACACGCGAACGCGCGCACACGAGAACGGAGAGGAGGCTCGTCTTTCGAGCGTACGCTTTTGATCGCGAGCGTCCACCTCTTGGACCCGGATGGCCGAACGGCCACCTGCCCGACTCGTCGCACGGTCGCCGAGACCGTAATCGCGAAAATATTCCCAACCTTGACTCGAGAAGAAGAGAAACTCGCGCGTGCGAACGAGAAGGGGACGCGACGCGCGGCTATCGGAAGAAACTCGGTCGCCGATCGCCGGACCGCGCGTTCTCTTTCCTTCGTCCCTCGACCTTTCGCTCGCGGCTCGGCGAAAACCGATCAAACGTTCGCAGAGTCTCCGCTCGAAACGTCTTCGATTCCGATTCGACGAGCTTTTCGCGAACCTTCGCGGAAGCTTTCGATTGCCACGAGGATCCTCGGACCTTGGGCCGGCCGGTCGTCCCGTTTTCGTCGTTTCTGGGAGGTAGTCGCGCGTACGTTGCACGGGGAAATCTCGATGGAATCGCGGTCGGAATTTTCCATAGAGCGACCGATAGAATTCGCGTTTAGGGGCCATAAGCGGTGTGTATTCGATTCCGCCCGGATTCCAACAGCCGTCGCCCCCTCCGGACCGGTTCGCACGGGAGGACGACATTTTTAGCACGGGCACGACATACGCGCGTATCTAATCGACCCGCTTGGCAGCCGATGCTCCGTCGACCCACCCTTCTCTGCACTCGCGGTAATTGAAACGGCTCCCTACCGTTCGTCGAGACGAACGACAGAAGGCGTCGCCAAAGCTTTCGAATCGTTGCGAGATCACCCCTCGCTCCGACCCAATTTGTTTCCGTTCGCGTTGCCGATACCCGCAGGACGCGTCGTTCGATCCGATTCGATCGAATCGCGCGCGTTCCACGGGGATCTACCGTCGCGCGGACAGAGACCGCCGATTCCGCGCAACGATCGCCTCTTCCGAATCCTCCAGGAGCGAGGTCGATCTACCGAAAAACGGAGAAAGAGTACGCGAACCCGTGCCAAAGCGAAAAGAGCATCGAGAGTCTCCGCGATCGAACGAGCGGGAAGGGGTTCGAGGGGCGAGGATTCGAATATACGACGGGAACGGAGTGGACATATGGCGAAGCTTTAATAATCGAAGCTGACACTGGCGCAGATGCGAGCATGGTCGGCCGGGTCTCGACCATCAAATATTTAGAGATTACGAAGCGCGCGCGTGTCGCGTTCATTGGCCATAGTTTACGCGCGACGGCAAACATCGTGGTAATCGCATAGATTAGGGGGCAGCTCGTAGATTTTCACGATTTCTTTCGACCATATTTTTGAATCGTCCGTATCCGCGGCTGCGTCCCGACCCGTACACGATGTCCCGACAAAACATTTTCCATTGCCGACTCGCGAATCGACGCTTCGCGTTCGGCGAGGCAACGATCGCGCATCGCGAGACAGCGATTCGACGATTCGACGATTCGACGATTCGACGATTAAACGGGTGCCGAGTAACGCGCGGCCGAGAACGACCGGGGAATAAGATTTATCGGCGCGACCGGCCGGTGAACGAGGTACCGGCAGGTGCGTGTGTCGCTAGTTACGACAGTGGGGAGACTGACAAATCGCAACGCCCTCGGAAAAGAGAAGATCTTTGCCAAACTTACCCGACAGGTTACCGCCGCGCGTTCGAGAGAACCACGATCGCGCCCGTCGACCGTCCCGAAAACGAACGCTGCCGCCGCTCTTCGTCTCGATCGAAAATCGTCAAAGTTTCGCTTTCCCTTCGACGCGTTCCCCGCCGGACGACCCCTCCAGAGTTCCGAAAGACGAAACGCGGCCTTCCGTCCCCGACCTTATTTTTATCGACGCCAAAGACACCGCTGGATCGCCGATATCCGAAAACGTTGCGGAACAGGTGTCGAAGATCGAACCGCCGTCTTTCCGCAACGAACGCGTTTCGTTTCGTCGTTCGAGAGATTCTTGAAAGAACCAAACGCGTCGAGTAAATTCCGTTCGACGAGGTTCGACGCGGAAATACCAAACGAACCCATCGTCCTTTGCCGAACGACCGCGAGAGTTACGGTCTGGACGAGATGGTCGCCCTTGGGAATTTCCTTGGGTTTTTTCGGGTGGCGTGGCATCTGGTGGACACGCGCTTCCCTCGGAACACGACGGCCCGGTCGCCTTTTCTCCTCGATACCGTTAACGCACCCCTATCCGTGCATATGCTCCGCAGATACCGAACCAGCCTATTCTCGCCGGGGGTTCCCGATCCCTGCCAACGAGGGCGACCGCGTCCTCTGCTTCTCCTCCTCCTCTTTCTCGCCCCTCCGGCGGTCGATCGGAAATTTTATCGGTCGCCGTTTTCGCGATTGCCGCGAGGCTGTCCGAGCGCGAGCGATACCGGATAAACTTCCCGGAACAAAATGTAGATAGCAAGAGTTTGGCTCGAAGCAGCGATCGGATCGTCGGACGCCTCGTTCGGGAAAATCTTGTTCGTCGTCGTCGTCTCCTTCCGAGAGAGGGTTCTTCGGACGTCCTTCGCCGACGATCGAATTCCGCGTCGAACGAGTTTTCGTTCGAACACGCGGAACCTTCGATCGATACGAGAGCGCTGTCTCGCGCCCTTGCCGTTCGACCCTTAGCGTTTCGCGCGCAGAGGCAGATGTCGGGCGAACCGATACGATCGCGAGAACAAAGGTGGTGGGATTTCGCGTGCGACTCGGACGGGTACGCGAACGTCGCGCGCTGCCGTCCGGTCGTAGGAAAATTAACGCGTGGAAAATCCCAACTCGAGTCGATGCCGAACGAGTCGAACCGCTCGAGCAGCGGCAATGTTTTTGTCCACGATCGACGGGTACGTACCCCTCGCACGGTGGTCGATCGGGGGTTTCCGTGGCGCGGCTTTCTCGGACGAGAATCGCAAAGACGTCGCGTCTCGTCGCGACCGAATCGAGAAGGGAAAAAGTTGAGGGTGGAGCGCGGCGCGTCGAAGAGTCCGCGCAACGAACAAAATTGCGTTCCTCGAACACGTTACGGACGATGCGAAGAAACGTTTCGAACGAAGCTGGCAGAATTTCGAGTCGAATACCCGTGACGGACGTTCGGGAGAAGGATTTTACAAAGGTTGCGAATGCCGGCGCGAAAGTTGAATTTTTGATCGTTGCCCATTGTCGACGCACCGTGCGACGCGGCGGAGGCGAGCGAACGAACGAACGAACGAGCGAACGAGCGAGTCGAAGGAGTCGAAGGAAGGTAGGCAACGACCAAGAGGAAAGAAACCAGCGGACGGGACGGGACACGGAATGGAATGGGAAGGTTCGGGACGGGACGGGATGGGATGGGATGGGATCCGAGGAGAGAAACAAAGAAACCAGAGAGACGAAGAAGAAGGATGGGGCTCTGGCTTCGGCTCGGGCTCTGGCTCCGGCTCCGGCTCCGGCTCGGGGAAGCCGAGTCAAACTCTCGGCCGGCTGGCGCCGTTCTGTCGGCCCCCGCTGCCTCTTGCCGCCAACAATGCACTCCGCTCGCCGCACACCTCTCCCCGGCTCTCGGCTCTCTGCTCGCAGCTCTCGAGTCTCGGCCCGCGCGCCAGCCTCCGTCTCTCCGCCGTCAACACCGACACCATCACCGACACCGACACCGACATCGACACCGACATCGACATCGACATCGGCATCGACATCGACACCGATGCGGAAAAAGAGATAGATAGATAGAGAGAGACGTCGCGCTACCGTCCACGGCGCGACACGGATCTCGCGAGATCGTTTCCAACGATCCGTCTCGTCCCCGTTGCATCGCGGACCCGAGAGACGACGGATCGGCTGGAGCCAGAGTCGTCGGCCGCCCGAGGAGACGAGAAGCGATCGAATTTCCGCGCGCGCAAATCCGATTCTCTCCTCGGATCCGGCGCGTCTTATCGCGTACGCACTGGTATTCGGGGCAAAGCCCGTCGCATCGGGTTCTCCGTAGCGGTCGCGAAGCTGCCGGCCAGAAGAACAACGCCCGTTGCCTCTGTATCGGTGATCGCGCGAGAACAACGCCAAAGCGACACCGGTGTCGATGTCGATGTCGATGTCGACGTCTCGGTGTTGGTAGCGGCGCCGGGCGACGGTGTCGGTGTTGGCGTTGGTGTCGGCGAGGCGATGCGGCGACGACGGTGGTGTGGTGGTGCCTTCGATGGTAGTGGTGGCGGCGGTGGTGGTGGTGGTGGTGGTGGTGGTGGTGGTGGTGGTAACGTTAGAGGCAGCAAAGTCGCAGGCCAGTCGGGACTCCCTCGCACGCGTATCCGATGAAAGAGGCTCGAACGCACGAGGCGACGAGTCAGTACATCGTCGACCGCGATCGAGCAAGGTCTCGCTGCGCTCCGGTCCGGTCTTTCTCTTTCTCTTTCGTTTTCGTTTTCGTTTCAAGTTCGATCGATCGAGATCGTTCCGCGGAAGAAACCAGTCGTGTCGCGCGAGGCTCGTCCCGCCTTGGTTTCCCAGTGGTTCGAGACATTTGGATTAACCGGCGGCTCGTTCTTTTGCGACCGGAACCACGAGAGACGAGAGAAACTGTGCGTCCCGTGGTCGGTGTAGGCCGCGCACCGCTGCACGTGTGCATGGGAACCATCCTACGAAACCAGTGCATCCTACGTACGGAGACAGTGCGCGTTCGGTGATCGAGATCCTCTCGAGGGGTGGCGAACGCGCTAGTTCGCGTCCAACGATACCAGCCAAAATGACCACCCATCGAGTCGTCGAGTCCACCTCGGAGCTGTCCGCTCTGATGAAAGGTAAATACAAGCGCGCCCGCGGTCTTTGCGCTTTTCCGAAAATCGATCGTCGCGTTTTCCCTTCCTGTGCGCGATCCGTTTCGCGAAAACAGGCTCGTTTTCGACGACGATCGTTGCGAACCGATCCGCGAGTCGTCCACCGTCCGAGAAGGATCGCGACGGGTCGCGTCGGAATCGAGACACCGTGTCGCGCGGCGAGACGTTGCGACGCGACGCGAACGTTCTTTCGGTCTCGGACGCGATCGTCGGATGAAAAAGGAGCGAGAGAAACGTAGCCGCGCGTTGGCGCGCGTACGTCGTCGACGAATACGCCAGCGAAAAGCCGAGAAAGACGACGAGATCGCGCGCGGCACGGTAAGAAGTCGAGGGAGACGCCGGGGGGACGCGATTGCTCGCTAGAAAAGGAGGACGCTGGAAACGCGAGAAAGACCGGAGAGAAAGAGAGAGAAAGACGGGCGCGGCGGCGCCAGCGTGGGCCGCCGCGCGGACGAGCGAACGAGCGACGAACCGACGGAACCGACGAAGCCGACGAACGAGAGCCCTCGCGATCGACCTCGAACTCGTCGCCCGTTCGTCGTTTCCGGATCGTTCTTCTCGATCCTCCCGTTTGTCCGGAACGCGGAATCGCGTCTCGCGTTTTCGGGATCGCGAGAAACGCGCGCCGCGATTCGAAATGGAAAATGGAATATCCGCGATCGCGGAAGATCGGCGACGCGATTACCGGATAAACCGGATTTAACTGTCGGTGCCTCGAACGTAATCGATACCCTATTGTGCGCGTCCGAGGTACGCACAGGTAGATACGCACAGGTAGAAAAGCGACGAGCGAAACGACGGATGGGCGAGAGGGCGCGGCGAGGGGGCGAACGTTGCTTCGATGCCTCGGGAAGCGCCGAACCTTCCACCCACCTGTGCGCAAAGTCGCACCTGCTACCTGAACCGAACCTCTTCCGTTCGACGCTCTCCGAATGCCAGAGGCTCCCTTCCTTCTCTCCCTCGCTCTCTTTCTCTCTCGCCGGGGGATTTCTCTTTTCTCGATATTTCTCTCTCGTCGGTGGATCCGACGCGATCTCGACTCGCGGCCTTCCGGCAACGATTCCGCGCAAACGAAAACTCCGCGAAGGTCGGAGGACAAGGTCGCGACGCCGATTCGCCGGAACCGTTTTATCTTTGGGAGAACGAGCGTCGCATCCGTCGACGCGCTCCCGCGATTTCGATTCGGGAGGAAGCGAGCGGTCGACGAGCGGCAGACCCCCGTCCTCGTATCGCGACCAGTCGATATCTACATATTCTTGGAACGCGCGCTCGGTCGCGTTCGCCGAGTAAATATTTGCGCCGTGCGCGGTCCGCGAGGGACGAACAGCTCCCCGCGAGATTTCGATTTCGATTCCCGTCGAATCCGTCGTGGCCCCGCGAACACTCGGGACGAGCGGCGCGAGAACGCGGGTGCAACGACGGCGACCAATTTCAGGGGTCGATTTTTCCGTCGATGTCCGCGACGAAGGAGGGACGACGGACGGTGTCTCGAGCGCGCTTTCTCGATCGATCGTCGAGGGACGGACTTTCGCTCGTTAGCGCCGCGTTATCGGAGAGAATCGGCGACGAGCGGTTCGACGGATCCGCGAGAATTCGAGCGGTGGAAGCGCGACGGATTCCGCTCGTTCGCCGGCACGGCCCGCGTCGTTTCCGAACTCCGAACGACGCGTGGGTAGAACCGCTCGCTCGACTTTACGCCAGTTTACACAGATGTCCACGGTTATTTCGGTTTGTTTGAACAATTGTCGAACGGGACGGCGGCGAAGGTGGCTTCTCGAGATATTCACGAGCACGACGCCGAGGGACACGTGTTCGAGACGATCGTCGAGCGTCTCCGCGATTCGCCGTTCCACGGAAAGAACGGGATCTCGCGAAACCGAATCGACCCCGCGTTCTCCCCGCCGCTCGACCCATTTCGCGAGCGAGCGAGCGAGCGAGCGCGCGTTTATCTTCCCGTCGTTCGCCGTTTCCTCTTTGTCGCCGCTCCGTCGTCTCTCCGCCGCGAGTAGGTACCGCTGTCGTGTTTTCGCGCGATCGAGAGTTCGAGAGAGAGACGGATAGAGAGAAGGGAGAGGGAGAGAGAAAGTCGAGAAACGAAGAGGGAGAGCGACCAGATGCTCGGTATCGAAGGCGACGGGGCTTATCGGAGCAACGATAATTTCGGTGGGCGCGCGACCCACGCTGTCGCCAGGTGCGCCGCCCGGCCCCCGTTATCTTCTTCTCTCGGCAACCTCGAGAGCAGCAGGTCCGACGAGAATCCTCGAGGAATCGATCTCGCGACCGACGCAACCGCGACTTTGACTCGACGACCCGGAAATTTCGAAATTTCTTCGGAAGACGGGAGTCTTCCGCCTCGATTTCCGTAAATTTGCAACGGGGAAAGAGTCGGTTCGCGGCGAGGCGATCCTCGAAACGATATCCCCCGTGGCGCTCGGAAAGACCGAGGGAAGAAGACCGATCGAATCGGAGCCGCGCAGCCGAGTCCGCAAAAGGCAACGAAACGGAGAAGAACGAGGAGGAAGAGCGAGCGGCTGGCGCCAGCGCCATGTGGTCTCCGATCCCCTCCCAGGCTAGCTTTTCCCATCGTTTAAATCGTTCGCGGAGACGAGTCGGGAGTCGGAGCAGACCCCGACGACGCTTCGCGTCCGAAGAGCGTGCGTTCGATTCGCTCGACGAGCTTCGATCGACGAATCGGATCGAATCGGATCGAATCGGATCGGAGCCGAGCCGGCTACGGTGTACAAAGTACGATGCGCGACGTACGCGTACGAAACCGATAACGGCGATACGGCGACGGAAACGCGGAAACGCGGAACGGAAAGAGAAGGTTGCGCGCGTTAGAATCTCGGGCGAGACCTGTGCGCCAGATGGTACCGGTCGGATGACGCACCGATCCTAAAAACATCTCGTCTCTTCGACCATGCGAGGCGAGACGACGCGAGACGGTGCGGGAC